>PVHT021183526.1:9255858-9337594 GCA_004024745.2 Catagonus wagneri | reverse complement strand
TTAGTAGAAGAAAAGAAATCATAAAGATCAGAACAGAAATCAATGAAATAGAAACAAAGAAAACCATAGAAAAGATCAATGAAACTAAAAGCTGGTTCTTTGAAAAGATCAACAAAATTGATAAACCCTTAGCCAGACTTATCAAGAAAAAAAGAGAGAGGACACAAATCAATAAAATTAGAAATGAAAAAGGAGAAGTAACAACGGACATCACAGAAATACAAAGGATCATAAGAGACTACTATATGCAATTATACCACAATAAAATGGAAAACCTAGAAGAAAAGGACAAATTCTTAGAAAAGTACAATCTTCCAAGACTAAACCAAGATGAAATAGAAAATATGAATAGACCAATCACAAGTTCTGAAATTGAAACTGTGATTTAAAAACTTCCAGCAGACAAAAGTCCAGGACCAGATGTCTTCACAGGCAAATTCTACCAAACATTTAGAGAACAGCTGACGCCTATCCTTCTGAAACTCTTCCAAAAAATTGCAGAGGAAGGGACACTCCCAAACTCATTCTATGAAGCAACCATCACCCTGACACCAAAACCAAAGATCCCACAAAAAAAGAAAATTACAGGCCAACCTCACTGATGAACATAGATGCAAAAATTCTCAACAAAATACTAGCCATCCGAATCCAACAATACATTAAAAGGATTGTACATCACGATCAAGTGGGATTTATCCCGGGGATGCAAGGATTCTTCAATATCCACAATGCAATCAGTGTGATACACCACTTTAACAAACTGAAGAATCAAAACCATATGATCCTCTCCATAGAGGCAGAAAAAGCCTTTGACAAAATCCAACACCCACTTCTGATAAAAACCCTTCAGAAAGTGGGCATGGGGGAACCTACCTCAATGTAATAAAGGCCATCCATGACAAACCCAGAGATCACATCATTCTCAGTGGTGAAAACCTAAAAGAATTCCCTCTGAGATCAGGAACAAGACAGGGATGTCCACTCTCAACACTACTATTCAACATAGTTTTGGAAGTCCCATCTATGGCAATCAAAGAAGTAAAAGAAATAAAAGGAATCCAAATTGGAAAGGAAGAAGTAAAACTATCACTATTTGCAGATGACATGATACTATACCTAGAGAATCCTAAAGACTCTACCAGAAAACCATTAGATCTCATCAATGAATTTGGCAAAGTCACAGGATACAAAATTAATACACTGAAATCAACTGCATTTCTATACACTAACAATGAAAGATCAGAAAGAAGAAATTAGGGAAGCAATCCCGTTTACCATCACATCAAAAAGAATCAAATACTTTGGAATACACCTACCTAAAGAGACAAAAGACCTATACCTTAAAAACTATATGATGCTCTTGAAAGAAATCAAGGATGATGTGAACAGGTGGAAAGACATACCATGTTCTTGGATTGGAAGAGTCGATATTATCAAAATGACTATATTACCCAAGGCAATCTACAGATTCAATGCAATCCCTATCAAATTACCAAGCACATTTGTCACAGAACTAGGACAAAATATTTTAAAGTTTGTTTGGAAGCACAAAAGACCCAGAATAGCCAAAGAC
This sequence comes from Catagonus wagneri, assembly GCA_004024745.2. Classification (NCBI taxonomy): domain Eukaryota; kingdom Metazoa; phylum Chordata; class Mammalia; order Artiodactyla; family Tayassuidae; genus Catagonus; species Catagonus wagneri. The sequence continues at coordinate 9,336,021 of PVHT021183526.1, read as the reverse complement.
ATCCTGAAAAAGAAAAATGGAGCTGGAGGAATCAGGCTCCCTGACTTCAGACTCTACTACAAAGCTATAGTCATCAAAACTGTATGGTAGGCCAACCACTACAACCCCACTACCGGCAAGTTCAGCTGCCAGGTGCATGGTATCTACTTCTTCACCTACCACACCCTCATGCGCAGCAGAGACGGCACCAGCATGTGGGCGGACCTCTGTAAGAATGGGCAGGTCCAGGCCTGCGCCATCGCACAGGACGCCAACCAGAACTACGACTACGCCAGTAACAGTGTTGTGCTGCACCTTGATTCAGGGGATGAGGTCTACGTGAAGCTGGACGGCGGGAAGGCGCACAGAGGCAATAACAAGTACAGCATGTTCTCCGGGTTTCTTCTGTATCTGGATTAGTGGCGCAGGGAGCGCAAGGTCGGGTGGCTTCGGGCTGCCCTGTGCCCAGGGCGCAGGGCGGGGGGTGGGGCACTCTCCTCCCTCCCTGCAAGGACCCCTCTCGTTTCATGACACTTCCTGACATGGTTGGAAAAGACATCCCCGCTGTCCTTCCTGTCCCACTCCTGACCTCAGTGTGTCTGCGACTCAACGCGCTCCTGGCTGTGTACCGGGTCCCCGTCTTCCACCTGGGGATGGGGTGGGGGATGCCCAAGTGGCAAAATCAGCGTGAACCTGAACCATGGGTGTGGTGACAGCGTAAACTTTGCCAATCTGATTGGACTGCACGGGCCGGCAGCGGGATGCCTGCCCTTCTCGCATCCTCCTCTGAGGGCTCCCGGCCTTGGCCACCGGGAGGAAGGCCAAAGTGAGCAGGACCCCCCTGGCGCGCCCTTCCTTGTGACCTGAAATACTTGTGCAGAAGTCCCTGTCAGTCCGCCAAAATCCCATCCTCAGCACAACCCCAACAAAAGGAACACCCGCCTCTCCGTCGCGCTCCCACCTCAGCCCAGCCCACCGCGATGCATTAAATTATGTTTTTAGAAAAAAAAAACAAAAACCTGTATGGTACTGGCACAAAGACAGAAATAGAGATCAGTGGAACAGGATAGAAAGCCCAGAAATAAACCCACACACCTATAGTCAACTAATCTATGACAAAGGAGGCAAGAATATACATTGGAAAAAAGACAGCCTCTTCAAGAAGTGGTGCTGGGAAAACTGCACAGCCACACGTAAGAAAATGAAATTAGGAGAGTTCCCTTCGTGGTTCAGTGGTTAACAAATCCGACTAAGAACCATGAGGTTGCGGGTTTGATCCCTGGCCTTGCTCAGTGGGTTAAGGATCCGGCGTTGCCGTTAGCTGTGGTGAAGGTTGCAGACGCGGCTTGGATCCCGCGTTGCTGCGGCTGTGGCGAAGGCCGGCAGCTGCAGTTCCTGTTAGACCCCTAGCCTGGGAACCTCCATATGCCATGGGTGCGGCTCTACATAAAGGCAAAAAGACAAAAAAAAAAAAAAAGAAATTAGAACACTTCCTAACACCATGCACAAAAATAAACTCAAAATGGATTAAAGATCTAGATATAAGACCAGATACTATAAAACTCTTAGAGGAAAACATAGGTCAAATACTCTCCGACATAAATGAAAGCAATATCTTCTCAGATCTACCTCTTAGAGTAATGACAACAAAAAGAAAAATAAACAAATGAGACTTAAACTTCAAAGTTTCTGCACAGCAAAGGAAACCCTAAACAAAACAAAAAGACAACCCAGAGAATGGGAGAAATTATTTGCAAATGAATCAACTGACAAGGGATTAATCTCCAAAATTTACAAACACCTCCTACAGCTCAATACCAAAAAAACAAACAACCCCATCAAAAAATGGGCAGAAGATTTAAACAGACAGTTCCCCAAAGAATACATACAGAGGGGCAAAATACACATGAAAAGATGTTCAACATCATTCATTATTAGAGAAATGGAAATCAAAACCACAATGAGGTACCACCTTATACCAGCCAGAATGACCACCATCAAAAATCTACAGACAGTAAGTGCTGGAGAGGGTGTGGACGAAAAGGATCCTTATTACACTCTTGGTGGGAATGTAAAATGGTGCAACCACTGTGGAAAACAGTACGGAGATTCCTCAGAAAACTAAAAATAGAATTACCATTTGATCCAACAATCTCACTACTGGGCATCTATCCAGAGGAAACCATGACTCGAAAAGATATATGTACTCCAGCGTTCATTGCAGCACTCTATACAATAGCCAAGTCATGGAAACAACTTAAATGCCCATCGACAGAGGAGTGATAGGGAAGATCTGGTACATATACACAATGGAATATTACTCAGCCATTAAAATGAAAGAAATAGCATTTAAAGAAACATGGGAGGACCTAGAAATTATCATGCGACGTGAAACCAGTCAGACAATTAGACACCAACATCAATGCTACCATTTACATGTGGAAACTAAAAAAAGCACACAATGAACTTCTTTGCAGAACTGATACTGACTCACAGACTTTGGAAAACCTATGGTTTCCAAATGAGACAAGTTGGGGGGTGGGAGGATGCACCGAGGGTCTGGGATGGAAATGCTATCAAATTGAGTTGTGATGATTTTTGTACACCTATAATTGTAATAAAATTCATTAAGTAACGGGAAAAAATTAACAGTCATATTTATTCTGGATGCTAATCTTTTGTAGGTTTTATTTGTTGCATTATCTTCTCAGTTTTTTACTTTTTGGAGTTTTCTGATAAACAGAAGTTCTTATTTTTTATATTTTTCATTTTCGGCTGCCCTGGGGCCAGTGATCAGATCTGAGCCTATGCTGGATCCTTTCACTGACTGTGCCAGGCCAGGGATCAAACCTTCCTCCTGGCACTGCAGAGATGCCATAAATCTGGTTTCACCATAGTGGGAACTCCTAAACAGAAGTTTTTTTTTTTTCTCTTTTTTTTTGAGGGGGGCTGCATCTGTGGCATGTGTAAATTCCCAGGCTAGGGGTCGTATGGAAGCTGCAGCTGCAGGCCTATACCACAGCCACACCAGATCTGAGTCTTATCTTTGATCACAGCTTGTGGCAACACTGGATCCTTAACCCCCTGAAAGAAGCCAGGGATCAAACCTGCATCTTCGTGTATACTAGTCGGGTACTTAACCCACGAGCCACAACAGGAACTCCAGAAGTTCTTAAGTCTACTGATTTCATCAGTATTTTCTTCTATGGTTTGTGCTTTTTTGAGCTCAATTTAAGAAATCTTCCTCGGAGTTCCCTTCGTGGCTCAGTGGTTAATGAATCCGACTAAGAACCATGAGGTTGCGGGTTCGATCCCTGGCCTTGCTCAGTGGGTTAAGGATCCGGCGTTGCCGTGAGCTGTGGTGTAGGTTGCAGACGCGGCTCGGATCCCGGGTTGCTGTGGCTGTGGCGAAGGCTGGCGGCTACAGCTCCTGTTAGACCCCTGGCCTGGGAACCTCCATATGCCGCGAGTGCGGCCCTAGAAAAGGCAAAAAGACAAAAAAAAAAAAGAAAAAAAAAAGAAATCTTCCTCTACTCCTAATATAATAAAGGTATTTTCCCACATTTCATTTAAGAAGTTTGGCGTTTTGCCTTCCACATTTAAGTCGCAATCTACCTGGAATTTTCTCTTGTGTATTGCATGAGGCAGTGGTCCACTGTTTTCTAGCAGAGATTCACAAAGGCCTCAGCAGAGTTTACTGAAAGCTCAGTCTTTCCTCCCTGATTTGCAATGGCCATTATTCTAGAGGGTTGCTCTGCTTGTGTGGTCTTTGTTACGCACCACTGGACTCTGCAAACAAGTCCGTGCCAATTGTACTTTGCCTTCCTTAGTTCAGTTCTTCCTTAAGTCTGTTATCTGGTACAACAAGTCCTCTCACCCTGTTCTCCTGTTTGGAGTTCTCTTTCTTCCTGGCTATTTTTGGTCCTTTTTCTCACATATAAATTTTAGAACTGACTATCAGATTCCACCAAAAATTTTCAAACCTGGGAATTCCCTTGTGGTGCAGCAAGTTAAGGACCTGGCATTGTCACTGCAGTGGTGCAGGCTGCTGATATGGCAACAGTCTAATCACGAGTCTGGGAACTTCCAGATGCTGTGGGAATGACCAAAAAAAAAAAAAGTAATTCTGTTAAAAGTCTGTCTAGTTTTAAATTTTATTTTAATTGAATCTGCAGATAAATTTAGGGAAAACTAAAACTATCAAATAGAATCTTATCTAAAAACCTGATGTTTATTTATTTAGGATTTTTATGTCTTTTTATAACATTTTATCACCCCTTCAAAAAGGGGTTTTATACATTTTATTAAATTTATTCCTTGCGGAGTTCCTGTCATGGCACAGCAGAAACGAATCCTACTAGGAACCATGAAGTTGCAGTTTCGATACCTGCCCTGCTCAGCGGGTTAAAGATCCGGTGTTGCTCTGAGCTGTGGTGTAGGTCGCAGATTCGGCTCAGATCTGGTGTTGCTGTGTCGTAGACAGGAAGCTGTAGCTCCGATTAGACCCCTAACCTGGGCACCTCCATATGCCAAGGTTGCAGTCCTAAAAAGAAAAAAAAAATTTATTCCCAGGTACTTTCAGTTTTTCTGCTGCTAATGAAAACAGCACCACCACCCCACTTTTTTTTTAATGGCCACACCCATGGTACATGGAAGTTCCTGAGCCAGGGATTGAACCTGAAATTCCTAAGCAACCTGAGCTGCTGCAGTCAGATACTTAATCCACTGCGCCACAGCTGGAACTTCGAAAATAGAATCTTTGTAAAAATTACATCTTTTGATATTTGCTGTTAATATTTTGCTGTAGAACTGCAGTTCACTTGCTATTGATTTCTTATGCGACCTTGACAATTTTTCTTATAATTAATTTCTAGATTTTTTTTTTACATGTACACTATTTGGGGAGGGGGAGCCTGTACCTGAGCATATGTAAGTTCCTGGGCCAGGGATCAAACTTGCACCAGAGCAGTGGCCCAAGCTGCTGCAGTGATGATACCAGATCCTTAAACCACTGCGCCACAGGAGAATTCCCTAAATTGTTTACCTTTTTTTTTTTGTCTTTCTGTCCTTTTAGGGCCCCACCTGCAGCATGTGGAGGTTCCCAGGCTACCGGTCCAATCGAAGCTGCAGCCACCAGCCTACACTACAACCACAGCAACGTGGGATCCAAGCCACGTCTGAGACCTACACCACAGCTCAGGCAATGCAGGATCCTTAGCCCACTGAGCAAGGCCAGGGATCGAACCCGCATCCTTATGGATGTTAGTCGGGTTCGTTAACTGCTGAACCACGATGGGAACTCCTCAGTTGTCTACTATTTTTTTTTTTTTTTGTCTTTTTGCCTTTATCTAGAGCCGCACCCGCGGCATATGGAGGTTCCCAGGCCAGGGGTCTAACAGGAGCTGTAGCCGCCGGCCTTCGCCACAGCCACAGCAACACGGGATCTGAGCCGCGTCTGCAACCTAAACCACAGCTCACAGCAACGCCGGATCCTTAACCCACTGAGCAAGGTCAGGGATCGAACCTGCAACCTCATGGTTCTTAGATTCGTTAACCACTGAGCCACAAAGGGAACTCCTGGGTTGTCTACTATTAAACTCATCTTGTGTCCTTAGGATAAATCCAATATGCTAGCATTTTTAATGCGTTGTTTGGTTTGACTTGCTGGTGTTTTGTTTAGAATACCCACATCTTATTTTATGACTGTGAGTAGCCAGCAATTTTCCTTTCCTGTACTGTGCTTTCCTGATTTTGGTTATCAAGGTCATGTTAGTCTGATTAAATATTTCCCTATGGAATGGTACATACAGGAACAATATCAGCTCTGCAGTCCCCAAAATAATACACATATTTAATAAATTAAGTTATAACATATAGCCCTAAATATTCATTCAATCCATTTCCATTAATATACTTAAAAACTGTTCACAAGTGCCATTTATCTATAGAAGAGAAAAATATACATCTGTAGATACAAATACCACTCTTCTCTCAGTGGAGATTCCTGAATTATTTTGAAGGTGAGTAAGTTAAAGAATGCATGTAAGATAAACATTAATTCTCATTCCAGCTCTGCCCATTCTATGTTGCCTCACCTATAGACTGGTGATAAGTTATTATAGCATCACTGCTAGGATCAAATGAAATAATGTATATGAAAGTCAATCTTATGGAAATGTACTATGTAAACACTGAAGCGTCATTATCCTTTTGATATTCTGGTATTCTTGATAACTCAATATACAAGAATATTTTATTTAAACTTTTTCTTTTCTTTTTTTAAGTCCACATCTGCGGCATATAGAAGTTCCTTGGCTAGGAGTTGAATTGGACTTGCAGCTGCCGGCCCATGCCACAGGCACAGTAACACTGAATCCAAGCCACATCTGTGACCTATGCCACAGCTTGGGCAATGCCGATCCTTAACCCACTGGGCAAGGCCAGGGATCAAACCTGAATTCTTGCAGACACTATGTTGGGTTTCCTAACTCGCCAAGTCACAGTGGGAACTCAAATTCTTTTTCGATTGAATACTTTTTGGATGAAAATATATCTATTTTTGAAATTTTAAAGTGGCTAAATTTAGTTGCAGAGTTAATATAAAAATTTTAATGGAAATGAAGAAGTTAAAAGTTTATTTTCTTCATACAGTAAGTGGAAATGGTACGAATTTACAGTACTTATATTTATTTATGAAACTAAATAATTCTGTTTTATGAACTGAACAATTCTGTTCATATTTCAAAACAATATGAAAAAGGAGGAGGAGAAAGCAATAGAGACCTGCTTTTGAAGTGATATGCCATTTCTGGATACAAATATGAACATGTTGGTGTTGTTAAAAAAAAAATCTATGACACTTTCAGAGTAAGGAAGATTTCATTCAAGATGAAATACTGCAGTGAGGGTTTTGCAATAAGGGAGGAGAAGTGGACTCAACTCTGAATACAAAGAGGATAAGTGTGGATTTTCAGGAACCATCAGGGGTCAGGGAGATCTTTCCTAGACTGACTCAACAGGGTTCCTGTGGAAGGCTGGCCCAGGGTAATAGCATATCAAGGGAGCAGAACGAGGAATTTGATCCTATATTAAAGTCGATCAAATACCAAAGGTAGGAGACTTTCACTAAACTGACTCCTTTTAGGGATTCTTTTTTTGGGGGGGCGCACTTGCAGCATATGGAGGTGCCCAGGCTAGTGATCTAATCGGAGCTACAGCTGCCGGGCCTACACCACAGCCACAGCAATGCCAGATCTGAGCCATGTCTGCGACCTACACTGCAGCTCCAGGCAAGGCCGGATCCTTGACCCACTGAACGCGGCCAGGGATCGAACCCATAACCTCATGGCTCCTAGTTGGATTTATTTCCGTTGTGCTACGACAGGAACTCCTGACTTGAGGGATTCTTGCTAGAACTTGACTAAGCGACCAAGGGCTGAGCCCAAGGTCAATTTAGGCTAGAGAGTCTTTGTCAGTGGCTATGATTGTGGCTGAAACTCGTCCACTGCTGCCGAATAGAAATGCAAAGACAGAGCTTTGGGCGAAGGAGGGAAAAATAGCTTTACTGCTTTGCCAGGCAAAGGAGGTCACAGCAGGTTAATGCCCTAAAGACTGTGCCCTCCATTGGGAGAGAACAGGAAGTGATTTTATAGTTTTAGGAGTGGAAAACAGGGCCACAATTAAGAATCAGGGTAGATGCAAACTTGCATTCTTCTTCAAAGTTGGTGTTTTGTGGGCCCAGGACTGGTTCTGGTGGTCCTCCTCTATGGTTTTCATTTGTTGGAGGTTTTAGTTCTTCAGATGAGCTCAAAGGTATTGTTACGTATATTACTTGAGGAGGAACCAGGAAGCTGCGCCAAGGCTGCGCTATTGTCTCTTCACTGCTCCTCCCTGGTCTCTGCATCCCCTCCCTTCCTTGATTAGCAACTGCTTGAACCTGCCCTTTGGAATTCTGGGAAGGTCATGGAGGCTGAAGCTTATTCTCTGAAATGGAGGACACAGAAAGGCTTGTGTCCAGGAGCCTCACAGGGCCCCTGTTCAGTTTCATGATGTCTGTCTCTTGACTGGACAGTTGAAATATCAACTTCTTCTAGCCTCTCATTAAGAAAATCTAAGGTTGGAGTTCCCTTCGTGGCTCAGTGGTTAACGAATCCGACTAAGAACCATGAGGTTGCGGGTTCGATCCCTGGCCTTGCTCAGTGGGTTAAGGATCCGGCGTTGCCGTGAGCTGTGGTGTAGGTTGCAGACGCGGCTCGGATCCCACGTTGCTGTGGCTGTGGCGAAGGCCGGCGGCTACAGCTCCTGTTAGACCCCTAGCCTGGGAACCTCCATATGCCACGGGTGCGGCTCTACATAAAGGCAAAAAGCCAAAAAAAAAAAAAAAAAGAAAATCTAAGGTTATTTCATGTCAACTCTCCTTGTTATCCTCAACTAGCAACAGTTCAGGAAAGTGTTCAAATTATAGGTTTGAAGCCTAAGATCTTCTGTTTGCAGTTTATCTTTCAGCAATAATTTTAGTCTCTGGCAACCATATCTATTCTTAGTGACTAGCCCAGGGCAGTAAAGCCTAATAAGAACAGCTTTGAAAACAATGCTCCATATAAATTGTAAAATACTCCAGATAAATTTAAAATATTGGATAAGTTTTACTTTATTTATTTATTTTACTTTTTAGAGCCACACCCGCAGCATATGGAGGTTCCCAGGCTAGAGGTCAAATTGGAGCTGCAGCTGCAGGCCTACACCACAGCCACGGCAACACCAGATCCGAGCTGCGTCTGTGGCCTACACCACAGCTCACAGCAACGCCAACACTAGATCCTCAACCTACTGAGGGAGGCCAGGGATTGAACCCACATCCTCACTGATGCTAGTCAGATTCGTTTTCCCTGAGCCACGACAGGAACTCCCCAAAATATTGGATAAATTTTAAAACACTGGAGTTTTTGTCCTGTTACTAGATGTGGGTGTGTTGCAGTGCATGACCACGGCCAGGTGTTGAAATGAAACTCAAAATAGGTTTGGCCTTGACATGGGAGAGTAACACGTTTGCCCCTCAACAGGAATCTGAGTATAAAATAATGCCTCCCTATTTTAGTTAATAACTCTGACCTTTATCTGAAGGTTTAGCAGTCCCCTTGAGGCAGGTAGTAGATGGACCCCAGGCTGAGAAGTATGGGGACTTGTCAGGCTGAGTAAATTGGGCCTTGCTTCTCTTTGACACCTCAAGGAGAAAGTTAATGGCAGGAGCTGAGCTCTGCTGGAGTAAAGTTAAGATGACCCTTTCAATCACCCCTGGGGTTAAGGATACCTCCCCAACTATACATGTGCAGTAAGACTCCTAAGGGTCAAAAGCGAGGGGGTGCCAGGCCATAATAAGTCCTGATAACAGCCCCAGAATACTTTGCTTTGGAAACCATCTTTGCAAAAGATGTGCATGCACATTGAGGAGGGTCTGGTGTCCAGTCAGGTGTCAGAAATAAAACAAGTGACCAAAGGAAAACAGAGACCTGGAAGAAATGTCCTATATAAGTGATTTAAATCACCTCTCTGGTGAGCTCCTCATTCAGGTGGATGCCTGCACCCACACTCCTCCTTCGGGTGTATGTTACTGCGTTGCTTCTGCCTTAGATAAATAGACTGCTTCTCTGCGTGCTCTCCCACATGTTGTGCCGTGTTTCTAATAATAAACTTTATACCTGTTTTTACAGTCTTTGCCTCCTGGAACATTTCTGCTTTCAATAAGGGGCAAGAATCAGGGCAATTCTGCTCCTCACCTCTAGCTGGTCTAGCAGTTGGAATTCTTGGTTTTCACCCACGGTGCCCAGGTTCAATTTCTGAATCAGAGATTATGACCTTGCTTCAAGCCATCACTCCCTGCTGTCTCTCCAAGATCACCCTCACCCTCAGTGAAAAACGCAAAGACACATTTTCCCCCCAAGGACTTGGAATAAGATGCCTGTTTTTGTCTCGACAGTGCCATACACGGGTCCCCATTCTTTGCCTCATAAGTGACCAGCTGAACTGTTTTGTCTTCACTAATCAGCAGGAACAAAATGATATTAACCAAAGGTTGATTAAGCCTCTTTGCTTCTTTCCTCCCCCTCAGGACCCTGAGCCAGGAAGCAGAATATAGCCCCTCCTTAAGGGCAACAGCCTGAAAAGAGACCGGCCTCAGGGCAAAACTCTTCCATCACACCACCCTTTCACCCTACATCCCTCACTGGGTCCTTTCTAGCCTTGTTCACTCCTCTCTATAAAAGAAAACCCTTTTTGCGAGTTCCCTTCGCGGCTCAGTGGTTTAAAGATCCCTTCTAGGATCCATGAGGATGTGAGTTCCATCCCTGGCCTTGCTCAGTGGGTTAAGGATTGCTTAAGCATTGCCATGAGCTATGGTGTAGGTCCCAGATATGACTCGGATCCCGAGTTGCTGTGGCTGTGGTGTAGGCCAGCAGCTATAGCTCTAATTCGACCCCTATCCTAGCTTCTTGTGTTCATTCCTCTGTGCACTTTCCCTTAGCCAAATGCCTTATATTTGGCAAACACTCAATATTTGCTTTTAGGGCCGTGGGTGCAGCCCTAAAAAGTACAATACAATACAATACAATACAATACTTTTTGCCCAAGCCTGGAAATAAATGCTCAAAGGTCTTCTAGTCACAGGGTCTCCCTGTTTTAACAGTTACGCCCACCTTCCCCTGAACAATCGTTTCAGATTTGTTTGACATATTAAAATATCTTTGAATATGATATTTATTAAATTGATTTCATATTTCATCCTAGGAGTTACCATCATGGCACAGCGGAAACGAGTCTGACTAGGAACCATGAGGTTGCGGGTTCGATTCCTGGCCTTGCACAGTGGGTTAAGGATCCGGTGTTGCTGTGAGCTGTGGTGTAGGTCACAGACGCGGCTCGGATCTGGCGTTGCTGTGGCTGTGGTGTAGGCCAGCAGCTACAGCTCTGATTCGAACTCCTAGCCTGGGAACCTCCATATGCCATGGGTGCAGCCCTAAAAAAAAAATGACAAAAAAAGACACACACATAATATTTCATCCTAAATAGACATATTTTCAGGATCTATCACATCTGCCATCTTTCCATAGCTATGCTCTCATTCAGGACCTTATTAACTTCATCCTTGCCCATTACTAATGGGTCTCCTCAGCCTCCAATTTTATTTAATTTCTCAAGTGGCTAGCAAATAAATCTCCCTTAAGATCATTACTCCAATCTCAGCATTCTTTGCACTCTTTTTGCTCTTTTTTTTTTTGTTCTCTGTTGCCTAAGAATAAAGTCCAAATTCCTTAGTGTTGCTTTCCTCCCTCTCTCTCTCTCTCTCTCTCTCTTTCTGCCTGCCTGCCACATTTTGCAGCATATGAAAGTTCCTGGGCCAGGTATCAAACCCATTCCACAGCAGCAACCGCAGCTGCTGCAGTGACAACACTGGATCCTTAACCCACCGTGCCACAAGGGAGCTCCCTTAGCATTGCTTTCAAATCTTTCCAAGAGGTTTAACCTCATCTTTTCTTCCTCCCCTTAAACTCTTTCAGCAGTTTCTAAAACCTGCCTTGCTTTTTCCAGTCTTGCTGTGTTGGCCTATTTTCTGTGCCTTTGAATGCTTTCCTGCCAAAATTCCCCCCTCTGAAAACAAAAACAAAGGAGTTCCTGTTTTGGCTCAGTTGGTTAAGAACCTGACTAGTACCTATGAGGATGTGGGTTTGATACCTGGCTTCGCTCATTGAGCCAAGGATCCAGCATTGCCGTGAGCTGTAGTGTAGGCCAGTAGCTGCAGCTCCAATTCAACCCCTAGCATGGGAACTTCCATATGCAGCCCTAAAAAAAAAGCAAAACAAAAACAAAAACCTCCCCACTCTGAATTTCTATCCAACATACTACTAGTCTTTCCATGTTTGGGAATTAATCTCTTCCATTATAATTCCCTGACACTGTGTCTGTACTTCCAATAAAGTATTTAACACAGTTGTCTTTTTTCTTTACCTTTTAGGGCCGCACTCTTGGCGGATGGAGGTTCCCAGGCTAGGGGTCAAATTAGAGCTGTAGTCGCTGGCCTATTCCACGGCCACAGCAACTGCAGATCTGAGCCACATCAGACACCTACACCACAGCTCACGGCAACACTGGATCCTTAACCCACTGAGTGAGGCCAGGGATCAAACCCACAACCTCAGGATTCCTAGTCAGATTCGTTTCCGCTGTACCACAATGGGAACTCCAACACAGTTGTCTTTTATTCCAAACACCTGCCTACATTTTTTTCCTCTGTCCTTCTAGATTATAATTTTCTTGAGGGCACAACTGTGTTTATTCCTCTGTGCATTTTCCCTTAGCCTAATGCCTCACATTTGGTAAATGCTCAAATTTACTTTTATAATTAACAAATGGAGATAAAATGTGAGAGCTTGGGACTCAGAAGTCAACTGAATGTTGTTTACAACAAGGAAGACGATGGAATTTCCTAAATAATAGTGGTAATAAAAGAACAGCAAATATTGAACGGGTGGTTTTAAGACTTCTTGGGAGGCAATATAGCATAAAGTGTTAAGCCTGTGGGCTCTGGTTTCAGGGTTCTACCTACCAGCTCTGTGACCTCAAGTATATTCTTTAATGTTTCTATGCCTCAATTGTTCATATGTAGAATAAAGATAGAAGATTTACCTTATAGGGTTGTTGTGGGGATTAAATTAGTTACTATCGTTAAAGAATATCAAGTATGTTATCCTTATTACTAAAATTGTTTATCCAAAACGGAAAAGCTTGAGGCAGAATACTAACTCAGGTAGTCAGTGTAGGAGCATGGGCTTCAATGGGTTCTTTGATATGGCTATTGATTAACATTTGTGGCTTCAGGGCTCCAGAGAGCAATTCCCCACAGGCCTTGTTTTATTATAGGAAGGCTTTGTTTACTAAAGCCCCATAGGCTTTGTTTACTAAAGGAAGTGTACCTTTCCCCAAAGGCCCTGTTTACTATACGAAATGTGCCTTCCCCCACATGCACCTTAATCTCTAGCCCACTGCTCAACTGATAAAAAGGAGAGGAATGGTGACGCAGTCTAAGGGAAGAGATGGATAAAGAAACCATAAAACTTACGGGACATTTCCACCCCTAAGGCCCTTACTGGAAGGGGACTGATATAGGTAACTGGACAAGGCCAATGAGAGAAAATCACATCTTTCTGGACCCCACGTTGGTACTTCCCCATCTTTAAGGGATAAAAACTCCTATAGGACAATACAGAGCGGGAGCTCTTCTCCCCCCTTTCAGCAGCCCTGGGAGCTGTTTGCTTTTGTATAATTTGCTTGCTTGCTGCCTGTGTGTTCCTGGAGTTCATTCTTTGACTGTGTGAACAAGAACCTCAATTCCCATAACATCTTTCCTGCATCAGCTTCACTTTCTTATTGCCTCTTAGTGATCATTTAAGTCAAAGAATCTGTTACCAAACAGCTACTGGACACAATGGTTTGAAAAGACCTGTGGCATCTCTAAGGATCATCAGGTCTTGCAAACATTCATATAAGGAAGACAAGGGAATGACCTCTTAAATACCCTACAGCCGTGCTGGGAATGAGCCAAAGCTGAATAATCAAGTTCATTTATGTTTCAACAATCTCTTCAGGCTTTAAGGTCTTTTGAGGGAAGATCTGTAAGCATAGATTTCTAAAGCTCATTCAGGAGTTCCTGCTGTGGCACGGTGGGTTAAGAATCTGACTGCAGGAGCTCCTGTTGTGCGTAGCAGAAACAATCCGACTAGTAACCATGACGTTGTGGGTTCAATCCTGGCCTCGCTCAGTGGATTAAGGATCCTGCATTGCCTGGAGCTGTGGTGTAGGTCACAGACACGGCTTGGATCCTGCTTTGCTGTGGCTATGGTGTAGGCCAGCAGCTACAGTTCTGACTGGACCCCCAGCCTGGAAACCTCCATATGCCGCGGGTACTAAAAAGCAAAAAAAACAAGGAGACAAAAAAGAATCTGACTGCAGCAGCTTGGTCACTTTGGAAGTGCAGGTTTGATCACTGGTCTGGAGCAGTGGGTTAAAGGATCAGGCATTGCCACAGCTGCTGTGTAGGTCAGTAGCTGGGCTCAAATGCAATCCCTGGCCCAGGAACTTCATATGTCCTAGGTGCAGCCATTAAAAAAATTTTTTTTTCCTTTAAAAAGCTCATTTACTCATATATATTCATTTATTCAGTTAACACTGTGGGGGAAAAAATAGAGTTAGTTTTGCTAAGAGGGCTCCTTAAAATGGAGCCAGGAGGCCACTGAGGAAATGTGACTGTGCAGCCTCTGCCTGGATGAAATCTGACCTTTTGACCACTTACTGTCCTGACAAAAGCATCCAGAACATGTACCAGGAACTCAAGCTACTTGCTGGACTCTTACCCAAAAATAACTCATGGAAGCTACCCCTTAAGGACAAACACTTTCTTTCTCATGTCAGTGTACAGCCTGGTGGCTTTTGCCTTCATTAGCCCCTGACTCTTTCTCTACCCACCAAACAAACACTCTTTTGGTTTTACCTGACTCTGTCTCTTCCGAACTGCAATTCTTAAGACACATCCCCCCATACACTTTTCTTATGTGCAAGCTGCTGTGTTTTATTTTATTCTGTTTTTTGGTTGACAACATTTAGGTGCTAGATATACAGAAATCAAGGATATTGTTCCTGTCTTCAACTAATTCCTGTTCTAGTGTAGGAGACAGTCTTGAAGGATTCAGCCAAGTGAGAGATGGAAGGAAGAGAGTTCAAGACAGAAATAATACTAATCATCACAGAGAATGGACACAGGTAGGAGGAGCATGAAATATTCAGAGCAATTCATTTCTGAATAATGGACCAGAGAGTGAGAGAATCAGAGCAGTGGAGAGGAGAGACAGGGGCAGGATGACAAACACTCTAGTAAGGGACCCCTCAGTAGCACCTGGCTTCCCTCCTGCTGCCTGTTTCTGTCCCCTTAGGGGCATCACTCGTGGGGGGAGGGGAGAAGACAACAAAAAGCCAGGGTTGCAAGAGAGTCTCAGGAAACCAACGTTCTGAAGAAATAACCTCAGTCACCCGTTTTTCCTCTCGTATCCTGAGAGATCTAAATTGAGTCCTTCGTGAATGCCAAAGTAAAACTTGAATTTCATCCCCAAGGCAATTCTGTCTGAATATGCCAAGCTGAGATAATGATGGATATTTGTATGGTGATGCTAAAATGATAATATAGGAAAGCGGTTCAGTTCTATAAATAAAATTTCCAGGGTCTATTCTGTGATTGACTCGCTTTAAAGTTTAGAAATGTCTTAGCTATATAATGTCATTTTAGCCTTTCTAAAATCCTATAAGGCTCTTATTCTCTCCATTTCGCAGTGAGGATTTATACCTATGATACTGTAAATGATTTATTTGCCTAGGATTTTAGACGAAGTCAGTGGCAGATTCAGGCCTGAAATCTAGCTCTTCTGAAACAAGATTCTGTGTCCTTTCTGTAACTACATACACTTATAGTAACTCATCAACTCCACTTAGCGTCTGTTTTGCTCCCAGCACTCTGTTAGTGGAAATAAAAAGGAATTAGAAGATCAGCATGGGTCCTTGCCTCTGAGGGACAGCACCAGGTTCTGCAGCAACAAAAAATTGTTTGTCAGCAAAGCTGTAGCTCAGCAATCAGATCTGACTTCTAGTTCTTATTGTGTCCCTAACCACCTGCCTCATTACATTTTATTTGAAAATAACAGAAACTTCCCTCAATCAAACTTAAATAGAAAGGGGGAAGAAGTCATTAAAAAAAAAAAATGAAAAGACAACCCACAGAACGGGAGAAAGTCTTTGCAAAGTGATCGACAAGGGATTAATCTCCAAAATATACACACGTAATGCAGTTTTATATCAAAAACAAAGACAAAAACATCCCAATCAAAAAATGGTCGGAAGAGGAGTTATCATCGTGGTTCAGTGGGTTAAGAACCCAACTAGTATCCACGAGGATACAGATTCGATTCCTGGCCTTGCTCAGTGGGTTAAGGATCTGGCATTGCCATGAGCTGTGGTGTTGGTCAAAGATGCGGCTCAGATCCCAAGTTGCTGTGGCATAGGCCGGAAGCTGCAGCTTCCACTTGACCCCCTAGCCCATGAGCTTCCATATGTCACAGTGTGGATTTAAAAAGAAAAAAGAAAAAAGGTGAGAAGATCTAAATAGACATTTCTCCAAAGACAGATAGATGGCAAAAAAGCACATGGAAAGATGTTCAATGTCACTAATTATTAGAGAAATGCAAATCAAAACTACAATTAGGTATCACCTCCCACCAGTCAAAATGGCCATCACAGAAATATCTACAAATAACAAATGCTGGAGAGAGCTTGAAGGGAACCCTCCTACACTGTTGTGGGACTATAAATTGATGCAACCAATATGAAGAACAGTATTTAGTTCAAAAACTAAATATAGAATGACTATATGATCCGCAATCCCACTCCTGGGCATATATCCAGAGAAAATCGTAATTTGAAAAGATACATGTGTTCATCCGACGACTAGTACTGCGTCCGGCAGCCCCCACCTAGTGTTCGTCCACACCACGGCCTCCACCTCGGAGCTCGCCTGCATCTACTCTGTCCTCATCCTGCACGACGATGAGGTGACGGTCACGGAGGATAAAATCAATGCCCTCATTAAAGCAGCGGGTGTAAATGTTGAGCCATTCTGGCCAGGCTTGTTTGCAAAAGCTCTAGCCAATGTCAACATCGGGAGCCTCATCTGCAACGTGGGGGCTGGTGGACCTGCCCCAGCAGCTGGTGCTGCACCAGCAGGAGGTCTTACCCCAGCCACCACTGCTGCCCCAGCTGAGGAGAAGAAAGTAGAAGCAAAGAAAGAAGAATCTGAGGAGTCTGATGATGATATGGGCTTTGGTATTTTTGACTCATCTTCTATAACACATTCAATAATAAAAAGCTGAGTTCTTTTAAAAAAAAAAAAGAAGAAAAAGAAAAGATACATGCAACCCAATGTTTGTTGCGGCACTATTTACAATCATCAAGACATGGAAGCAACCAAAATGTCCAGTGAAAGAGGAATGGATAAAGAATATGTGGTACATATATACAATGGAATATCACTGAGCCATAAAAAAGAATGAAATTGTGACGATTTTTGTACACCTATAATTGTAATAAAATTAATTAAGTAATTAAAAATAAAATAAAATAAAAAAGAATGAAATAATGCCATTTGCAGCAGCCTGGATGGACCCAGAAATCATACTAAGTAAAGTAAATCAGAGAAAGGCAAATATATGAGATCACTAATATGTGGAACCTAATTAAAAATGATACAAAAGAACTTACAAAATACTACTGTATATAAAATAGATAAGTAGCAAGGACCTACTGTACAGCACAGGGATATCTACTTAACACTCTGTAATAACCTATATGGGAAAACATCTGAAAAGGAATGGATATATGTATATGTATAATTGAATCACTTTGCTGTACACCTAAAACAAACACAACATTATAAGTCAACTCTACCTCAATAAAATTAAAACATAAAAAATAGTAAGTTCCTATGTGGTGTAGCAGTTTAAGGATCCGGTGTTGCTACAGCTGTGGTGAGGGTTCAATCCCTGACCTGGAAACTCGCACATGCCACAGCTGTGGCCAAAAAACAATAACATAAAAAATAAAATAAAGAAAAGAAAAGAAAGGGGAATTTATTGACTCATGAAAGCCCAGGAAGGACTAAATAGTCAAGCATCCAGAAAGGCCAGGTGGCAGAGGTGGCCTGAGGAACAATGGGAGCAGGGCTCAAACTTGGGAAGGGGGCTCTGAAACCATTCATTTCTGCTGCTGTTTGGGGCAGTCTCACTTTCTCTCACCACCTTTAGCTTTCTCTAAAGGAAGGATATGTCTATTGTGTTTCTTAGTTTAGAAGTTCAAGCTTTAGCCACTGGAGAGATGTCACCCAACCCCTGTTCCAAAGTACAAGAATCTCAGAGAACCCACTCCCCAGGTCCAGCAGGTGAGGGACAATCCACGGCCACCAGAGGAATCCACTCCACAGAGTGCTAGCAAGATTATCCTAGACTAGGTCCATCTTCTTAGGAACTTTATGAAACTCATGAACCTTGATTATGGTGCGTGATACTGGCAGGCAGAAGGAAAGAAAGTCAGTGTTCCAGGTAGACAAAGGATGCTCAGAGCTAGTGATGTGGGTGGTCTATGAATGAAAGACAGGCCTGAATGGAGTGGAGGCTGCAGCCTTGTTCCATGAAAATAACACTGGATTGCTAAAGTAGGAACAGATTATGATGAACCTAAGAGAGAAACACAGAATTTGCTCCAGTGGAAGCAACCACTATAGATTTATGGTATAGATTCAACCACGACTGAAACACCACTTTATAACATAAACTAATCTTCAACCACTTCCTTGAATACTCTTCCTTCCCGGTCAACAGAACTTGGCTGAGGAACAAAGAAGAGTGGGTGAGAGAATTCAGAGAAGGAAAACTTAACACCACAGCTGTCTGGGAGCCCAAGATGGTAACACTACCTAACAGCACTCTCGCTGACTGGGTGAAAATAGCATCTTTTTTTTTTTTTTTTTTTGCCTTTTAGGGCTGAATCCACAGCATATGGAGATTCCCAGGCTAGGGGTCTAGGAGTAAAATCAGAGCTACAGCTGCCTGCCTACACCACAGCCACAGCTACGGCGACAGCAACATCAGGTCTGAGCCTCGTCTGTAGGACCTACACCACAGCCCACAGCAATGCCGGATCCTTAAGCCACTGAGCGAGGTCAGGGATCTCGAACCCGTAACCTCATGGTTCCTAGTTGGATTCATTTCCACTGTGCCACGACAGGAACTCTGCATGTTTATTTCTGATTTTTGCTTTTCAGAGCTGCATCTGTGGCATATGGAAGTTCCCAGGCTAGGTGTCAAATCAGAGCTGCAGGTGTCAGCCTACACCACAACCACAGCAATTCGGGATCCAGGATGATCCAAGATGCATCTGCGACCTACACCACAGCTCATGGCAATGCCAGATCCTTAACCCACTGAGCAAGGCCAGGGATAGAACCTGCATCCTCAAAGACACTAGTCGGATTCGTTTCTGCTGCCCCAAGGGGAACTCCTCATAATTTTTTTTTTTTTTTTTAACAAAGCATCTTTAAAGCAGGAGCTGTCTTCTGACATCAGCCTTACAAATGTTTTCTCAGGTCAGTCTCCCAAAGCTACAGAAAAACCAATGGGACCTAATCAAACTGACAAGCTTTTGCACAGCAAAGGAAACCAAAAAGAAAACTAAAAGACAACTTACAGAATGGAAGAAAACAGTGTCAAATGATGCAACCGACAAGGGTTTAATCTCTAAAATATACAAACAACTTACACAACTCAACAGCAAAAAAGCCAACAACCCAATTGAAAAACGAGCAAAAGACCTGAACAGACATTTCTCCAAAGAAGATATACAGATGGCCAACAAGCACATGAAAAAAACGCTCAACATCACTGATGATTAGAGAAATGCAAATCAAAACTACTATGAGGTACCACCTCACATCAGTTAGAATAGCCATTATTAATAAGTCCACAGACAACAAATGCTGGAGGGGGTATGTAGAAAAGGGAACCCTCCTGCACTGTTGGTGGGAATGTAAATTGGTACAACCACTATGGAAAACAATATGGAGGTACCTTAGAAAACTATACATAAAACTACCATATGACCCAGCAATCCCACTCTTGGGCATATATCTGGACAAAACTTTCCTTGAAAAAGACACTTGCATACACATGTTCATTGCAGCACTATTCGCAATAGCCAAGTCATGGAAACAACCGAAATGTCCATTGACAGATGATTGATTAAGAATATGCGGTATATATACACAATGGAATACTACTCAGCCAATAAAAAGAATAAAATAATGCCATTTGCAGCAACATGGATGGAACTAGAGACTCTCATACTGAGTGAAGTCAGAAAGACAAATACTATATGATATCACTTATATCTGGAATCTAATACATTGCACAAATGAACCTTTCCACAGAAAAGAAAATCATGGATTTGGAGAACAAACTTGTGGTTGCCAAGGGGGAGAGGGATCAAGTGGGATGGTCTGGGAGTCTGGGGTTAATAGATGCAGACTATTGCCTTTGGAATGGAAAAGCAAGGAGATCCTGCTGTATAGCAATCAGAAACTATGTCTAGTCACTTGTGACGAATCTATACATGTATGCATAACTGGGTCACCACGCTGTACAGTTGAAAATTGACAGAACACTGTAAACCAGCTATTATGGAAAAAAATAAAAATCATTACTTAAAAAAAAAAAAAAAAGGAGGAGCTGTCTTAATAACACTGCATCACCAGGAACCTAGCACAGCTGGTGCTTCATTTACCAGATGAATAAACTGAATGACTCAAAAACGAAGAAATTGATAAGGTGGCTTCTAAAGCCCTTCTAGCTCTTCAATTCCGAGTCAATTTCTAATCCTGACTTTAAAAGTCATCAAAGTCCTCAAATATCCCCCCCACAAAAAAGACAGGTTGTTGAAAAGGTTGAGATAGGAAATTTTATGGTTTTGTTTGTTTTTTTGTTTTGCTTTTAGGGGCTGCACCTGTGGCATATGGAAATTCCCAGGCCAGGGGTCAAATAGGAGCTCCACCTGCCAGCCTAAGCCACAGCAATGCCAGATCCAAGCCACATCTGTGACCCATACCACAGCTCCGGTCAATGCTGGATCCTTAACCCACTGAGCAAAGGCCAGGGATCCAACCCACATCCTCATGGATACTAGTCAGGTTCTTAACCTGCTGAGCCACAAATGAGAATGCCTATGTTATGTGTTTCTGATCATAATAAAGAAATGCAGAAAAACCAAGGCTGTTCATTCTACTGTACTTTCTAAAATATACATTTGAGTAGTTCCTGTCATGGCACAGCAGAAATGAATCCACCTAGGAACCATGAGGTTGCGTGTTCAATTTCTGGCCTCTCCCAGTGGCTTAAGGATCCTGGGTTGTTGTGAGCTATGGTGCAGGTTGCAGATGAGGCTGGGATCTCACGTTGCTATGGCTGTGGTATAGCCTGGCAGCTGTAGCTCTGATTTGACCCCTAGCCTCAGCACTTCCACATGCTGCAAGTATGGCCCTAAAATTAAAAAAAAAAGAAAAATTGAAAACATAACAAGTATATTTTATGAATACTTTCATCAAAGCCTAAAGTTTATTAAAAAGTTTATATTCTTTAAAAAATTAAATTAGCCAGAATATTCCTTTCAGATTAATGGAGAATTTAGTATATTACACACATTAAAATATTGGGGGCAAATCAATACCTACCTAAATGTCAGGAATGGTGAATTGTTAGATGTGGTTGAAGGTTTCAAGGTCTGAACTTCAAAAAAAAAAAAATCTTTTGGCGTTCCTGTTGTGGCTCAGTGGTAACAAACTCAACAAGTATCCATGAGGATGCAGGTTTGATCTCTGGCCTTGCTCCGTGGGTTAAGGATCTGGTATTGCAATAGCTGTCGTGTAGACCGGCAACTGCAGCTCCAATTCAACCCCTGGGAACTTTTATGCTGCATGTGGGGCTCTAAAAAAAAGGAAAAAAAAATCTGAGTCAGGTAACACTTCTATTGCCAACCATTTCTGGGAAGGGGGTCAGGGTGGTGGGTGGGGGAGGAATAAGATTTTGCGAATAAGAAAAGTAGAGCTGCAAAGAGAGATGTTAATAATCAAAGGGGGAAGAATTAGAAAGAAAAAACAAGACTTTAAAAAAGTACTAGAGGAGTTCCCGTCGTGGCTCAGTGGTTAACGAATCCGACTCGGAACGATGAGGTTTCGGGTTCAATCCCTGGCCTTGCTCAGTGGGTTAACGATCCGGCATTGCTGTGAGCTGTGGTGTAGGTCACAGACGCGGCTCGGACCCCGCGTTGCTGTGGCAAAGGCCAGCAGCTACAGCTCTGATTACACCCCTAGCCTGGGAACCTCCACATGCCGTGAGTGCGGCCCTAAAATGACAAAAGACCAAAAAATAAATAAATTAATTAATTAATTTAATTAAATTAAAATTAAAAAGTACTACAGAGTTGGGATAAAATAAAACTGAGTATAAATGGCCTATACAGTAAGGAAAAATTCCATAGTAATCTCAGCCTATGTGGGCCAGAAATATATTAGGTGAGAAGCCATTTATTTTGTTGACAGACACTCTCAGACCATTTTTATGTAAGCTTTTTTTTCCCATTAGACTCTTCCTTTAGGAGAAGGAGATTGAAAGGTTGGGGCACAGAAAATGTAGAGGATAAAAAATTAATCTGCTATCAAATTTTATCTATATTTATCATACTTTTCATTACATTTGTACTATGATAGGCATATCTTTTTTTTAGGGCCACACACATGGCACATGGAAGTTCCCAAGCAAGTGGTCGAATTGGAACTGTAGCTGCCAGCCTACACGACAGCCACAGCAACACGGGATGCAAGCTGACCTGCAACCTGCACCACAGCTCACTGTAACACCAGATCTCTGACCCACTGAGTGAAGTCAGGAATCGAACCTGC
The DNA here is from genome assembly GCA_004024745.2 of Catagonus wagneri. NCBI lineage: Eukaryota > Metazoa > Chordata > Mammalia > Artiodactyla > Tayassuidae > Catagonus > Catagonus wagneri. Next base: position 9,313,451 of record PVHT021183526.1, on the reverse strand, counting down.
ATCCTCATGGATACTAGTCAGATTTGTTTCCACTGTGCCACAACAGGAACGTCAACCTAAATATTTTCTGTCATTAAAAAAAATACCTCTAGGAGTTCCCTTCGTGGCTCAGTGGTTAATGAATCCGACTAAGAACCATGAGGTTGTGGGTTCGACCCCTGGCCTTGCTTAGTGGGTTAAGGATCTGGCGTTGCCATGAGCTGTTGTGTAGGTTGCAGACGCGGCTCGGATCCCGCGTTGCTGTGGCTGTGGCGAAGGCCAGCAGCTACAATTCCTGTTAGACCCCTAGCCTGGGAACCTCCATATGCCGTGGGTGCGGCTCTAGATAAAGACAAAAGACAAAAAAAAAAAAAAAAACCTCTAAAAATTTGTATCTTCTGGAGTTCCCGTTGTGGTGCAGCAGAAACAAATCTGACTAGGAACAAAGAGGTTGCAGGTTCGATCCCTGGCCTCCTCAATGGGTTAAGGTCTGGCATTGCCATGAGCTGTGGTGTAGGTTGCAGATGCGGCTTGGATCTCGAGTTGCTGTGGCTGCAGTGTAGGCCAGCAGCTGTAGCTCTGATTAGACCCCTAGCCTGGGAACCTCCATATGCCTCGGGTGCAGCCCTAAAAAATAAATAAATAAAAATAAAAATAAATTTGTATCTTCATAAATGATTTTTCTCCCGAGATACAGGTCAGTGGCCACTGATAGAAAAATTTTCTCACACATATTCTAAAAAAGGCTCTAGGTGATTTTTGTGCCCAAGGCCTTGGTCCCCACGTTGTTTTTTCATCAGGATATTAGGTAAATCCAACACCCACAGAATTCATGTGGGCAGAGAACAAGACCTGTTCCCAGCCACCTTTCGTCTCTTTATCAGATATCTGACGTGATGTTCTGACAGCAGCCACACTTTAGAGGAGGGATCTGATCATACCCTTCAAGGTACTTGGAGATTAATGTGAAATAGTATCTCTTAGAGGCCAGAGGCAGAGTCTAGTTAGAGTCCAGAATGGGGGAAGAGGATTAGAGTAAGATTTCTAGGTAAGAAGTGTGAACAAAGAAGAGGAGCTTCTTAATTCTATACTTTAACCTAGAGCAAATACAAATTAATCAACCAAGCAATCAAGCAAGTAAGCCAACAATGAGTTCTAAATTGCTCTTTGTTCTCTTTAAAGTTTAATATATATACACATATATATATATATTTTAGGGCTGCACCCTAGGCATATGGAAGTTCCCAGGCTAGGGGTCGAATCAGAGCTGCAGCTGCCAACCTATGCCACAGCCACAGCAATGTGGGATCTGACCACATCTGTGACCTACAGCACAGCTCACGGCAATGCCGGATCCTTAACCCACTGAACGAGGCCAGGGATCGAATATGCATCCTCCTGGATACTAGTTGGGTTCATTACCACTGACCCACAATGGGAACTCTTATGATAGACATAATTTTGAGAATTCAGAGGAAATCCTATTCTTGAGAAATACAAAACTAATCAAAGATGCATGATAAAATCATGAGATTATACATAAATAATTTAATAATCATAGATTTAATCTTTCAAAAATAACATTTTTTTAAGGGCTGTACCTGCGGCATATAGAAGTTCCCAGGTTAGGGGTCCACTGGAGCTGGAGCTGCGGGCCTATACCACATACCACAGCCACAGCAACGTGAGATCTGAGTCACATCTGCAACTTACACCACAACTCGGGGCAACACTGGATCCTCAACCCCCTGAGTGAGGCCATAGACTGAATCTGCATCCTCATGGTTCCTAGTCGGGTTTGTTAACCACTGAGCTAGGAAGGGAATTCCAAAAATAACATTTTCATAATGGCCATTTATTGATGCCATAAGTTCTATGTACTGACAGCTACCTGTCAAAAACATTCTAGTAATATTAATAATTTGTGGTAAATAGTTTGCTAAACATAAATTTTATAGTTTAACAAATAAGAAATTAAGTCGAAACAGAAATAGACTTACAGACATATAAAGCAACCTTCTGCTTAGCAAAGGGGAAAGTTGGGGGAGGAAGGGATATGCATACATTCAACACTTTATTATATAATAAGCTTCACGTTAGATGATTTTGTCCAAATGTAGGCTAACATAAGTGTTATGGGCACAAGGTAGGCTAGGCTAAGCTATGATGATCAGTAGGTTAGGTGTATTACATGCATTTTTTTTTTTTTTGGCCTTTTTAGGGTCGCATCCAGGGACTGAATAGGAGCTGCAGCTGCCGGTGACAACACAGCCACAGCAATGCCGGATCCAAGCCACATCTGAGACCTACCCCTCAGATCATGGCAACACTAGATTCTTAACCCACAGAGCGAGGCCAGGGATCAAACCCGCATTCTCAAGATACTGGCTGGGTTTGTTACTGCTGAGCCACAACCACAACTCCTAAATGCATTTTTGACTAGCAGTATTTTCAATTCATAATGGGTTTATCAGGACATAACCCCTTCTCCGTTGAGGAAGATCTGTAAAGATCACCTTCTACTTTGTTTTATATATTTACCTCTTTTTCTGCTATCTTTAGGCTAGTTCCCAGAATCAAAAATTTCTTGGATGAATCTGAAAAGTTCCCCTACAAACTATTCTCACAGAAAAGCACGTGAAAATTGCCTCACCAGGCTGTTCGACATTTGCCTCTACAAAGTTGCTCCTTGATTTAAAACATCAGCTAATCATGTTCACAGAATTAGTCATAACTAACTCAGTGCCATCTCCCTGCTCTCACTCCGCAAAGCGATTGCTTCTATCTCACTTCCTACAACTGTCTATTATGTCTGACTTTACATCTTTGAAAATACTTGCATGTCTTTGCATGTTTTGTCTTCCTCATCAACTTAGAAATGCCTCAATATTAGGCACAACACGTTCTAATCAGGAATGGACTATTACTTGCCTGCAGACCTATGAATTCAAGAGAAACCCTTTCAAATCCCTTCCTTCAATTCCCAGAAGCCTGTTTTAATTCAGGCACTCCCTTTCTCTCAGCTGATTACTGTAGTCACCTTCTAATCATTTACCTGGCCTTTGGTCTCTGACCTCTGGCAGGCAATTCATCTGTGATTTTCTTTCTAAAGTACAGTGCTTTTTTCCTTCTTTCTTTTTTTTTTGCTTTTTAAGGCCTCACCAGAGGCATATGGAGGTTCCTGGGCTACGCGTGGAATCAGAGCTGTAGCTGCTGGCCTACGCCACAACCACAGCAACAGCAACGCAGGATCTGAGCAGCCTCTGTGACCAACACCACAGCTCATGGCAACTCTGGATCCTTAACCCACTGAGTGAGGTCAGGGATCAAACCTGTGTCCTCATGGGCACAAGTCAGATTCATTAACCTCTGAGCCAGGATGGGAACTCCCTAAAGTACAGTTCTGATGGTGTTGCTCATTGCCTAGCTGAAAGGCTCTCCTGGACACCCATTGCTTACAAATAGAATCCCCAGCCTTTACAACCTGATCCTAGCTTCCCTTTCTAACCCTAGTCCAGTCACTCACCTGTCCTACTCTGCATTCTATGAGCTATTGTTTACCAACTACATCTTTGCACATTTCCATCCCTGCCTGTCTTTACTCTTTTTCTCTCTTCCTAAAATGGGCTTCTCTACCTTTTCATATCTTGCTCTTTAATTATGATCCAGATCAACAGGCTTACTTCTTAACACGTCTCTTGCTGTCCCTCATCAACTTCTTTCCAGAGCATGTTGTTTATGACTGTTTCAGCGCTTACCATTCGCTCTGTACTTCAGAGGTAGATCTTTCTCCGACTGATAACTGCGAGCAACTTGAGGGCCTGGATGATGATTTCTTCATCTTTCCACAGCCACAGCCTAGCAAAGTGGAGCGGGAAGAGGAGACTAACTCCCTGGGGAAAAAAGAAAATATTTCTAATGACATAAGAGAGTGGAATTTTCCTGGAAGAAATTCAACAATTTTAATTATAGACATTCACTTTATAACTTCTGGAATTAGAGTACAGAGCCCTTCGAATAAAAACGATTCTTTCTAGAAGTCAAGTTTCTAACTTGTGAGACATGAAAGTTGTTGCTAAACCATCCTCATTACACTTAAAAATCTACCTCCTGCATTCAGTCACCAATTACATTCCTTCTGTGCAAGCCTGCTAGCTATTAGAATTTATTAAAAGAAAATTCTATATGTAACTCAAGAATAGCTGTGATCTCATAACAAAATATGTATTAAAATCAAAACCAAAAGGAAGCAAGGAGATTCTGCTGTATAGCACTGGGAACTATGTCTAATCACTTGTGACGAATCCATATATGTATGTGTCACCAGGTCACCACGCTGTGCAGTTGGCTATAATGGAAAAAATAAATAAATTAAAAAAAAAAAAAAGGAGACCAACCCTGAGCATTTCCTGGGCAGACAAAACCAATTTAGTCATTTCTTGATTATGCCTTTGGAAATCATAAACAAAATTTGGATCTGTTTCCCAAGGTTGATATTTGGTAACTAACCCTGAAAATTCTATTATTACCAATCACTGGAAGAAGAAACAGTTACTGCCTTCTCACTACCTAAGCTGCTTTATAACAGTGTACCCCTGAGCTGCACGCCATGATTTTGTTTTGAATGCTCCCAGTTTGCAACTGCCTTTTTGGTGTGTGCACAATACCCTTTAACTTATTACAACTTCAGTGATAATTGGTTTTACTTTGGCTGTTTCTGAACTTTTGACAATCCATGACACACTATTGTCCTGGGATCCACATTTACCCTTGTCCCCGCGAGTCAAGTGGCACGTGGCTTTCAGGACATCAACTGTTAGAGACAGTTCTGTAATTACTTTTAATTCCTTGAGTCCAACGATTCCGGGCACGTGATGGTTACTTAGCCTTCATTCACGATTTGGTTCTGTGCCAGCAGGACGTCCGGGTGCACGGCCACTGGCACTGCGGAACCTGGCACGAAGACCGTGGCCTCTATGGGTCAACGCAGGACTGAGAATAGCCGGCGCCCCCACCGCCTGCGGGGACCGAAGGTTGAGGCTGAAGAAGGCGACGCGCAAGGTCCCGCCCGCCCAGCGCCGCGCCGCCTGGTGGGTATTAACCAGGAGCACCTCAAGGCCGCCGCCCGCCTAACCTCCGTGCCCTGACGCCGCCCGGATGCGCTCGGGGCGGGCCGGGCCCCCTGCCAGAGCGGCCGTGGGGGCGGGGCGCGCCGGCGCGTGGAGGCCGCGGGCGGCGGCGGGGCGCGCGCGGCGAGGGAGGGGCGCGCGGGGCGGGGGCGCGCGGCGGCCGCTGCGGCCTGTGGAGCCGTCACCCGGCAGAGCCGCTCTGGGATAAAGAGGCGCCGCGCTCGCGCTGCCGCTACCTCTGTCCCGCGCGCGGGGGCCGATCGGGGCTGCGCCGGGGGCCGGCCCGCCGCCCGCCGCCGTCCTCCGGTTCGTGGGCCGCGCGGTCCCGTTACCATGTCGTGGAGGCAGCGCCTGGGCCGGCTGGTCGGCAGTTTGCAGGACCCGCAGAAAGTGGCCGGTTTCCAGCTGCTGTGCGGGGTCGAAGCGCCGGCCGCAGCCACCGGCGCCGGCGGCCCACAGGAGGACGAGAAGGCTGAGGCGCCCCTCGCCGGCGAACCCCGGCGCCGAGAGCGGCAGCTGGGGGCGTCCGGAGGCCCTCAGCAGCCCCGGAGCGAGTGCAATCAGTGCCCGGCCAAGCCGGGCGGCGGCGGCGCCCCCAACGGCGTGCGGAACGGTCGGGCCACCGAGCTGGGCCCGGCCTCGCCGCGGCGCGCGGGGGCCCTGCGCCGCAACTCGCTGACGGGCGAGGAGGGCCAGCTGGCCCACGTGAGCAACTGGCCGCTCTACTACCTGTTCTGCTTGGGCACCGAGCTGGGCAACGAACTCTTCTACATGCTCTTCTTCCCCTTCTGGATCTGGAACCTGGACGCCCTCGTTGGCCGGAGGCTCGTGGTCATCTGGGTGCTGGTCATGTACCTAGGCCAGTGCACCAAGGACATCATCCGCTGGCCGCGTCCCGCCTCGCCGCCCGTGGTCAAGTTGGAGGTCTTCTACAACTCGGAGTACAGCATGCCCTCCACCCACGCCATGTCCGGCACCGCTATCCCCATTTCCATGGTCCTGCTCACCTACGGCCGCTGGCAGGTAAGGTGCCTGGCCTCACGGCTCAGCCCCGGGTTGTTAAGGACTCCGAGCCCTCGTTGCTCTTCACAGTTATTTGAATTTGACCAAAAGTCTTTCCACAGGTTTTCCCAGTACCCGCAAAAGGGGCACTTTATAAGTTTAAGAAGGATAATAAAACGGTCGGGGAAAACCTAGAGACTTAGCTGGCAAACTCTATTTTAATAGCAGTGTCTTTCTTGGAACCTAAAGGAAGAGTTATTCGTGGAGTAATACATTATCACGAGCTTTGGTTGAGTTTCTAAGCGGTTTTCACTCTTGTGATACACAGAGTGTAATTGTCATTAAGTGTAATGTCCTTGTAACTAATCGTTGGGCGGCTAGGATTCACCAGTTATCCATGGTGCCTTTCCCCAAACTGGTTGTGTTTCAGCCATAGGTGAAGTCATTGGCTTTACTCCAGACAGTGTTTATAAAACTCCAGGCTATGAAGTACTTAAATTTAAATGAAAGCCACCCTTTGTGGAAGTTAATGGAGCACTGCCTGAGTGGCTCTTTTTAAGGGGTGTGGTTGCTAATTTGTTATAGACATAAAGTTTAATTAGTTTCTGGGTCACTGATCAGTACTATCAGTAGTTAAGTTACAGTATTATTGTTGAATTAACATTACAAATTAAAATTAAAGTTATTCTTAAAATTAGGGTTCTTGGTCAGACTGGTGGGTTTGAAAAATGGTAAGTATGACAGCCAGATCAGGGATGAGTTTTTAACAGTAAATTTTTATATTTTGCCTACTTCTTTTGGCCTCCCTCTTTTTACCTTTATTTATTTTTTAATTAATGAATTCTATTACAATTATAGGTGTACAAAAATCATCACAACCAAATTTTATAGCATTTCCATCCCAAACCCTCAGTGCATCCCTTCACCCCCCTTTTTAAAAAAAAAATTCATGATCTGTAAATGTTACTTAGATTTGAAAGCTAATTATTTTTTAGATAGAAGCAAAATTTATTCTTAGACTGATGTTTTATATCTCTTCCAAATTTTTATTGACGTATATAGTTAGTTGATTTACAGTGTTTTCTTACCTGTCTTTTAAATTGTTCCTCCTGCAGACCAGTTCCTTAATTTAAGAATAAAGTTAACTGTGAAGAATCTGAGGAATCAGCCCTCCTTGATATTTTTCTTTTCCATGACAGCACAACATCATCTTATACTGAGAAGTACACGGTCTGTGTAAAACCCCATTATGATAAACTTATCTCACACTTAATTTCAATGTAGATAAACTCTTGCCCCATGGACACATCTGTGCCTGGCATCTCTTACAGGAACATGGAAAATAGGGAATGTGTATAGTAAGAATAGCAGAATTATGAGGGAAGAGTACCATGGACAGTTTTTTGTTCTTACTTAACCTAAGGAGACAGACACTAATATTCAGATTGTAAAGTAGTGCTGCCTGTTTTGCTTGATAAATATCTCAAATATACTTAAATACTTCAGAATTTAGGATTGTCATTGAGTTATGATATTTACTGGTTAGCTTAATGATGTTTCTACTTATTTTTGTGAGCTTTTCAGGATTTCATAATGGTAGGGCCTTTTTGTAACTCCTGAGTAGCTTTGTTTCAAGCTATTAATATTAACAGTCCAAATGAGAGAAAGTCGTTTTTTGCTTATCATTCATTCAGAACACATGCTAACAGGAAGCCTGAAAACAGTACTGCTGGATTGTTTATGGGACACAACTATCAATATTTTAACTTCACAGTTATTTGAATTATCAGAATATACTTACGTTAACTTGCATTACAGTTTTTGAACAACCTAGTAAATTTAATTCAAAGTTTGAGGGAATTTTATATTGTACAGTTTTAGAATTTGAGCTAGACAGAACTTTAAAAATCACCTTGTTTCAAACTTTCATTTTACACATGTAGAAGCTGACAAATTACATTAGAATTGATCTTGTAGAATTTTTTTCTTTTACACGTTTTCCATCCAAGTTTGAAGAAACTTCCAAGTTTAAATAGTTATCTTTGATAAGTTGTTTTGAAAGAAAGGCTCCCTTACATGAAAGTTCTATGTTTATAAAGGTTTGATTGTAATCATTCGGTACAACAAACCAAAATGACTCTTTAAACGTTTCCCTTTCAAAAAATCCTAGTTATGAATGGGAAACAAATGTACCTTCCTTTGCTTAAATTGTTTTGGGTCTCTTATCTGCCAGTTAGTACTGTATTACTTAGGAGGCTTATTTCCAGAGTGGGACATGAAAAAAATATCTATTGGGAAGTGGGATAGGAATTAAACATTGAAAACGTAGTGTTTTTCTAATAGACAGCAGTTTTGGTTGACAGCTATTTCCATTTGCTTGTGGCCCTACTGCTTATTCAGCCAGGTGTGTTTATTTCTGTACGCCCAGGTGCTAAACTCTGCAAACTGTTATCTCACATTCCCTCCCTTTGCTTTGGAACAACTACTTCACTCCTCCTTTAATGCCACTTAATGTTTTTTACTTGAAATCTGGTCAAGATTCACTTACTTGGAGCCTTTTAAATAACACTTTCTGTTTCACTGTTCCTCATTTGTTCTCAAATAAACCAAAGAAATTACTTGGGGCTTGCTTGAAGTGCAGTTTCTGCATCTTTCTCCCAGAGATTCTGATCCATTAGATAAGTGATAGATAGTCCATTTTACTGAATTTTCCCAAATATTTTGAGTAAAATTAACTCTTGATCCTTAGAATATATTTTGTATTTCTCCAACATTGCTGTCCCAGTTCTTTTGCAATTCCATTCTTTGAGTCTTTTAAAGGTATGTTAATACAAAAAGGGAGATTGAAATACTATGGCTCCAAATAATTATTTGATGTACTGGAAGAATTTTTTCCAGTAATGCAAGATAGAAGCATTATGGCATTTCCCCAGGCATTAAATTACTTGATCCATTGGCCAAGATAATGGCTATTGCTCTCATACTATTTGTTGGAATTTTTTGTAGCCCGAATTGGGAAAAAATAAGAAATAAGGAACATCAGATACTATAGTCCTTTGGGAGGTCCCGTTGTGGCTCAGTGATAACGAACCCAACTAGTATCCAGGAGGATGGGGGGGTTCAATCTCTGGCCCCACTCAGTGGGTTAAGAATGAGGCTTTTTTTGGGGGGGGATCTTTTTAGGGCTGCATCCGAGGCATATGGAGGTTCCCAGGCTAGTGGTCCAATTGGAGCTATAGTTGCTGACCTACACCACAACTGAGGGCAATGCCGGATCCTTAACCCACTGAGCAAGGCCAGGGATCAAACTGCGTCCTCATGGATGCTAGTCAGATTCGTTTCCGCTGAGCCAGGATGGGAACTCCAGGGATCCAGCTTTTCAGTGAGCTGTGGCTTAGGAGCAGACGCGGCTCAGATTTGGTATTGCTGTGGCTGTGGTGTAGGCCAGCAGTTGCAGCTCCAATGGGATCCCTAGCCTGGGAACTTAGATATGGCAAGGGTGGCTCTAAAAAGCAACAACAACCACAACATAGTCCTTTGAAGAATAATAGAAAATAAAAAATAAAGCACTCCTTTTGTATATATGTCTGCATGTTCTTTCCAAAAATAAAAAGTAACTGACCTTGTACCATTTTTGAATAGTTTATCCCTTCTCTACTTATGTGTAATGCCACTTATATTACATATCAAGTTCACATATGTATATGGGTCTGATTCTGAGTTCTCTCTTCTGTTTCACTATGTTTTTCATGAAAAGAATGTACTATAAACTAAGTGAAAGAAAGGGAGGACATTCTGGAAAAAGGATAGTAGTCAATATCATTAAAAGCTAAGAGGATAAATAGGATAAGCACTGAAACTTATAGAAGATTTGGAAAATAAGAATAGGAGAAAGCTAGTGTTAACTTTATTTCCTTATAATTTTGAAATAATTTAGAGCATATTATATATAGCCTTTATTTTTTAATTTAATATAATGTGTGATGGCAAATTTTTGTGTCAGCTTAGCTAGGCCACAGTATACAGATTTTTGGTCAAACACTATTCTAGATGTTTCTGTAAGGATACGTTTAGATGACATTAACATTTAAATCAGTAGATTTTTGGTAGATTGCCTTCCATAATGTGGATGGGGCTTTATCAAATCAGTTGAAGGCCCTAAAGGAAAGAGACTGTCCTCCCCCAAGAAAGAGAGGGTTCTGCCAGCCTACTGTCTTTGGACTTGAGCTACATCACGTCTGCCTTTGGGCTTCAGCCTGCTTGTCTACCCTGAAAATTTGGGATTTCCTTAAAATAAATCCAATAATAAAGCGAACTCTACAATAAATCTCTCAGTATATATGTAGACAAACACATCCTATTGGTTCTTTTTCTCCCAAGAATTCTGGTTAACTACATTATGTCGTACATTTTCTATTAGTAAAAATTCCTAGAAAACATTATTAATGAAATACTTTCATCTGAAAAATACTTTTATGCTATAGAGCTATTCTTACTGTTGATATTATCTTTATGAATGAGGAAACTGCACTGCAAAGAGAGTATGAAACTAGTCTGCGATCCCACAGCTGAAGACCCAGGCACCTCCTGGGGAGTCAGCCTAGCTCCCAGCCCTCTAAAGGCTTCCCCATCCAGAGGGCTACTGTGATTTCTCTATGTGATCTTGCCTGTCAGGAACTGAGAAGAGTACTGTTTGGGCAGGTTGCCTCAATGAAGAAATAGTACATTCAGAAACCTTCGTCTACCATGTGAACTGAAGAACAGAGAAGCTAATCTGCAGAACAATGAAGTGGATACATAAAACTGTGACTGACCAGTTTATATTTCCAATTTCTTTTTAAAGTATAGCCTCATTCTGACCCTGGATTCTGTGAGATATAGTATCTTTATAATATATCTCTCTTATTCTCCCTTCAAGTCAAGATAATTTGATTTCTGTTATTTACATTTGTAGAGTCCCAATAAATGCATGTAGTAAGCGGCTGAAGCCAAGTCTGTGTAGCTCCAAAAACTGTTATTTTCAACCACAACATTATAATTAGTAACCATTTTTTTTCCCCCTAGGGCTGCATCTGCAGCATATGGAAGTTCCCAGGCTAGGCGTTGAATTGGAGCTGTAGCTGCCAGCCTACACCACAGCCACAGCAATGCAGGATCCAAGCCAAGTCTGCAACCCACACCACAGCTCACGGCAACTCCAGATCCCCAACCCACTGAACAAGGCCAGGGATCAAACCTGCATCCTCATGGATACTAGTCAGATTTGTTTCCACTGCGCCTCAGTGGGAACTCCAATAATATCCATTCTTCAAGTTCAACATATAATTTTTTTCTCAATGCTTGCCTTTGTCTCACGTTTATTTAAAAATTTTTTTAATTCTACTAAAGACAGTCTGTGTAATTGCTTCAGATATAAATCATTTTATTGACTTATTTTGCTAACTTCAATGAATATGAATAGAAAATGTCCTAATATAAAAAGTAATTCTGATTATGTGTATTTAAGGAAAGCATATCAGTAAAAATTAAACCATTTGGTGGAATAACTGAAGGAAATGTTTAGAATAAGTTTGTTCCTGTAATAGGATTAGCAATAAAAATATTAGATAGTGACATGAAATTAAAAACATCTAGGAGGTTATGTAATCTGTTTTGGGTTTGGTAAATTTTTATTTATTTGAAAATGTGAAGATTTGACTTTTTTCATCTTTTCGATAAGATCTAAATATTTAAAACATTCTTTTAAGAGAAAGTACATAAATTTAGCAAAGTTCAACATTCTTTAAGAAAAAGAAAATAGAAACTAGAAACCCCTACCAAACTTAAAAAATTATTACCTCTGTAGTGATAAAAGTATAACATAACAAGTGTGGTAAATTTGAAAGGCATCACAATAGGTTACTAGAATTAATAAATTTTATTTAGCATCCCTGGGTCTGTTAAGACAAGGGAGTGAAATTAATATAAGATCCTTTCTACCTCTAAGGGAAATTTGTACCTAGTCTCCATTCTAAGAAAAACTAAATAAATATATCTGTTTAATTTTTGATCCTAAGGATACAAGTAATTAAAACACTTTATACACACTTTATACAGCTTAGTGAGTGGTGAAGAGCTGACTGGAAATCAGACTTATTGTGTTTGCATGTCAGCTCTGTAAATTAATACTTATTTGATCTTGGGCCTCTGTGCCTGCTTCATAATTAAATTAGAACATCTGTCTGCCCCTTAGGGTTGTTCTGGTGATGTGTGATTTGTAAAGCTCTTAGAATAGTGCCTGGTACGTAGTAAGTTAACAAGAAAAAACCCACATGCATTTCGTCTAACATCTTCCTAGAATTGAATGTGGGGTATAAAAAAAATCCAATTTGAATTTTCTATTACAAATTTTTATTTATAAATATTTCTTTTCTTTGGCATTTTGAAAATTACGGTACTTAATTGCCTCTGCTTCATTTACTCTCCCAAGTGCTGAGGCAGCTCCCGAAGAGCTCTTGTCATCCCAGGCTGGATCTGCTTTCAGCTCTCAACCCTAGAGATTTAAATTAGGGATTAAAAAAAATATATCCACAGAATCCACACTAGACATCGGAGAAATCTTCTGGGAACTTTTTGCCTCACAAATCCCTTCCCTATTATAGGAATTGGGAAATGGACCCTATTTTGTTAACTTAAGGCCACATCAACTAGTTTGATAATAAATAGGACTCTCCTTATTGTGGTTTATAATATAAAATACATTTTAGGAATTCCCACTGTGGTGCAACAGGATCGGTGGCGTCTAGGGAGTGCTGGGACACAGATTTGACCCCTGCCCCACACAGTGGGTTAAGGATCGGTATTGCTGAAGCTGCTGCTTAGATCACAACTACGGCTCAGATCTGATCCCTGACTGGGGAACTCCATATGCCATGGGGTGGCCAAAAAGGGGGGAAATTATATATACATAATTTTTTTTTGGTCTTTTTGCCTTTTTCTAGGGCTGCACTCGCGGCATATGGACGTTCCCAAGCTACGGGTCTAATTGGAGCTGTAGCTGCTGCCCTATGCCACAGCCACAGCAACGTGGGATCCGAGTCGTGTTTGCAACCTACACCACAGCTCACGGCAACGCCGGATCCTTAACCCACTGAGCGAGGCCAGGGATAGAACCCACAACCTCATGGTTCCTAGTCGGATTTGTTAACCACTGAGCCACGATGGGAACTCCAAGAATTTGAAAAAGTTTGAAAGTAAAACAGTAAGATGACAACAGATGTGTATAGGTCAAAACAACAGATTGAGTTGGAAATGTTTTAGTACATATTTTTATTAATGTGTATTTAACTTTGTATGGGTGAAATTTTGTTTTACCTGTTTGAACCCATGTATTTCTCTACATTAGTCTACCAGTGTGTGAAGTACCATGAAGGGAAACATGCTATTTTGATTACATTTTTATTTTTGCTTTTAGTATAGAAAATGCAGTTTAAAATGTGCTGTTGGGAGATCCTGTTGTGGCTTAGTGGGTTAAGAACCCGACTTGGGTTCCCTCCCTTGCCTCACTCAGTGGGTAGGGATCCAGCATTGCCATGAGTGGTGGCATAGGGTTGCAGATGCGGCTTGGATCTCGCATTGCTGTGGCTGTGGTATAGGCCACTAGCTGCAGCTCTGATTCGACCCCTAGCTTGCAGGTGTGGCCATAAAAAGAAAAAGAAAAAAAAATGTGTTCTTGGCGGTCCCATTGTGGCGCAGCAGAATTGAATCCAGGTAGGAACCATGAGGTTGCAGGTTTGATCCCTTACCTCGCTCAGTGGGTTAAGGAGTCGGCATTGCCATAAGCTCTGGTGCAGGCCACAGACATGGTTCGGATCCTGAGTTGCTGTGGCTGCGGCTGTGGCATATGCTGGCAGCTGTAGCTCTGATTCGACCCCTAGCCTAGGAACCTTCATATGCCGTGGGTGTGGCCCTAAAAAGCAAAAAAAAAAAAAAAAAAAAAATCCTCTTGAATGTGAAATATGAAAGTGGCTTTTATATTTCTATGTAACTTGAATTACTTTGTTTTAGAATGTGTATATTACTTTTAAAAGTTTAAGCTACAGAATCCTTACCTAATAATGTTTATTCTAAGTATTATAAATTCCCTTTCCCAGGTTTACTCAAAAGGATTTTCTGGAGTCCCCATTGTGATTCAGCAGGTTAAGAGCCTGACATGTTATCTGTGAGGATGCAGGTTTGATCTCTGGCCTAGCTCAGTAGGTTCAGGATCCGGTGCTGTCGTGACCTTAGGCGTCGGTTCCAGTTGCTGCTCAGATGCTGTGGCTATGGTCTAGGTTCCAGCTGCAGTTCTGGCTTCCATTACTGGTCCGGGAACTCCCTTTTGCCACAGGTGCAGCTGTAAAAAGGAAAAAAAAAAGATTTTCAGATGCGACTTATTATGGTGGATTCCAGGGATGCTCTTAGAACTAGTTTAACACAGCTCAGGTTTGAGTCCAGGAATTGAATGATAATAGTTATCTCTGACCCCAAGTTATCTTGAATGTGATACTGTAAGACTGACGTTCTGAGTGGCTAAAGGCTTATGTTTACTTCATTCAGCAAGTATTTATTGACTACTTACTATGTACAGACACTGTTATAGTCACTGATAATATAGCAGTGAACAAAACAGGCTCAGGTCCCTGCCCCCATGAAAGTTACATTCTTGAGAAAAGAGACAATAACTGAAATACATACTGTTATTTTAATTTAAGTACATGTAAATATTTGTAAATATATGTATATATAGAATATATATAAAATATATCCTAATGCATAAATATATTGTGTCAAGGATAAGGGTCTTCAATTTCTTTCAGTAATGTTTGTAGTTTTCAGTGTACCATTCTTTTCATTTATTTGCTTCAATTTAGTCGTAGGTATTTTACTCTTTTGGGTGCTGTTGTAAATTGAATTGTTTTCTTAATTTCCTTTTCAGATTGTTCATTGTTGGTGTATAGAAACAAAGTCTTTCTGTATACCGATCTTGTACCTGCCAACTTTGCTGAATTCATTTCTTAACTCTAGTATTTTTTTTAATTCTATTAGATTCTTTAGGATTTTCTATTTTTAAGATCATGTCATCTGTGAATGGAGATCGCTTCCTTTCTAAGTTAGATTTTTTAAAAATATCTTTTGCCTAATTGCTTTGGCTAGAACTTACAATATAATGTAGATAGCTGTGGTGAGAGACAGACATCCTTGTCTTGTTCCTAGTCTTGGCCTGTAGGGCTGGGAGGGACTTTTCATTCTTTCAGCCGTTGAATGTAATACATATAAATATTTCATGAATGCTCTTTATCATGTTAAGGAAGTTCTTTTCTACTCATTGTTTTTTGAGAGCTTTTATTTGAAGGAGTTTGGGATTTTATCAAATGCTTTTTCTGTACCAATTGAATGATCCTGTGGGTTGTTTTTTCATTTTTTTTTAACTTATTCTGTTAATGTTATGTATTACATTGATTGATTTTTTTTTTTTGCTGAACCACTCTTGCAGTTTTGGCATAAATTCTATTTGGTCATGGTGTGTAATACTTTTAATGTGCTGTTGAATTTTGTTTGCTCATACTTTGTAGAAGACTTTTGCATCAAGGATATTGGTCTTGGAGTTCCCGTGGCTCAGTGGTTAACGAACCCGAATAGCATCCATGAGGACACAGGTTCGATCCCTGGCCTCGCTCAATGGGTTAAGGATCTGGCATTGCCGTGAGCTGTGGTGCAGCTCACAGACGTGGCTTGGATCCTGCGTTGCTATGGCTGTGGCGTAGGCCAGCGGCTACAGCTCTGATTTGATCCATATGCTGTGGGTGCAGCCCTAGAAAGATTAAAAAAAAAAAAAAAAAAGATATTGGTCTGTAGTTTTCTTGTCTGGTTTTGGTATTAGTGTAATAGGGCCTCCTAGATTGAGTTAAAGTGTTCTCTCTGCTTCTGTTTTTTTGGAAGAACTTCAGAAATATTGATATTAAATCTTAAATGTTTGATGGAGTTAACCAGTAAAAGTGTCTAGACTTGGGCTTTTCTTTGGAGGTTTTTGATTACGGATTCAGTTTCTTTACTTGTGATACATCTGTTTAGACTTTATATTTCTTTGAGTCAGTTTTGGTAATTTGTGTTTTTCTAGGAATTTATGTGTTTCATCTAAGTTATCTAATTTGTTAGCATATAATCGTTCATAGTTTTATAATCCTTTTTATTTCTTTAAGACCGATAGTAATGTTTCCACTTTCATTTCTTTTTGTTTGTTTGTTGTTGTCTTTTTGTCTTTCTAGAGCTGCACCCACAGTATATGGAGGTTCCCAGACTAGGAGTCGAATCTGAGCTACAGCTGCCGGGCTACACCACAGCCATGGCAATGCCAGATCCGAGTCATGTCTGTGACCTACACCACAGCTCACAGCAACGCCGGATCCTCAACCCCGAGGGAAGTGAGGCCAGGGATTGAACCTGAGTCCTCATGGACACCGGTTGGGATCGTTACCGCTGAGCCACGTTGGGAACTCCTCTATTCTCTATTTTTTTCCTCCACTCTTGTCATTTTATTATTTCCCTCTACTGCTAGCTTTACATTTAGTTTGTCTTTTTCAAGTCTTCAAGGTATAGAGTTGTGACTGATTTCTTTCTTTTTAACGTAGGGCTCCACTGCTATACATTCCCTCTGAGAGCTGCTTTTATTGCATGACATGGTTTTTGGTATGTTGTGTTTTGTTTTTATTTATCTCTATTTCATAATTACCCTATGATTTCTTCTTTGAAGAAATCCCTGAGTGGGGCAAGGGATTGAACCCACATCCTCAAGGGTATTACTCTGGTTCAATCCCGAGTTGCCGTGAGCTGTGGTGTAGACTGCAGACGCAGCTCTGCAGATTGCAGATCTGGCGTTGCTGTGGCTGAGATGCAGGCCAGCAGCTGCAGCTCCGATTCGACCCCCTAGCCTGGGAATTTCCATATGCCACAGGTGTGGTCCTAAAAAAAAAGGGGGGGGGGAATAAATAAATGTGCCAGGTGAATTGGTTATTATGGATAATTTTCTATCCCCTAACACATTACCACTTTAGGAGTATTACTATTATCTAGTTTATCCAGTTTAATTTCCTCTAGTCATTTAAGATCTGTGGTCTTTTTTATCTGCTTAAAAATGCGGACAGAGAGTTTCCTTCGTAGCTCAGCGGAAACAAATCCGACTAGGAACCATGAGGTTGCAGGTTCAATCCCTGTCCTTGCTCAGTGGGTTAAGGATCTGGTGTTGTCGCTGGTGTAGGTCGCAGACACGGCTCCAATCTGGCGTTGCTGTGGCTGTGGCATAGGCTGGCAGCTGTAGCTCCAATTAGACCCCTAGCCTGGGGAACCTCCACATGCTGCAGGTGCGGCCCTAAAATGACAAAAGACAAAAAAAAAGAAAAAACATGCTGATAAAATACTTTACTTTGATACTGTAATTACACTGATTTCTGTTATTCCATGGGGAGTAAATGTCATGTGGTCTGAAGTGGATCAGGTCTTACCTCAATTGTGTTTCCTTCCACACACACACAAAGGCTAGGGAAAATATTCTGAAAGTAGAGACTAATGGCTGAAAAAATCGACCAATCAATGAAATTAAAAGTGCTTGTTCTTTTCTCAGTGGTCATCTTACCTCAACGAGGTCTAAAGGTGCTCTGGAATAGGGGAAAAGCCTCTGCATCTAGCTTGACTGCGTTCCTCACTCTCTGGTTTTTGACACCTTGGAAATAGTAAACCTGAATAAATGGGAATTAAGTTAAATTCAGTTTCATCGTACCTACTCAAAAATACTCCCTTTCCCTACTTTTAATCCTAGCTTTTGAGACACTGTAAATGAACTTTTTTTTTCTCCTTTTTGGGGCCGCACCTGTGTCCTATGGAGGTTCTCAGGCTAGGGGTTGAATTGGAGCTGCAGGTGCTGGCCTATACCACAGCTACACCGGATCGTTAATGCACTGAGTGAGGCCAGGGATTGAACCCACATCCTCATGGATACTAGTCGGGTTTGTTACTACTGAGCCACAATGGAAACTACTAACTGAATTTTTCTTCAGTCTGTTGTGTACAGAGAATTTCCATTAATAACTGCACATTTTTTACTTCCTTAGGGGGTCTAAGTGGAAAAAAAAGAAACACAGGAGACTTTCTTGGCGGTGTTTTTTCTTTTTTTACTTCCTTGGTTCTCCCTTGCTAGTAATAATATTTTTTTAATTAATGGAAAAATTGGAAAAGCTTGAGTGCCTACTACAGAGACAGAGGCCACTGTCACCATCTCACCTAGATTCTAACTGATCTCCTTGCTTCCACCCTGGGTCCCTTATTGTTTAATGGCATGACACTGCTCTGCTCAAAACACTGCAGTGGTCTCCACTTGATCCCCCCCCAAAATCAGATTTCTTACAGGGCCTCTAAGGCTTGCTTGCTCTCGTCGCCTTTAGTTCTCTCACCTCTCCTCCTACTGGCGCTATGTTCTGGCCATGCTGGCCTCCTTGCCAGCCATGTTTCCTCATTAGAAACTTTGCTCTGCCTGATCCCACTCCCTCGTATACATTCTGCCCTCAGATAGCCAACCGGCAAATCTTCTCACTTCCATCCAGGCTTGCCTCAAATCTCAACTTCTGTATATAAAGCCTATACTATCTTTTAATACCTTAACCTGCCCCACTGATACTCCCATACTCCTGATTCTGTTTCTATTACTGCTTTAACTTAATTATGATAGGTAGGTGTGATTATACTGTGGTAATGACTTAACCCTGAAAGAAAACTGAACCCTGAAAACAACAAAAGCTTATTTCCGATTTGTGTTTCATATCCGTTACCGGTTAGCAAACAACTCTGTTCCACTTAGAACCTCAGGGACCCAGGCTGATGGAAGTCTGCCCATCTGGTGGTGCATCTCAGCATGTGGCTTCCAGCCTCACATCTCTAGGGAAGAGTTCATCGAATGATTCAATGTGGCATAAGTTACCTTTTTCCCAGTTCATTGACCGAAACCAGTCACATGGTCCCACTGCAAGAGGAGCACAATACTTGATGAACATTAATGTTTCAACACCTGTTCTCTTTCATTTCTCCATAATACTTATCATGTTTTATCATATAATTTGCATATTTTATGTTAATTATTTAGTGCCTTTCCTCAGCAAGAATGTAAAACTTATTCTCCTAGAAAACCTCATTACTTACAGTTTCTTGAACACAAGTCTTTCCTCTTTGCTCCTGCTGTTTGTAATGTCCTCTGTCTTTTTTTGCCCTGTGCTTCTTTTTTTCTCTTGGCTAACATCCTTACACTAAGTATCTAAGGGATACCTTAGACTCTCTTAGATATGTTTAGTGTACGCCTACCATAGTCCTTAACCTCCTTATATGATTACATGTCTGCCTGTCCAGTTAACCAAGTTACTCATGCATATGGGAAAATGACTAAAGAAATAAGTAGAGCCTAGAAAAGAAACTCTAAGGATCTGAATAAATATAGTATAAATAGGGTGGAGAAGAGATGACAAAATCAAGAAATATGTAGAAGGTAAAATCAGAAGACTTGGTTATTGGTTGAATTTGAGGGATAAGGAAAAAACATCAAGGATAATTCATGCCTTTTACTTAGATTATGATACTTCCAACTGAAAAAGGAATCATGAGAGCCAGGACAAGTGTTATGTGGCAGGATGGTGAGCCCAGTGTCAATTATAGTAGATGTAACGCCAGAAGGATCTCACACTGGAGAAAGTGCAAGGATAGCTAAATGTTTCTTAGCCCAAGGACATGGATAGGTCTTCAGCATGCTAAGTAGCAGTTAAAAAATAGGAAAAAGACTGCCAGTACTACTAAGGGCAGAATCCTAAATTATTCAAGTGTTTAAGGAACAATCTAGAATACCTGCTTTTGTGTGGAAAATAGAAAAAAACTGATGGCGAAAGGGGAACCACGAGATTGTGATGCTGTAGAAACCTAGGTTATTTAGACTTTCAAGAAGAAATATGTAGGAGTCCCTTGGTGGCCCAGCCAATTAAGTTTCTAGCACTGTCACTGCAGTGACTCAGGTCATTGCTGTGGTGTGGGTTTGATCCCTGGCCCAGGAACTTTTGCATGCCTCAGGCACAGCCAAAAAGAGGAAATGTGTAGGCCATATTAAATGCAGTAGAGAAGTCAAATCAAAGCAACTATGTACTGGAGTTCCCCTGTGGTACAGCAGGTTAAGGATCTGGCATTGTCACTGCAGTGGCCTGGGTCACTGCTGTGGCATGAGTTTGATCCCTGGCTTGGCCAAAAAAAAAAAAAAATGGTACTAAATCTTTACTGCTCTTCTTGTAGCCCTATTTAACTCCCTTCTTTCAACCCCACTTCTTAAATTGAACCACCTTGAATTCTTATTGAATTGAACCATCTTGGCTTTAATTTCATTAAAGAGTTTGAGGTCATCAGGCATAAACTGCCTCATGTGTGCCCTCTTTTCTTCCTTTACAAACCTATGACCATGCAGTCCATCAATCATTTCCTTATGCCCTCTAACATCAGGAGATTCAAAGCCAACTCTTCTTTTAGAGCCATTGGTACTAAGAGTTGTCTGTATTTTAAGTTTTTTCCCTTTTTATGACTTTTTGCTCACCTTATCTATCTCACAAAAATTTTTCTCAATAAAGTTGCCATTTGAAATTTTAGTGGAGGGGCAGAAGTGGGAACAAATTACATGATGTTGAGTATTTAAAGGAAATTGGGGAAATTGCAAATAGTAGTCACTGGTAGAAGTGAGAGGCTCTGGCCAGGGAAGCAAGGACACTTACCAAGACCAGATTCAGGCTCTACTCCAGAAGCACTTTCACACTACAGTAAAAGTTTGTCTCTTAGCTGTTTTTCTTCTGTAGCATGGCAGTGACTGAATCTTTACTGTAGAAGCAAAAATGACCCAGTTCCTACAATGAACATTATAGCAATAGTAGATTTGATTCATTCACTCATGCAAAAGTGTTTTTTTTTTTTGTCTTTTTAAGGGGCCTCACCTTTTTAAGGTTCCCAGGCTAGGGGTTCAATGGGAGCTCTAGCTGCTGGCCTACACCACAGCTCACGGAAATGCTGGATCCTTAAGCCACTGAGCAAGGCCAGGGATCGAACCTGGCCTCATGAATGATAGATAAGTTTCTGTTGAGCCACGATGGGAACTCCCATGCAAAAGTATTTCTTGAATGTCTGCTCTGTGCCATGCTTAGGGTTAGGTGCGGGGATACAATGGAGAAACAAAACCCATATAGTTCTCGTTCTCCTGGAGTTTGTAGTATAGCGATTTGTTTTTTATTTACTTGTTTACATTTAACCTTATTTATCTAACTAATTTTATTTTTTTCCCCTTTAGTATCCTCTTATATATGGACTGATTCTTGTTCCCTGCTGGTGTTCTCTAGTTTGCCTAAGTAGAATTTACATGGGAATGCACTCCATTCTGGTAAGGACAACATTATGTTCATAGTGTTTTATTTTTTCTAAAATTGACAGGCAGTTTTATAATTTTTAATCATTTTCAAACTTTTTGGAAATCTAGGTAAGAAAATATGCTTATTGTAAATCTTTTAACTTTGTTTTGCAAAAATAGAAACAGGATGCTTTGCAAAGTTTTGATGTAGTTATCATGTTTATAGAACCAGTTTCAAACAGCAATCACAATAACCATTATACTAATGACAGTATTTCTCCCTCCTAGTTTCAGTTTTATTTTCTTGTCATTTTCTTCTATGCCTTTCCTACCACTTGGTCAAAACCAGAAATTTAAATACTGAAACCAAGGAGAGCTCTGCTGATTATCACTAGTGAGGACCCAGTGATTAGAAACTAAATGGATATGAGCTATCCTGGTGCCACTTGTATTTAAGTATTAAACTCTAGTTTTTTTCTCATTCCTAACAGTATTTTAGGGCTTAACATCAGATTATCATATATAGAGAATGCAGTTCAATTTCAGAAGCATTGGCGCAGGGATGCTGCACTCTGCAGCCATATGTACTCACCTCCCTTCCTCTCCGCCCTGTTGATAGCTATTTCCTACTTATGGCCTTATACCATCTCTTAACCAGATTATTGCAGCATTTTGTAATTAGCAGCCCCACTTCCAGTGTGACATTGCCTGTATACAGTGTTTAGTTTGCTGCTCTAGTTTACTTCCCAAAACAGAAATCTGATGCCATACCGAGAGACTTATGTTTCCTCAAATTCAAAGGGTGTTTCTTATCTCCGTATCTTCAGGGATGCTTTAATCTCCACAGGGAATGCCCTTTTCCTTTTCTTTGCCTAACTGACTATCCTATCTGTTCTTCATGACTTAAAAAAAATGTTATTTCCTAAGGCTTTATTACCTTCCCCGTCTTTCCTTTCTAAAGACTAGTTAGGGGACCTTTCTCCTCCCTTCCACTTTCAGTTTGAGCATAATTCCGGCATAGCCCTTATGCTAAACTGCAGTTGCTTTTTTCTTTGTCTGTCACCCCCACTAGACAATAGGCAATATGAGAAAAGTAATCCTCTATTGTTGCCTCTGGTGTAATGTCTCTTAGGATATTCTGTGAAAGTATTCTATATTATCTGTAGATAAAGGATCAGAAGAAAGTTGAAGAGCTAGGAACTAATTCTTGGAATCCAAACATTTTAAATGGGTTATATCAATTTTTTCTTGTCCTTCACAACAAGTTAACACTTTTAGAATTTTGTATTCATAAAAATATCTCACTAGCTTATCTCATCGCTGTAGAAATAGTGAGTTGCTATTTCGTCCTTAGATTGCTTGCCTCCAGAAGCTGCCCCTTCATCAGTAAATTTCCATAAGTCCCAAGCACTATGCTAAGAAGCAGACTATTTGTGTTTGATTTTTTTATAATTATTTATATTAATGCAAATATTAATTGACATATAATTCTACTATTCTAAGCTCTAATTTTATAATAGAATATCACTTTTTCATAACAAGCCTAATATTAGTCACAAGAAAATGTTATCCATCTCTGTGTCTTGTTACTTTCTACTCCTAATTAGCAATATCACACCTGAAAAACTACCAAAAAGTTATGCATCTATGAATGATAATATTATCCCTAGATTCATTATCATCATAAAAAGAAGAAAAAAAAGGAACTGTATAGTGGATTGGTTAAATATTCAAGCTGAGCTCAGTTCATGTTTTAGATACTGGATATCTCTTCTTGAATCAGCTGAAGTAAAAACATTATTGATAAATTATAGAGGTTCCCAAGCTAGGAGTCAACTTCGAGCTACAGTTGCCAGCCTACACCACAGCCACAGCAATATGGGATCTGAGCCACGTCTGCAACGTATACCACAGCTCACAGTCATGGCCAGATCCTTAACCCACTGAGCAAGGCCAGGGGGACTGAACCTGCATCCTCATGGATCCTAGTTGGGTTCATTAACTGCTAAGCCATGAAGGGAACTCCTTTACTGTCTTTTTCGTTTTTTTCTTTTTCGGGCCATGCCTACAGCATATGGAAATTCCCAGGCTAGGACTTGACTCAGAGCTGCAGCTGCCAGCCTACACCACAGCCACACCAATGTGGGATCCGAGCTGCACCTGCAACCTACACTACAGCTCACAGCAACGTGGGATCCTTAACCCACTGAGCAAGGCCAGGGATTGAATGTGCATACTCATGGATACTAGTCAGTTTCTTAACCCACTGAGCCACAAGGGGAATTCCTTTATTGTCTTTTAAAATTGAACATACATATATCCTACAATTCTACCATTCCATTCCTAGATATATGTCTGGAAGAAACTTTCGTAGACTCAAACCAGGAATGTCAAAAGAAAGGACATAGTAGCCTTGTTTATATTATTCCTGGTTGGCCTAAAATATATACCAATTAAGAAAGCATTCAGGCTCAACCACATCCAGCGAACTACCCAAACCTTGAAAACAACCTAAATGGCTATCACTAGGAAAATGAAAAAACTGTATAATTACACAGCAAAATATTACAGGTTGTGAAAGTGAACAACCTATAACTACACATGATGACTAAATCTTAAAAACTCAATGTTAAGTGTAAAAAGCAAATCAAAGGAGACTGCATACTGTCTAACATTTTTTAAAGCTCAGAGAGAAGTAAAACTAGGTTATGTTTTGTTTGGAGATATGTGGTAAAACACTTTTTAAAAGCAGCTATTTATTCAGCCAATACTCAGGTTTCTATGCAGAGTGATAACAATAGAATCAGAGTACCAGTAATATTATAGTTCTTTTTCAGGGCAGTGATACTTGTTTTATAATTTTACATATACTCTACATACCTTTTTCTGTGTATCTGATATTACATAATAAAAACTTTAGGACAGAAAAGCATTAAGCAACTAGCCTGTTGCTTAATTGTATTGAATGCTGTTGAGAAGTAACCATTGTTTTTGCCAGCATAAAGGTCATTAGTATTCATAAAAGAGTGGTTTCAGTAGAGTGATGAGTTTAGGAGAAAATAGGAAGTGAGGAGGTAGAGGCAGTGAATATAAGCAACTCTTCTGATGAATTTTTTAGTGACAGAGAGTAGATACTAGAGATTGTTTATGTCAGGAATGATTCAGAAAGGAAAGTTCTTTAATAATAGCTTTGTTTTCTCCAGTAAACCATTGTCTATCATCTACCCAGTTGTTTGTGCCTAAAACTAGGTGTCACTTTTTTATCCCTTTTTCTTTTCTCTCGTACATTCAGATCATCACCGATGTGGTTAGTCAACTCTGATTTTAAAGTATTTTACTAAATCCATCTATGTACTTCTCTTCATATGGACTATATCTAAAATGAACTACCACAGTAGTCTCCTACTCGTGTCTCCAGTGGTCTCCCTGTAAGCCAGTCTCTACACAGCAGATGGAGTGTTCTTTTACAAACAGCAGGTTTTATTACACTCCTACTTGGGAATCGTTCAGTGAGTGGCTCGCTACCACTTTTGAACTTGTACCTAAGCTACAAGGGCCTTCCCTTTGTGATCTGACCACTGCCTATCTCTTTGATCTCATAGCACATTCCTCTTTCTCACTGTTTTTCACCACACTGGATTTCTCTCACTTTGAACTTACTAGGTTCTTTTCTGCCTCAAGGCTTTATCCCTCTACCTAGAACACTTTCCCTTAGGTCTAAAGACAGGCCTGACTATTTTCGAATCAGATCTCTCTGTTCAAGTGTAACCTCCTCAGAGAGGTTTCCTTAATCACTCTAATAGGGTCTTTTATCACATCCCATTGTGTTGTTTTAGCTTCTCTGTAACACTTAATCTGCAATTGTAATATTTATCTATATTTTTACTAATGAGGTTACTGTCAGTCATCCCCAATTATATGTAAACTCTATGGCAGCAGTCTTTTTTATTTTTTTTTAGGGCCATACCCACAGCATATGGAGGTTCCCAGGCTAGGGGTCTAATCAGAGCGGCCACAGCAACGCCAGATCCGAGCTGCGTCTCCGACCTACACCACAGCTCAGGGCAACACCAGCTCCTTAACCCACTGAGTGAGGCCAGGGATCGAACCCGCAGCTTCATGGTTCCTAGTCAGATTTGTTTCCA
This sequence comes from Catagonus wagneri, assembly GCA_004024745.2. Taxonomy (NCBI): domain Eukaryota; kingdom Metazoa; phylum Chordata; class Mammalia; order Artiodactyla; family Tayassuidae; genus Catagonus; species Catagonus wagneri. The sequence goes on along the minus strand of PVHT021183526.1, from coordinate 9,287,769 downwards.
CTGTGCCACGATGGGAACTCCAGAATCTTATTTTTTAAGCAGTGTATCCTCAGCCCCTAAAATAAATAGTGCAGGCACATGTAGGTATTCAGTAAATATTTGTTCAGTGAATAAATGAATGAATGGGAAAAGGAAAAATAGGCTTTGTATCCTCTTTAATCATGGTAATAATTATATATTTAAGTATGTGATTATTTTATTAAATGCATGAAGCCGAAATCTTTGAAAAATAAGTACAGTTGATCCTTAACCAACATGGAGGTCAACACAGTCAAAAATCAACCTACAACTCTAGTTTCCTCTTCATATGCTTGGTTACTCCATATCCACAGTTCCTCCAGATCAGGGGTTGTACATCCTCAGATTCAACCCATCAGGGACCATGTAGTACTGTACTATTTATTGAAAAAAAGAACAGGTAAGTGGATTCACATAGTTCAAATCTGGTTTTTGTTCAAGAGTCAGCTACATATTGTTTTTTGCAGAAATACGATTACATAGTTCGAGTCAGCTACATACTGTTTTTTTTGCAGAAATACAATTAAATAGTTTGTTTAGGATTTGAATATAAATTGGTGTATAGGATATATGTATTAATTTATAAAAGGGAAGAACTATGAAAATAATGATTATTATCAAGAAATCTTTTTATAGTATTAAAAGTTTTAGCATGTATTACATGGTGTGTTACTATAAGTTTAAGAATTTAACATACTTTAAAAAATTTTATTTATTAACATTTGTAATGTGAAATATATATATTTCTTTCAATGCCAAAAATAGTATTATACTAAACAACCCTACTTTTCTCTTTTCTCAGGATGTCATTGCTGGATTTCTATATACCATTTTAATCTTAGCTATCTTCTATCCATTTGTGGACCTGATTGACAACTTCAACCAAACTCACAAATATGCTCCCCTAATAATCATCGGGCTTCACTTAGCCTTGGGGATCTTTTCTTTCACTCTTGACACCTGGAGTACATCCCGTGGAGACACAGCTCAGATTCTAGGAAGTGGTGCTGGAATTGCATGTGGATCTCATTTTACGTATAAAATGGGTCTAACATTAGAACCGCCTCTGAATATGTTTCCGTTAGCTAGGCCCCTCATTTCTGTGACTCTTTTGGGAAAAGCCATATTGCGGATTCTCATAGGGATGGTATTTGTACTAGTAGTCAGAGATATAATGAAAAGGATCACTATTCCCTTAGCCTGTAAAATCTTCAATATACCATGTGATGATGTTCGAAAAGCAAGACAGCACATGGAAGTTGAACTTCCTTATCGGTATATTACCTATGGAATGGTTGGTTTCTCTATTACGTTTTTGGTTCCTTACTTATTTTTCTTTATTGGTATCTCTTGATGGAGAAATACTGTTTATAATAAGAAAGGAAGGTATCAGTTACTGATATATAGAACTATATTCTAGTTAAAAGCCAAATCGGAGTTAGGCTTTTGCAGGAATTTAACTTAAATAATTATTTAAGTAAATTCATAAGAGTCAGTGCATTTTATCATTGCACATCCAGTTATTGTTTTGGGTGAGCTGAGCTATTTCAACACTGAGAAAATGATTAAGTATCCACTTGGAATGCTCATGTATTATTTGGAGAGTTTTGTGTTGTTATGGATTCAAATTATATATAATATATATTAAAGATATATAATTATGTCATCTAATATATGTTATATATAAAATAATATACCTAAGTTTTTTTAACCTTGGGAGTGTATTATAAAATCGAAAATAATATGCAAACAGTTGTGCCTGTGTATTTGGACTTAATACAGGTATGTTATTAACAGATATATTTAATGTTTATCTACTATGGGAGCCGTTTCCCAATCAAATTGCATAATTACTAGACCAGAATTCATATGTCACCACATTGATTTACAGCCCCCTTTTACACTGCCGTCACCTTTTATGTTACCCATGATGTTGAACATGGGAGGCGTTTTTAATGGAACAAATTTTCAGAAAAATTAGTTTCTGGATCCCCCCCCACCCAGTTCTGTACACTGTGTTGAATGTACTTTATTTGCAGTTGTTCTGGATATTAGTTTAATAAATCAGGTACTGAATTTTATTGCTTGCTAATTGTGCCTTTCTGTTGCTGAATTAAATGCCATGTATACTGTGATATTAAAAATAAGACTCAAACTTTATCTTCAGTTACATATAATCAGACAAATATTTTAAAAAATATCTGTCAAGCTAACAGGGCTAGAAGTAAATCACCTTCAATTCTTTAGCCTTTGTTTAGAAAGAAATGTGGAATCAGCTAAACTTTCTCACTAATTTATTGGGAACCTAAATGGATAAATATTTCCATTTTTGTAGGTATTTTTCTGTGCATTGTAAGTTATAGGAACAAGATATATTTTTGGTAAATTGTCTTGATCATTTATACTGCTGGTAGATATTTCCAATGAATGGAGAAATTCTTGAACTTTGTAGATGGAACAATGCACATGTTTCATATGTAACCAAACCATTTTTCTAAATTATTTAGAAAGGATTGGATTTAGCAGTGTTAACTTTTAATACCCATTTATTAGATACTTAAGATAAATTATAAAATTTAAAAGTATCAGTATTTTAGAGCCTATTGTTTTTACCTTTTTATTATTTTCACGGTGGAAAATTTAAGTGTAAGTATTAAGCTATATTTTATTCTGTCTGTGCCTTTATATTTTGAAGTGTAACTGTAATTAGGTTAACATTAAGTTTATTTGTAGTCAGGTTTTCATAAAGAAGAGAATTAACTTTCCATGTAAATGAGCATCAGGTATGGAAATACTGACTTAGTGCAATATCTGTCTGATTATCCAGAGGTATCAACTTAAGATGTTTCTATTTTGGGCAGCATAAGTATTTGAGCTCATATTTTTATAATTCTGATTGAAAATTTAGGGACATGGTAATTTTTACCAATAGTGAATCGGATAGTTTTAAGTAAAGTGACTAAATTTTAGACCATTACCTATTAGTTAAAATGAAACCAAGGCACTTAGGGACATATCGGTACGCTGGAAAATGTGCAAAGAACTTTTCTTCAGAATGTGCTTAATGAATCGAATATTAGGGAATATTTCCCATAATTTGGGGTCTGTGCTCTCTTATTAATTTTTATATCTAGCATAAAAGGTATTTGAAACTATTCCATTTCTTTGTGATTTATTATTTTCTGTCCAACGATAGTTCCATGCTCAATGTATTTTGAAATAAAAGCCAAATTCAAAATTGAAGGGTGTTTTGTCTTCTATTCATTTGTTTCCATATTATCTGGTAGAAATTTATAAATATCTAGGATTTTCATTCTGGCAGTCTTTTCCTGTGAAACATTTTATTCAAAGTAAGTACTGTTTTTAGTAATAGAAGACAGTGAAGAAATTCTTTCTTTCTTTATTTTTTTTTGTCTTTTTGTCATTTTAGGGCCGCACCTGCAGCATGTGGAAATTCCCAGGCTAGGGGTCTAATAGGATTATAGCGGCTGGCCTATGCAAGAGCCAGAGCAATGCAGGATCCGAGCTGCATCTGCAACCTACACAACTCACAGCAACGCCAGATTCTTAACCCATTGAGCGAGGCCAGGGATCAAACCCACAACCTCATGGTTCCTGGTCGGATTTGTTTCTGCTGAGCCACAACGGGAACTCCAACAGTGAGGAAATTCTTTAACGTTCAAATGGACTTTGGGCTCTATATATGACTATTCTGGCATTGTACTTTTAGTGAAAAGTTTCATAACTTAGTTTTAAAAACTTGCATAGGAGTTCCCATTGTGGTTCAGTGGGTTAAAAACCTGACTAGTATCTATGAGGATGGGGGTTCAGTCCCTGGCTTTGCTTAGTGGGTTAAGGATCCGGCATGGCTGCAAGATACAGCATAGGTCACAGATGCGGCTCAGATCTGGCATGGCTGTGGCAAAGGCTGGCAGCTAAAGCTCTGATTCCAGCCCTAGCCTGGGAACTTCTATATGCCACAGGTGTGGCCCTAAAAAAAAGAAGGAAAAAAAAAAGAAAGCTTATGCATAAAAGATGCTTCAGGAGTTCCCACTGTGGCACAACAGCATCAATAGTGCTTCTGGAGCACCGGGATGGATGTTTGCTCCCTGGCCTGTCACAGTGGGTTAAGGGGCCCAGAATTGCCACAGCTACGGAGAAGGTTGCAACTGCAGCTCCGATCTGATCCCTGGCCTCGGAACTCCATATGTCACAGGGTGGCCAAAAAAACCACACACACCAAAAAACAAGTTTCAGTAAAATCCACAACTAATAGTATGGCAGGTAGTTGAATAATTCAAGAATTAATCATAATATTTTTAAGGAGAATAAACATATAGACATTTCACTTTGTAATTTCAAAGTGCCATGACAAGAGTTCCCTGGTGACTTAGCAGGTTGAAGGATCCTGTGTTGTCAGTGTTGTAGTGCAGGTTGGATCCCTGGCCCCAGGCATCTATGCTGCAGGCATAGACAAAAAATAAATAAATAAATAAACAAATAAATAAATAAATAAATAAATAAAGGTGCCATGACATGTGAACTGCAAAAGTTAAGGCTGCCAGAACTCATTATAAGACCTAATGTAAAGCAGTGCTACTACAGCACATTTACATACTTATTTTAATTTTATTTACTAGCATTCTTTAAAAGTAATGTTTATTAACTGACTTTCAAAGACAACATAAATTCAGTGATATGAATATAACTTAAAGGCAGATTTTCACAAAGCAATAATGCTAGAATGTTTTTATTTTCAGTGAAAATGATGTAAAATCACAGTTTTATATAGCAAAGATCTTTTTATTGAGAAAGTAATTTCATTCTAACAAAGAATTGTTTACCACCACAGCTCCAGGAAACGCTAGATCCTAACCCACTAAGTGAGGCCAAGGATCGAACCTGCGTCTGCATGGATACTAGTTAGATTTGCTTTCACTGAGCCACAATGGGAACTCCAATAAAATTGTTTATAGAAATAAACACTAACTTTTTAACCTCAACTAGCTGATATCTCCTGATTTGCCCTGTCAGCATGTTTAGTCTTGGTGCGTTTTCCATGGATATCTAAAAAGCCCAGCCCCTATAATGTAAGGAACAAGCTATGACAAAAATCCAGTGTGTGTTTTTAAAGGGTATTTTCCTTCAGATTTGAGGTTTATCCCTTGTCCTAAATTAGAGGTTCTCATGAATGAAATCCATTGTAACCCATACCACAAATTGTAATTTTACTTCTTTTTAAATTTCCTGTCTTCATCTCAATGATGCGAGCTCCATTAGGAAACTGGTTGTGCCTCTGTTGTGATCTCTGGGTCAGAGCAAGTATTCAGTAATATACATGGAATGAATACTCAGTTCCAGGACAGGATTCATTATGTGCATTTTTCCAGGCAAAAACTGCAATTTTCATCAAATTCTCAGATCAGTGATCTAAAAAAGTTAAAAAATTTTGTAAAAATCTACACCTTTCTTGTTCTAGCTGTTTCAAAAGTTCAGGTTGTGAATAAGTGCTTCCAATTCATTTAATAAGAATTTTGTGAAGATGCTGAGGTAGAAGAATTGGAGCTCACCTTCCTCATAAAAGGAACAAAATTAACCAACTGCTGAACAACCTTCAATAAAACAGACTGAAAACCATCAAAAAAGAGATCCTACTCCAAAAGACAAGAGTCCACAAGACAGTAGGAGGGGCAATTATGTGATAGAAACAACCTCACCCCCCCCAGGTGGGCGGCCCACAGACTGGAAAGTAACTGTATCACAGAGACTTACTTGAGTGACAGTTCTGAGCCCCGTGTTAGGTCCCCACACCTGAAATCTGCCAATGGGAGAAGGTGCTCCCAGAGCATTTGGTGTTGAGGGCCAGAGGAGCTTGTATGCACAGGACTGGGGGAAATGAGAATCCACTCTGAAAGGCACACAGAGGCTTTCATGTGCACTGGGTGGGTCCCAGGGTAAAGCAGACTCTCCATAGGAATCTGGGTCAGACCTGCCTGCAGTTCTTGGAGGATCTCCTGGGAAAATGGGGTGACTGGCTTGTTGTGGGGGAAGGACACTGGAGGCAAAGGTCTTGGGAATAATCATCAGCATATGATCCTCTAGAGGTGGCCATTTTGGAAAAATCTGGCCCCACCCATTAGGGCTGAGAAGCCCCATGCCAAACAACAAATGAGGTGGGAACAGCCCAACTCATCAGCAAACAGGCTGTCTAAAGAACCCCCCCAGGCACAGAGCCACCCTTAATCACACCCAGAGACAATGCCCCACCCACCAGAGGAATAAGAATCATCTCCATGTACCAGGGGGCAGGCACAAGTCCCTCCCATCAGGAAGCCTGCAGGAAGCCCCCAACCAACTTCGGCCACAAGGAGGGCAGACATCAGAAGCAAGAGAGGCTACAACCCTATCATCTGTAAAAAGGAGACCACACCAAAAACCTATACAAAATGAAAAGGCAGAGAATTATGACTCAGATAAGGGAATAAGAAACAGAAAAACAGCTAAGTGATCTGGAGATTACCAACTTCCATGAAAAAGACTTTAGACTGATGATAGAAAGATGATTCAAGATCTTGGAAATAAACTGGAGGCAAAGATTGATAAATTACAAGAAACCCTGAGCCAAGAAATAGAAGATTTAAGGATTAAGCCAGCAGAGATGCAAAACACAATAACAAAGAAAAAATTCACTAGAAGCAACCAACAGCAGAATATAGAAGGCAGAAGAATGAATAAGCGAGGTGGAAGACAGACTAGTGGAAATCACTGATGTGAAACACAAAGAGAAAAAAGAGAGAAAAGGCAGTCTAAGAGAACTCTGGGACAATGTTAAATGCACCAACATCCATATTACAGGCATGCCAGAGGAGAAGAGAGAGAGAAAGGGGCAGAGAAAATATTTGAAGAGATAATAGCTGAAAACTTCCCTAGCATGGGAAAGGAATCACTCACTCAAATCCAGGAAGCACAACAAATACCATATAAAATAAACCCAAGGAGAAACACAAGACACATATTAATAATAAACCCAAGACACATATTAATCAAAATGACCAAATTAAAGACAAAGAGAAAATATTAAAAGCAACTAGGGAAAAGAAACAAATAACATACAAGGGAACCCCCCATAAGGTTATCAGCAGATTTTTCATCAGAAACTCTGCAGTCCAGAAAGGAGTGGCATGATATACTTAAAGTGGTGAAAGGAAAAAACCTCAGACCAAGATTACCTGACGCACCAAGACTCCCATTCAGATTTGAAGGAGAAATCAAAAGCGTCGCAGACAAGCAAAAGCTAAGATAATTGAGCACCACTAAACCAGCTTTATGACAAATACTAAAGGAACTTCTTTGGGTGGAAAAGAAAAGGCCACAAATAGAAACAAAAATGTTAAAATGAAAAGGCTCACCAGTAAAGGAATACATATAGTAAAGGTAGGAAAACATACACACACAAATATGCTACCAAAACCAGAAATCACGAGAAGAGGAAGGTACAAAGGCAAGACAGAGATGTACTTGCAGTTAAGAGAGCAGCAACTTTTTTTTTCTTTTTAGGGCCATACCCATGGCATATGGAAGTTCCCAGGCTAGGGGTCCAATCAGAGCTGTAGCTGCCAGCCTATACTACAGCCACAGGAATTCCAGATTCAAGCTGCATCTGCAGCCTACACCACAGCTCATGACAACACCAGATCCTTAACCCACTGAGCAAGGGCAGGGACTGAACCTGCATACTAGTGAAGTTTGTTACCGCTGAACCACAACAGGAACTCAAAGAGGCCAACAGTTTAAAACAATCATATATATATGACTCCTATATCCAAACTTCATGGTAACTGCAAACCTAAAATCTACGATACACGCCCAAATAAAAAGCAACCAAAACACAACACAAACTCTTGTGGTCATCAAACCACAAGAGAAGAGAATAAGAGAAGGGAAGAAAAAAGACCAACAGAAACAAAACTAAAACAATAAAATGGCAATAAGAACATACATACCAGTATACCTTAAATGTAAATGGACTAAATGCCCTACAAAAAGACACAGACTGGCTGAAAGGATACAAAAACAAGACCCATATATACACTGAGTCTCTTGAACACATACAAACTGAAAGTGATAGGATAGAAGAAAATATTCCATTCAAACCGTAAGTGAAAGAAAGCTAGAGTAGCAGCACTCGTATCAGCCAAAATAGACCTTAAAATAAAGAATATTATAAGAGACAAAGGCTCAATCCTTTGAAGAGCCAAACATAAGAAGAAGGTAAAACATATTGATCAAAGGATCAATCCAAGAGGAAGGTAAAACAATTATAAATATGTATGCACCCAGCATAGGATCCCCTCAATACATAAGGAAACTACTAATAATCTTAAAAGGAGAAATTGACAGTAACACAATAAAAAATACCTGGAAGCAAATAACAACAAAGATACAACAATCCAAAACCCATGGGATGTAGCAAAAGAAGTTCCAAGAGGGAAGTTTAGAACAATACAAGCCAATGTCAAGAAATAAGAAAAAGCTCAAAATAAACAACCTCACTCAAATAAACAACCTAACTTTATATCTAAAGCAGCTAGAGAGACAAAGAAAAGACAAAACTCAAAGTGAGCAGAACAAAAGAAATCATAAAGATCAGAGCAGAAGTAAACGAAATAGAAACAAAGAAAACCACAGAAGAGATAAATGAAACTAAAAGCTAGTTCTTTGAAAATATCAACAAAATTAATAAACCCTTACGCAGACTCATCAAGCAAAAAAGAGAGAGGACTCAATCAATAAAATCAGAAATGACAAAGAAGTTACAGGAGTTCCCGCCATGGTGCAGTTGTTAACGAATCTGACTAGGAAATATGAGGTTGTAGGTTCAACCCCTGGCATTGCTCAGTGGGTTAACAATCCAGCGTTGCCATGAGCTGTGGTGTAGGTTGCAGACGTGGCTCAGATTCTGCGTTGCTGTGGCTGCAGCGTAGGTCAATGGCTACAGCTCCGATTAGACCCCTAGCCTGGGAACCTCCACATGCCACAGATGCAGCCCTAAAATGACAAAAGCCAAAAAAAAAAAAAAAGTTACGACATCACAGAGATAAAAAGCATCATTAGAGACTACTACAAGCAATTATATGCCAATTAAATGGACAACCTAGAAGAAATGGACAAATTCTTAAAAAAGTACCATCTTCCAAGACTAAACCAAGATGAAATAGAAAAAAATGAATGGACCAATCACAAGTACTGAGATTGAAACTGTGATTAAAAAGCTTCCCACAAACAAAAGTCCAGGACCAGATGGCTTCACAGGCAAATTCTATCAAACATTTAGAGAAGAGTTAATACCTATCCTTCCGAAACCATTCCAAAAAACTGCAGGGGAAGGAACACTCCCAAACTCATTCTATGAGGCCACCATCACCCTGATACCAAAAACAGACAAAGATACCATAAAAACAAAAAGAAGAAAATTTACAGGCCAATATCACTGATGAACACAAATGCAAAAATCCTCAACAAAGTACAAGCAAACCAGATTGTAAACCATGATTAAATGGGATTTAACCCAGGGATGCAAGGATTTTTCCATATCCTAAAATCAATCAGTGTGATACAGCACAATAATGAATTGAAGAATCAAAACCATATGATCCTCTCAATAGATGCAGAAAAAGCTTTTGACAAAATTCAATAGCATTTCTGATAAAAATCCTTCAGAAAGTTGGCATAGAGGGAAACTACTTCAACATTATACAAGCCATTTATGACAAACCCACAACTAATATCATTCTCAATGGTGAAAAGCTGAGGTCATGAACAAGACAAGGATGTCTGCTCCTGCCACTACTATTCAACATAGTTTTGGAGGTCTTAGCCGTGGCAATCAGAGAAGAAAAAGAAAAGGAATCCAAATTGGAAAGGAAGAAGTAAAACTATCACTGTTTGCAGAAGACATGATACTACACCTAGAAAATCCTAAAGATGCTACTAGAAAATGGTTAGACCTTATCAATGAATTTGGTAAAGTCATAGGATACAAAACTAATACACAGAAACTGAGTGTTTTTTTATACTAACAATGAAAGATCAGAGAGAGAAATAAGGGAAACAATTCCATTTACCATCACATCAAAAAGAATAAAATACCTAGGAATAAACCTGCCTAAAGAGACAAAAGACCTGTACTCTGAAAGTATATGATGTCAATGAAAGAAATCAAAGATGACAAAAACAGATGAAAAGATATATCACGCTCTTGGATTGGAACAATCAATACTGTCAAAATGACTATACTATCCAAGGCAATCTACAGATTCAATGCAATCCCTATCAAATTACCAAGGACATTTTCCACAGAACTAGAACAAAGTGTTTTAAAGTTTGTTTGGAAGCACAAAAGGCCCAGAATAACCAAAGCCATCCTGAGAAGGAAAAATGGAGCAGGACATTGGAGGTGCACATGCAATTAAGAAACCAACAGGTTAAAACAATCTCATTTATATATAGACTCCTATATCAAAACTTCAGGGTCACTGCAAACCAAAAATTTACAATCGATACACAAACGAATAAGAAAAATCAACTCAAATACAACATTAAAGACAGCCATCTTGTGAGAGGAGACAACAAGAGAATAAGGGAAGAAAAAAAGAGCAACAAAACCCCCAGACAGTTAAAACAATGGCAATAAAAACATATATATCAATGATTACCTTAAATGTTAATGGACTGAATGCCCCAACCAAAAGACATGGACTAGCCGAATGGATACAAAAACAAGACCCATATATATGCTGTCTTCAAGAGACCCACTTCACTTGAAAGTGAGAGAATGCAAGAAAATATTCCATGCAAACGGGAATCAAAAGAAAGCTGGAGTAGCAATACTCCTATCAGACAAAATAGACTTCAAAATGAGGAACATTTCAATAGACAAGGAAGGGCACTACATAATGATCAAAGGATCAATCCAAGAAGAAGACAGAACAATTTTAAATATCTATGCACCCAACATAGGATCGCCACAATATATAAGGCAACTGCTAACAACCTTAAAAGGACAAATCAACAAGAACACCATCATAGTGGGGGACTTTAACACCCCACTTACACCAATGGACAGGTCATCCAGGCAGAAAATCAATAAGGAAACACAGCCCTGAATGAAGCATTAGATCAGATGGACTTAATAGATATTTATAGGACATTCCAACCAAAAGCAACAGAATACACATTCTTTTCAAGTGCACATGGAACATTCTCTAAGATTGATCACATCCTGGGCTGCAAATCAAGCCTAAGTAACTTTGAGAAAACTGAAATCATATCAAGCATCTTCTCTGAAAACAATGCTATACAACTGGAAATCAACAACAAGAAAAAAATGGCAAAAAATACAAACACATGGAGACTAAACAACACGCTAATAAACAACCAATGGATCACTGAAGAAATCAAAGAGGAAATTTAAAAATACCTAAAAGCAAATGACAACACACACACGACACTCCAAAACCTCTGGGATGCTGCAAAAGCAGTTCTAAGACGAAAGTTTATAGCAATACAAGCCTACCTCAGGAAACAAGAAAAAGCTCAAATAAACAACCTAACTTTACATCTGAAGCAGCTAGATAGGGAAGAACTGACAAGACCTAAAGTTAGTAGAAGAAAAGAAATCATAAAGATCAGAGCAGAAATCAATGAAACAGAAATGAAGAAAACCATAGAAAAGATCAATGAAACTAAAAGCTGGTTCTTTGAAAAGATCAACAAAATTGATAAACCCTTGGCCAGACTTATCAAGAAAAAAAGAGAGAGGACACAAATCAATAAAATTAGAAATGAAAAAGGAGAAGTTACAACAGACATCACAGAAATACAAAGGGTCATAAGAGACTACTATATCCAACTCTATGGCAATAAAATGGAAAACCTAGAAGAAATGGACAAATTCTTAGAAAAGTACAATCTCCCAAGACTAAACCAAGATGAAATAGAAAATATGAATAGACCAATCATAAGTTCTGAAATTGAAACTGTAATTTAAAAACTTCCAACAAACAAAAGTCCAGGACCAGATGGTTTCACAGGTGAATTCTATCAAACATTTGGAGAACAGCTGACGCCTATCCTTCTGAAACTCTTCCAAAAAATTGCAGAGGAAGGGACACTCCCAAACTCATTCTATGAGGCAACCATCACCCTGATAGCAAAACCAGACAAAGATATCTCAAAAAAAGAAAATTACAGGCCAATCTCACTGATGAACATAGATGCAAAAATTCTCAACAAAATACTAGCCAACTGAATCCAACAATACATTAAAAGGATTGTACATCATGATCAAGTGGGATTTATCCCAGGGATGCAAGGATTCTTCAGTATCCTCAAAACAATCAGTGTGATACACCACGTTAACAAACGGAAGAATGAAAACCATATCATCCTCTCAATAGATGCAGAAAAAGCCTTTGATAAAATCTAACACCCATTTCTGATAAAAAAAAAAACCCTTCGAATGTGGACATAGGGGGAACCTACCTCAACATAATAAAGGCCATCAATGACAAACCCACAGCTAACATCATTCTCAATGGTGAAAAGCTCAAAGAATTCCCACTAAGATCAGGACCAAACAGGGATGTCCACTCTCGCCACTACTATTCAACATAATTTTGCAAGTCCTAGCCACAGCAATCAGAGAACTAAAAGAAATAAAAGGAATCCAAATTGGAAAGGAAGAAGTAAAACTATCACTATTTGCAGATGACCTGATACTATACCTTGAGAATCCTAAAGACTCTACCAGAAAACTGTTAGAGCTCATCAATGAATTTGGCAAAGTCACAGGATACAAAATTAATACATAGAAATCAACTGCATTTTTATATACTAACAATAAAAGATCAGAAAGAGAAATTAGGGAAGCAATCCCGTTTACCATCACATCAAAAAGAATCAGATACTTTAGGAATACACCTGCCTAAAGACACAAAAGACCTGTACTCTGAAAACTATAAGACGCTGATTAAAGAAATCAAGGATGACCTGAACAGAAGGAAAGACATACCATGCTCTTGGACTGGAAGAGTCAATATTATCAAAATGACTATACTACCCAAGGCAATCCACACATTCAATGCAATCTCTATCAAATTACCAAGGACATTTTTACAGAACTACAGCAAAGTTTGTAAAGTTTGTTTGGAAACACAAAAAACCCAGAATAGCCAAAGACATCCTGAAAAAGAAAAACGGAGCTGCAGGAATCAGGCTCCCTGACTTCAGACTCTACTACAAAGCTACAGTCATCAAAACCATATGGTACTGGCACAAAGACAGAAATAGAGATCAGTGGAACAGGATAGAAAGCCCAGAATTAAACCCACACATCTATAGTCAACTAATCTACGACAAAGGAGGCAAGAATATACATTGGCAAAAAGACAGCCTCTTCGATAAGTGGTGCTGGGAAAACTGGACAGCCACATGTAAAAAAATGAAACTAGAATACTTCCTAACACTATGCACAAAAATAAACTGAAAATGGATTAAAGATCTAGATATAAGACCAGATACTATAAAACTCTTAGAGGAAAACATAGGCCATACACTCTCCGACATAAATGAAAGCAACATCTTCTCAGATCCATCTGTCAGAGTAATGACAATAAAAATAAAAATAAACAAATGGGACTTAATTAAACTTCAAAGTTTCTGCACAGCAAAGGAAACCCTAAACAAAATGAAAAGACAACCCACAGAATGGGAGAAAATATTGGCAAATGAATCGACTGATTAATCTCCAAAATTTACAAACACCTCCTACAGCTCAATACCAAAAAAACAAACAACCCCATCAAAAAATGGGCAGAAGATCTAAATAGACAATTCTCCAAAGAACACATACAGATGGCCAAAAAACACATGAAAAGATGTTTAACATCACTCTTCATTAGAGAAATGCAAATCAAAACCACTATGAGGTACCACCTTACGCCAGCCAGAATGACCATCATCAAAAAGTCTACAAACAATAAGTGCTGGAGAGAGTTTGGAGAAAAAGGATCCCTATTACACTGTTGGTGGGAATGCAAATTGGTGCAGCCACTGTGGAAAACAGTATAGAGATTCCTCAGAAAACTCAAAATAGAATTACCATTTGATCCAGCTATCCCACTCCTGGGCATCTATCCATAGGAAACCATGACTTGAAAAGACACATATACTCCAGTGTTCCTTTCAGCACTCTATGCAATAGCCAAGTCATGGAAACAACCTAAATGCCCATCAACAGAGGAGTGGATAGGGAAGATCTGGTACATACACACAATGGAATATTACTCAGTCATTAGAAGGAAAGAAATAACATTTATAGCAACATGGATGGACCTAGAAATTATCATGCAAAGTGAAACCAGTCAGACAATTAGATAGCAACATCGAATGCTACCGCTTACATGTGGAATCTAAAAAAAGGACACAATGAACTTTGCAGAACAGACAATGGAAAACTTATGGTTTCCAAATAAGACAATCTGGGGGTGGGTGGATATACTGAGGGTTTGGGACGGAAATGCTATCAGATTGAGTGGTGATGATTTTTGTACACCTATAATTGTAATAAAATTCATTAGGCAATGGAAAAAAATATTTAGCATCATGTTTTATGGTTGTTTAGTACTATAACCCACCTTTCATCTATTATTGTAAGTATAATTAATAACATTAAATTAACTGTTCTGTTATTTATCTTAAGGACTTTTTCATATCCCTGTGCACTCCATTAGTTTTATTGAAATGCTGTATTTTTACCACAATTTATTCCTCTGACAACTTCCTTCTATTTTATTTTACCTTTCTGAACATTGAGGTTCTTTCTACTTTAACTAGAATAGTTTAAAGGAAACATACTTCTTCAGCAGAAATGGCATGTTATACTTCAAATTCTGCAAAAAGCCTACTATACTTGCAAATGAAATGACCAGCAAAAGTCATCCACTCTCTCATTCAGTTATCGTCTGCTTCTGTGAGATCCCAAAGACAAGGTACTATAAATATTACTGTGGTGCAGAGTGGCACCTACAAAGGAAAATTAATATGGGGGTAGATTCTATATTAATCTGTAGACTTTCCAAACTCCTCTATGTCTTATTTTTAGTTCAACTCTTCCACTAGAATGAGCCAGTATAAAGTACATTCACTGGGATAAAGGGTGTTTGTAAGAATGGATACAAGGAAATGGGGGAAAAGTGGGTCCACAGTAATTAATTTCCTTGAACACATCAGGCAATTTAATTTTATGTCAATAGAGGTCATGAAAGTCTAGAATCTTCAAGGTAACACCAGGAGGAAGAATGTGAAAACTTGAGATTTAGATCCTATTACTTGTGCAAAGTGACAGCTAACAGATAATGAAGGTATTTTAACTCTAAAATTTTTGCTTTTGCCATCGCACCCATATTAATCTCAGAGACATTATATTACTGTTTTATGGAAACAAAATAAGATACAGAGAGGTACTTTAGGGTTTTATAAGTTTTTTACATAATTTGGAAAAATAATCTTTCAGTAACTGGATTGGTACAATTGGCTATCCATTTGGAAAAAGATAAACTTGTGTCTATTTTACATTATCAAAAAAATTTAAATAAATAAAAGAATCAGAATTCCCATAATGGTGCAGTGGAAATGAATCTGACTAGGTACAATGGGGTTGCAGGTTCGATTCCTGGCCTTGCTCAGTGGGTTAAGGATCCAGCATTGCTGTGAGCTGTGGTGTAGGTCACAGATGTGCCTTGGATCTGTCTGTGGCTGTGGCATGGGCCAGCAGCTTTGCTCTGATTCTACCCCTAGCCTGGGAACCTCCATATGCCTCGGATGTGGCCTAAAAAAAATAAAAAATAAGTGAATAAATAAATAAGTATATCCTTAAAAGCAGACACAGAACTGAAACCATAAATATTACAGTAGAGACTACTTGTCTAGCCATGATGTAAACCTTAGAAACTATAAGGGATAAGGTCAATAGATTTAGTCACATAAGTGTTAAAAAAATTTAATGGTTAAAGGCACTAATAACAAAGTTAGAAGTGAAAACTAGAAGAGACATTTATAACCCACTAGCACAGAAAAAGCTTAGTACTTTCACTATATGAAAAAGGTACACAACAAAATATACAAAAAAATCCCCCAATAGCCTAGAGAAGAAGTGGACAGCAGATAAGGAGCAACAATTCAGATGAAATGTAATGACAACAACAACAACAACAACAACAAAAAACCCTGATAAAATAAACAGTTTAAAATGCAAATTAAACAAGCTTTTTCCTCCATTTATCAAAAATATGTTTGAACGTTATTAACACCGTCTTTGGGGATTAATGCATTTTTACATTTATTTGGATGTGAAAATAATGATATCTATGTTTATGTGCTGACTTGTAAAGATATTTCATGATATGTCCTCTGTACCAAAGCAAGTTGTAAATTTTCATTGTTTTCATAGAAAATTTAACAGAAGTACCTTTGTGTATATATCTATGTGTCTGTCAATTATTCATCTTCCCATCTATATTTATAGCTGAGTTTAAATACAAAAATAAGTTTATATATAAATAAGCATATATATATATATAAAATGAATACATATAAAAATAAAATTAGTTATTGGTACCTCTAAGTATCATACTGGAGAAATAAAGGAGATTTTTTTCTTATTTTTGTACATAACTAAAATTTTAGGAAAGAATAATAGGATTATAAATAAATTTTGTCACCTTTTTTTAATGTAATAAAAATCTCATCATCAGGAGCAATTAATAAAATATAATGATTTCAAAAAAAACCATATGATTCTAGCCCAGAAATATAGATCAGTGGAACATGACAGAAAGGCCAGAATTAAACCCATGCACCTACAGTCAACTCATCTAAGACAAAGGAGGCAAGACTATATAACGGAGAAAAGACAGTCCCTTCAATAACTGGTGCTGGGAAAACTGGACAGCTACATGTAAAGAATGAAATTAGAGCACTCCCTAATACCATGCACAAAAATATACTCAAAATAGATTAAGGACTGAAATATAAGACCAGATACTATAAATCTCTTAGAGGAAAACATAGGGTGACAAAAACCACAGCAATATCTTCTCAGATCCACTTCCTAGAGTAATGACAATAACAAAAATAAACAAATGGGACCCAATTAAACTCTAAAGTTTTTGCACAGCAAAGGAAACGCTAAACAAAATGAAAAGACAACCAGAGAATGGGAGAAAACATTTGCAAATAAAATGACTGACAAAGGTTAATCTCCAAAATATATAAACACCTCTGGCAGCTCAATACCAAAAAAAAAACAAACGATCCCATCAAAAAATGGCCTGAAAATCTAAACTAACAATTCTCCAAAGAAGACATAGATGAAAAGATGTTTAACGTCACTAATTATTAGAGAAATGCAAATCAAAACTACTTTGAGCTATTGTCTTATACTAGCCAGAATAGCCATCATCAAAAGTCTACAAACAATAAATTCTCGAGAGGGGGTGCAGAAAAGGGAGCCCTCTTACACTTCCAAATGCTGTGGGCACAGCCAAAAAAGAAAAAAGATAATAATTTAGATCCTTAAAGTGTTTTGCATGTGATGATTTGCATCCAAATAAGTTTTAAGGTCTTATTTTATTTAGAATCAAAATCAGTTAAGGAAATATTCTGCATCTATGGGGCTATAACTTTTGTTTTTCTTTTTTCCCCATAGTATTTGGAGTTCCCCAGCCAAGGATCAAATCCAAGCCACAGTCGCAACCTAAGCCACAGCTGCAGCAAACACTGGATTCTTAATCCACTGTACCAGGCCAGGGATTGAACCTGCATCCCAGGGCTCCCAAGATACCACCAATCCCGTTGTACCACAGTAGGAACTCCTATGGGGCTATAACTTTAATTTCTAGTAATAAGCTATATAAATATGCTCCTGAGTCTATTTGTACAAGTTGATCTTTAACCTTTCACATAACCAAATACTTCACAATCTGTGATTTTTATAATTGAAGTGATAATTAAAATGTAGATATTGTCAGTGCTTAAATGTCAACTTTTTTACTTTAGCACAAGGGCTTCCCTGGATTCCAAATGCCTCCATGGCCTCGATTTATAGGACTCAATTGGGGTTGGTTATAATAAAATGCATTCTAATTTCCCTAACATTTGAAGTCTTCCCTTCCTCCCCCTGCCCCCACCACCTTGCTCATAGCTGGGCTGATGAAGGGATAAAACTCACCAAACTTATTTTAATGGACAGTGTGACTTTTGCTAATTTCTGATTAAAATGTTGTGATAATAATTTGGAAATAATAAATTTAAAAAATGGAGTTCCAGTCCCTTAACATTTTCTGCTCTGCAAACTGTTTCAAATAGCTTTACAAAATAAACATTTTAGGCATTCCTGTTGTGGCTCAGCTGAAACGAATCTGACTAGGAACTATGAGGACGCAAGTTTGATCCCTGGCCTCGCTCAGTGGGTTAAGGATCTGGCGTTGACATGAGCTGTGGTGTAGGTCGCAGATGTGGCCTGGATCCCATGTTGCTGTTGTGGCGTAGGCCAGTGGCTATAGCTCTGGTTCTACCCTTAGCCTGGGAACTTCCATATGCCGCGGGTATGGCCCTAAAAAATGACAAAAAATAAATAAATTGATTAAAAAATAAACATTTTAGAAATATTTATTTTTTCTTGGTAGTATACAATCAATTATAAGCCTAAATATTACATTTACATCTGATATATATTTTTATCTTTCCTAAAAATAAGCTGTATACATTTTTCAACTATGTTATATATGTTAAGGGTAACTGTAGAATCATAAAAATATTTTAGATATATCTGGGATCTTAGAGCTCATCTATGTGAACTTCTTAACAAATTCATAAATCTCCTATAATATTATTAGCAGATAATTATGTTCAATCTTCTTAGATACTACAACTTTGATACGCTGTTGAAATAAATGAACAATGAAATAAATAAGTGAAGCAGAAATTTGATGAGCTAAAAGAAATGTGATAGTGCAGAGGATGCATTTTAGGTAGAATGCATTTAGGTATCCATTTAGGTACTGCATGAACCAAAGCATGGAAATGGGGTGCATCAGACATGTCCGGCAAACAAAGGGATTAAAGGTGAGCATCAAGGTACCTGGAAGGGAGGCGTAGACTGTAAAGCTGAGCAATTTCTTAAAATGTTGTGTAAACAATGGGTAGAGTGGAGGGCTGCCTTTCTTTACCAGTAGAAGAGTTGCACTATTTACTGCACACTTATCTTGTGGATGAAATTACACCCAACCTGAAGGTAATCAAAACAACTGTTTCATAGATAAGTACAAATTTTTAATCAGTGATAAAGGAAGAGAGTTATGTGTTTAGCATAAAGTCTTATTAACTTAATAGGAAGAGAAATAGGACAATTTCTTTTCTTTTTTTGGTTTTTAGAGCTGCGCCCATGGCATATGGAGGTTCCTAGGCTAGGGGTCGAATCAGAACTGTAGCTGCTGGCCTACATCACAGCTATAGGAACTTGGGATCCAAGCCGCGTCTGCGACCTACACCACAGCTCACAGCAACGCTGGATCCTTAACCCACTGAACGAGGCCAAGGATCGTACCCACAACCTCATGGTTACTAGACAGATTTGTTTCTGCTGTGCCATGACAATTTCTTACTCTTAATCCCGGATTTTCCATGAAGAAGCCCAAGGCCGTGAATCGTGGTGACAGGGGTCCTGACTGCTAGAGCTGCACTGATTTGGAGGAGGAGCCTCCATGAGTAGAAATCTGAATATAAATTTATCTCCCCCACCCTCCAATCCTCACTAGAAGGCTGTAAAGCACATGACATACCCAGAACCTTGCTAACAGACCCTGAAGAAATGCAGCATGAGGAGTGCTGAGTCTGCAGGCCTTTGTTCTGCAAGAAGGACTACTGTCCAGGGGCCTTCTTGGGATTTCTAGACGTGCTCTGGGAGTGATGTCGGTGTTCAATTTATTCCTTATCCCACTATACTTGAGACAACTTTCTTCTGTGGGTTGAAATCAGAACTTACAACACATCTATCTAACCCCGACTGCTTGAGACATGGATTGCAGAGTGAGTACAGGAAGGGTGTTTTCTTGTTGAATCACAGAGATGCCATAAATATGTTATATATATGTAAGATAATCCACCATATACCCACGAGCACCTAATTCTTCTGATTCAAAGTTATCGTTCAAGAGAGTTCTTGATTTCCTCATTAGGAGTGTGTATGTGTGTCTATTACCTATTTTAAGAGGACACAGTGCTTATGTTGTCTTACATTTACCTTACCATTAGCCCTCAAACATGTTACTAGACGTTACAGATCTATACATACAGCTATTCCATATCACTCTCTAAAACCTCTCATTCAAAGAAAACTTTGGTGACTTCCCGAAGAGACAGTTTCATGAATAGAAGAGAAAGATTATAGAATTCCATTTTGGGGGACTTTAAGGCATTCCATATCATAATACGTTAGGTCTGGAGTTCCCAGTGTGGTGCAGCAGAAATGAATCCGACTAGGAACTACGAGGTTGAGGGTTCAATCCCTGGCCTCGCTCAGTGGGTCAAGGATCTGGCGTTGCTGTGAGTTGTGGTGTAGGTCGCAGATGCAGCTCAGATGCGGCGTTGCCAAGGCTGTGGTGTAGGCAGGTAGCTGTAGTTCTGATTAGACCCCTAGCCTGGGAACCTCCATATGCCACAGGTGCGGTGGTAATAAGCAAATAATAATAATGATAATAATATGTTATGTTCTTATTCTTGCCTTTCTAAGTCTATCATAAAGCTGGTTTCAGATTCTGGGCTTGTAAACAGTGGTTTTTCTCAAATCCTGTCCAAGACAGAATACTTCTTTTTTTTTTTTCAGAATTCTTGTTCATTTTTGTGAAAATTTTTGTGTATGAATTCCATTCTGCATGAAGGTGCTGGTGCCAAACAGGTTTTGACTCTTATGTCCCCATTCTGTGTTTGTATTCTACAATAAACACAGTGACAAAACAAGTATGTTGAATAAAAGACTCAAGCCAGTATGTGACAGGTGGCATCGGAAGAGCATAGTTTCTGTTTTGACTTAATCTGTGACTATAATTTGCTGTATACCTTTGGGCACTAGCTGCATCTTCTATGAGACACGATAGCCTCACATATAAAATGAAGAGGTTTGACTTGATGTTGCCTAAAATCCTTTCAAAACTAAAAATTAATAAACTGTATTAGATCATGCATGCAAACACAAAGGGAATATATTTCTATTGTTTTTATTAGGATACTGAAATTTAACAACCACAAAAAAATTTAATCCCTTTTCACTGAGGGAAGGGAAAGGAAGAAGCCTATCTTGTCCTGTCCATAAAAGGTTTGTAAAAAGCCCTCTCAGAAAGTTTCAGTTTTCTCCAAAAAGAAAAAAATGAGTCATTGTTTTAGACAGATCATAACAGGAAGTTACAAGTCTCAGTCACAATCTGAATCATCAAGGTTTAAAGTGACTGCTAGGTGTTACCGAGTCCAACCTACTATCCAGATGGTTCTGCACTGAAATCACTCTAAACAGATGGATCTTTGTTTAAAAAATAAAGGGGTGGGAGCAGGGACAGGGTAGACGCCTAAGACCTCAGTGATTGTATAATTCATTCACCAAATCTTGCTCGTTACAGAGATGAACATGTAAATGAAAAAGAGAAAGAGACAGAGCAAAAGAGAGAGAGAGAAAGAGAAAGAAAGAGAAAATTCCTTTTGGGAATCTCATTTAGAACCAAAAGAAAAGAACAGGGAAGAGGGAAAACTGCTGCCATGTCCCGTCTGCCATCTGCCACACACAGCTAGCCACTGCTCTAAGACCCTTTGTTTCTGAAGTAAACTTTGAGGCTGAACCAAGATGGGTCTTACACTCAAACATGAGGTCATGGCCTATGTTGTGTGAGTCATGGGAACTAGCTCACCTGGTTATGGAAGAGTCCCAAGACTGCAGTTGGTGAGCTGGGAGGCAGGAAAGCCAATGGCCAAGTTCAAGTCCAAAGACAAGAGGAGATTTAAAAAAAAAAAAGCAGAGAAGAGAATGCTTGATAAAGAATGCAAGATTACCTAATTACAAGCCTAATCCTCGAATGAACCTTGAAGATTCACGTTGTATTTTAGAAAATAAGACCCTCCTAAAAATTTAAGACATTAAAAAATTGCAGAGCACATTATCAGGTTTTATATATATATATATATATATATATATATATATATATATATATCAGGTTTTATATATATATATCAGGTTTTACACAATTTTTTTTTTGCTTTTTAGGGCCACACCCGTGGCAAGTGGAGGTTCCCAGGCTAGGGGTCTAATTGGAGCTATGGCTGCCGGCCTGCACCAGAGCCACAGCAACGCAGGATCCGAGCCGCATCTGTGACCTACACCACAGCTCACGGCAACGCCAGATCCTTCACCCACTGAGCGAGGCCAGGGATCATACCCGCAACTTCATGGTTCTTAGTCAGATTTGTTAACCACTGAGCCATGACGGGAACTCCTATTGGGTTATATTTTTAAAAAACAGAGTAAGCAGAACATAAAATCACTACCTTTATTAGAACATTTCTAAAATTTAACAATGTTTATTGCAGTAAGGCATTTTGAAAATATTTCATAAGTTATTTCAGAAAACATGAGGTTATTGAATGTCATTTGGCTGTTTTCTTGTAGTGAAAAATTTTCAAAGAAATGAGAAGTTACTACAAAAAAATTACACGATAGGAGTTCCCGTCGTGGCTCAGTG
The DNA here is from genome assembly GCA_004024745.2 of Catagonus wagneri. NCBI lineage: Eukaryota > Metazoa > Chordata > Mammalia > Artiodactyla > Tayassuidae > Catagonus > Catagonus wagneri. Next base: position 9,264,907 of record PVHT021183526.1, on the reverse strand, counting down.
GTTAACGAATCCAACTAGGAAACATGAGGTTGAGGGGTTTGATCCCTGGCCTTGCTAAGTGGGTTAAGGATCCGGCATTGCTGTGAGCTGTGGTGTAGGTTGCACACACAGCTTGGATCCTGCGTTGCTGTGGCTGTGGCATAGGCCTGGGGCTACAGTTCTGATTAGACCCCTAGCCTGGGAACCTCCATATGCCGCAAGTACAGCCCCAGAAAAGGCAAAAAGACAAAAAACAAAAATTATGCGATATATATGGTTACATCCATGTCATAAAAAAAGTTCAAATACAAGAAAAGCAGAAGTGCTATTCTGCTTATTATAACAATTGCATTCTCCTCCCAGAAATAACCACTCTTGCCATTTAGATGCGTTTTTTTCCTTCTGTATGTGTGTATTCACACATGTTGAAATACATTATTGTTTTATAATATTTGCATTTTCTAAACAAAAACAAGATATATGTACTATTCTGCAAATTGCTCTCCTCTTTTTTACAAAAATTAATGACAGGTCCTGTGTGGCTCAGTGGGTTAAGGATCCAGTGTTGTTACCGCTGTGGCTCAGGTTGCTATTTCCACATGCTGTGGGCACAGCCAAAAAACAAAAACAAAACAATAAAAAACCCTGTAAACAAAATTAATGATATATACTGGAGTTCGTACAGAATTCTCTCCTGGAGTTTTTTTTTTTTTTTAATCCTGACACATGAACTTTTCTCTGACTACTAAATCACTGCCCAGAGCACCCAATCATGCTCTGCCCCATGTCTCTGTTATCTTCTTCTTCACAATTGTCTGGATATTTATTCTGCCTCCACCGCCTTGCCACCCAGTCCCTGTTTCATTTTAGAACTGAAGAATTACAGAAAAGTTAAAAAAAGTATCTATAGTCCCCTTAACTAGGATGAACTACTCTTAGTATTCTGTCATGTTTATGTCCAGTTTATTTTTACTTTTAATACTTGAGATATAATTGACAAATAACATTATATTAATTTGAGGTGTACACATAATGATTCGATATGTTATAAAATGATCACCACAATATGCCTAATTAACGTCCATCACTACATATAGTTACAATGTTTTTCTTATGATGATTTACTTTCTTCGCAATGTGCACCCTACCTCATGGGCTGTATTCAACTTCTGTGCATCTGGATCTCTCACATTTCTTAAAATCCTCAGCTTTCTGGAATCATGAAAACACGTGTCCCTCTAGCAAGCTGCCTCTCTGCATTTCTCATGTTTTTTTCTGAGCCCTTGGATTGCCAGCCCTTCTCCTGGGTTGCGGTTTTTCTTATTTAATGCTCCTGAATTTTACTCCAGAAATAAACGAACTCCTTACTTAAAGTAAAAGGATTAATTCTCTCAGCAACTTTCAAGAATACAACATGGGAGTTCCCATCGTGGCTCAGTGGTTAACGAATCCAACTAGGAACTATGAGGTTGTGGGTTTGATCCCTTGCCTTGCTCAGTGAGGTTAAGGATCCAGCATTGCCGTGAGCTGTGGTGTAGGTCAGACACAGCTCATATCCCACATTGTTGTGGCTGTGGTGTAGGCTGGCAGCTACAACTCCAATTAGACCCCTAGCCCAGGAACCTCCACATGCCACGCGTGTGGCCCTAGGAAAGACAAAATGACAAAAAAAAAAAAAAAATACAATACAGTATTGTTAACTGTAGTTACCGATCTGAACATTATATCCCCACAACCAACTGGAAATTGCTACCTTCTGATCACCCTCACCTATTCTGCTCACCCTTTACCACCACCACCCCCGACCTTTGGCAACAACCAGTCTATTCTGGTCTATTCTCTGTATCTATGAGTTTGCTTAATTTGTTTTTTAGATTTCACATGTAAGTGAAATCACATGGTATTCATCTTTCTCTGTCTGATTTATTTCATGTAGCATAATGCCCTTAAAGTCCATCCATGTTTTTGCAAATGTCCAGAATTCATTCTTTTTTAAGGCTGAATAATATTCCATTGTGTGTGTGTGTGTGTGTGTGTTGTGTGTGTGTGCATACGTACACACAGCACTTTTCTTCACCCACTTCATCTGTTGATTGACTCTTAGGTTGCTTCCACGTGTTGTCTATGGTAAATAATGCTACAGTGAACATGGGGGTGCAGATATGTCTTAAAGTCAGTGCTTTGGGTGGAGGAGTTTGCTAAATACTAAGAAGTAGAACTGCTGGATCATATGGTAGCGCTATTTTTAATTTTTTAAGCAGCTACCATAGTGTTTTCTATAGTACACTGATTTACATTCTCACTAGCAATGTATAAGGGTTCCCTCTTCTCCACATCCTCACCAATACTTGTTATTTGTGGTCTTTTTGGTAACAGCCATTCCAACAGGATGAGGTGATATCTCATCGTTATTTCAAGTTTCATTTCCCTGATGACCAGTGATCTAGCCTATTTTTAAAGAAGTAAAATATTACATATGAAGGTAAAACATCTTTTTTTTTTTTTTTTTTTTTTGCTTTTTAGGGCTGCAACCATAGCATATTGAAGGTTCCCAGGCTAGGGGTCGAATCAGAGCTGTAGCCGCCAGCCCACCCTACAGCCACAGCAACACAGGATCCAAGCCCTGTCCGTAACCTATACCACAGCCCATGGCAATGGCAGATCCTTAACCCACTGAGCGAGGACAGTGATCAAACCTGCAATCTCATGGTTACTAGTTGGATTCGTTTCCACTGAGCCACAATGGGAACTCCAAGTTATCAATATTTTTCATTAAAAAATATAATAGACTTTATTTTTCAGAGCTCTTTTAGTTTCACAGTAAAATTGAGCCAAAAGTATTTCTGATATTCCCATGCCTCTCCTCTCCCCACACCTCACACAGACTCCATCACCATAACATTCTGCACAGGTGTAATACATTTGTTACACCAGACAAACCAACACTGACACAGCACTATCAACCAACATTAGTCAGTGAAGGTTAGGACAATCTCTGTGTTGTACATTCTCTGGATTTGACAAATACGTAATGATATATATCCACAACCATAGCATCATACAAAATAATTTCATTGCCCTAAAGATCCCCTTGCTTTACCTATGCCTCCCTCCCTTCCCCTAAGCCCTGGGAAACCACTGATCTTTTCACTGTCTCCACAGTTTTGCCTTTTCCAGAATGTTATATAATTGAAATTACATAGTAACAGCCTTTTCAAGTTGATGCCTTTTACATACTAATATGCAATTTTATATTAAAATAATGTGCTCTGATGTACAACACAAAGAATGAGCCCTAATGTAGACTGAAGGCTTTGGTTAATAATAACGTATCAATACTGGCTCATCAATTGCAACAAATATATCACACTAATGCAAGAATTAATAGGGGGTGTTGGGGAGGAGACTAGGGGGCAAATAAAAACTCTGTATTTTCTCCCAGCTTTTCTATAAACCTAAACTTGCTTTAAAAAAAAAACCCTCAAGTTAAAAAAATAGGCTTATAAGGAGTTCCTGTTGTGGCTCAGTGGTTAACGAATTCGACTAGGAACCATGAGGTTGAGGGTTCGATCCCTGGCATCGCTAAGTGGGTTAAGGATCCGGCATTGTCGTGAGCTGTGGTGTAGGTTGCAGACGCGGCTCGGATCCCGCGTTGCTGTGGCTGTGGCATAGGCCAGCGGCTACAGCTCCTGTTGGACCCCTAGCCTGGGAACCTCCATATGCCGCGAATGCGGCCCTAGAAAAGGCAAAAAGACAAAAAAAAAAAAATTGGCTTATAAAAATTACCTCAAAATTCATCAAATTAAGAGGCAAACTAGGAGTTTCGACCATGAGGCAGCAGAAATGAATCTGACTAGGAACCATGAAGTTGCGGGTTCGATCCCTGGCCTCGCTCAGTGGGTTAAGGATCCGGCACTGCCGTGAGCTGTGGTGTAGGTCATAGACGTGGCTCAGATCCAGTGTTGCTGTGGCTGTGGTGTAGGCCAGCAGCTATAGCTCCAATTGGACCCCTAGCCAGGGAACATCCATATGCTGTGGGACCAGCCCTGAAGAAAAAAAAAAAATGGAGGTAAATTATAAAATTCTTAGAAGGAAACATAAGAATAAATCTTTGTGACTGAATTAGGCAATAAATTTCTTACATCTAAACCAAAAGTAAAAACAACAAAAGAAAAAGTAGATAAAATGGATTTCATCAAAATCAAAAACTTTTGTGCCTCAAGGAATACCATCAAAAAAGGAAAAAGACAATCCACAGAAAAGAAGGAAAATATGTGTATCATATATGTGATAAAGGTCTAGTATCTAGAGTATATAAATACCTGACAACTTACAAACAAAAAGATTAATAACCTAATTTTTTAAATAGGCAAAGAATTTGAATGGCATTACTCCAAAAAAGATATACACATGACCAATAAACACGAGATGCACATCATTAGTCTTAAGAGAACTGCAAATCAAAGCTGTAAGATCACTTCATGCACTGAGATGACTATAATTAAAAAGATGGACAATAAATGGCAAGGATGTGGAGAAACTGGCCTTTCAAAGACTGCTGATGCAAATGTAAATTAGTGCAGTGACTTTGCAAAACAGTTGACAGTTCCTCAAAATATAAAAGACCCCACAATTTCACTCTTTTAGGTATTTATCCAAGAGAATTAAAAACATATCTCCATGTCTGTGAGTCTGTTTCCGTACAGAAAACAAACTTATGGTTACCAAATGGGACAGGGAGGAGGTAAAGGACAAACCAGGAACATGGCGTTAACAAAGTATAACACATAAAACAGATAATCAACAGGGATTCACTGTGTTGCACAGAGAATTATATTCCTATCTTGTAATAACCTATAGTGGTTTAATTTGCAAAAAAAAAAAAAAAAAAAGGAATCACCATGATGTACACCCGAAACTAACACAATATTGTAAATTAACCATACTTCAATAAAAATACAACATATGGTCACACAAAAAATATAACATATGGCTCACAGTAGCACTATTCATAATAGTCAAAAGTGCAAACAAGACCTCTGAGATATCAAACATACCACCACTCACATCATAGGGCTGTCAGAAGGAGAAGAGAGAAAAGGCCTGAGAAAATATTTGAAGAGATTATAGCTGAAAATTCCCACAATATGGGAAAAGAAACAATTAGAGGAAGCACACAAAGTACCACATAGGATAAACCCAGGAAGGAACACATCAAGATACCTATTAATCAAACTGACAAAAGTTAAATACAAAAATATTAAAAACCACAAGGCAAAAGTAATAAATAACATACAAGGGAACCCCCAAACGGTTCTCAGCTGATTTCCAAGCATAAACTCTACAGGCCAGAAGGGAGTGGCAAGATATATTTAAAATGATGAGAGGGGAGTTCCTGTCACGGCACAGCAGAGACGAATCTGACTAGAAACCATGAGGTTGGGGGTTCGCTCCCTGGCCTCACTCAGTGGGGTAAGCATCTAGCATTGCTGTAGTTGTGGCACAGGCCCGCAGCTGTAGCTCCAACTGGACCCCAGCCTGGGAACCTCCATATGCCGCGAGTGCGGCCCTAAAAAGCAAAAAAAATAAATAAGAAAATGGTGAGAGGGAAAAACCTTCAACCAAGAATACTCTACCCAGCAAAGATCTCATTCAGATTTGACAGAGAAATAAAAAGCTTTACAGACAAGCAAAAGCTAAAAGAATTCAGCACTACCAAACCAGATTTACAACAAATGATAAAGGAATATGTACACATATAAAGGATTTACTTTGCTGCATGCCTGAAATTAACACATCTTTTAAGTCAACTATATTCTCCACCTCCCAAAAAGTGGAGGAATTCCTTCTGTGATGCAACAGGATCAGTGCTGTCTCTGGAGCTCTGGGACACAGGTTTAATCCCTGGTCTGACAGTGGGTTAAGGTTAAGGACCAGGCATTGTCACAGTTGCAGCATAGGTTGCAACTGAAGCTTGAATCTGACCCCTGGTCCATAAACTCCATATGTTGCAGGGTGGCCAAAAAAAAAGAATAAAAGAAGGAAAAAAAAAGTGCAAACAATCCAAGTGCCCAATTAATGAATGGCGAAACGAAATGTGGGATGTCCATGCTTTGGAATATTATTCATATTAGTATTTGCTACAAAATGGATGAAACTTTGAAACTATGTCACCTGAAAGAAGTCAGATATAAGACTACATATTTTGTGAATCTGTCACATGGGATGTTCAGAACAGGTAAATCTGTAGAGATGGAAATTAGATAAATTATGCCAGGGACTAGGGAAGAGGGGTTGGAGAATAATTGTTGATATGGGATATGGGGTTCCTTTTTTTGGCCATACCCATGGCACGCAGAAGTTCCCAGGTCAGGGATCAATCCTACGCCACAGTAGTAACCAGAACCACAGGAGTGACAACACCAGATCCTTAGCCTGGTGAGCCACCAGGGAATTTCTCTCAAAAATGATGAAAATCTTCTAGAATTAGATGGGAGAGATCATTGCACAACTTTGCGAGTATACTAAAAACCAATGAATTGCACACTTTTAAAAAACTAAAACAACAGAAAGTCCTATAAACACCTTCATGTCAATTTCCTTGTGGAATATGCAAGTTTCTCTTGTGTACAAATCCAAAGTGGAAGTACTGGGTTGTGAATTATGCACATTTACAATTTTAGTAGCTACAATCAAATTGCTCTCCAAAGCAACTGTTTCAATTACAACCCCAATTAACAGTACTTTTTTACTTCATATCAATGTCAACACATCCTATTTTCATACCTTTTAGTCTCTGCTAACGCATGCATATGAAATGGTTTTTCTAAGTGCTTTTATTTACATTTCTACTCCTTAGTGCAATTGAACACTTCCCTCTGGGAGCCATTCAAGTTTCCTTTTGTGGCTTGCCTGCTCAGGTATTTTGCCCATTTTTCTACTAGATTACCTTAAAAAAAACTGATTTGTAGGAGTTTTTGTTTTTTGGTCTTTTTAGGATCACACCTGAAGCATATGGAAGTTCCCACACTAGGGGACAATTGGAGCTGCAGCTGAGGGCCTAACACCATACAACCACAGCAACACCAGATCCAAGCCACATTTGCAAACTACACTATAGCTAAAGGCAATGCCAGATCATAATCCACTGAGTGAGGCCAGGGATGGAACCTGAGTCCTCATGGATACTAGTCGGGTTTATTACCATTGAGTCACAATGAGAACACTCACTACCTACTTCTTTGACTTGAAACTTCATTCTAGTCATAATGGTTGGTTTTTCTAAGTCAAGCATCACAGCCTGGCCATTGCCATCTCTCCCTATGCATGGCTTCTCTTCATGATTCAGATCTCAGCTAAAACAGCATCTTCTCAATGAAGCTTTCCTTGGTTTTATATATATATATATATATATATATATATATATATATATATATATATATACACATATGTATATATATACCTATTGTTTTTGCTTTTTATGGCCACACTTGCAGCATATGGAAGTTCCCAGTCTAGGGGTTGAATTGGAGCTACAGCAGCAGGCCTATGCAACAGCCACAGCAACTCAGGATCCAAGACTCGCCTGTGACCTACATCACAGCTCACAGCAATGCCAGGTCCTTAACCCACTGAGCAAGGCCAGGGATCAAACCCTCAACCTCATGGTTCCTAGTCGGATTTGTTAACCGCTGCGCCACAATGGAACTCCAATACGTTCTTTTTTTATCACATTATTCTGCTGTATTTTGTTCACAGCACTGAAATTACCTGGTTTATTTGTTTGTTATATTCTTTCCCCAATAGCATGGAAGCTCCATGACAGCAGGAACTATATCTATCAGGTTCTCTACTTTATTACTAGCACCCAAAATCAGTAGAGACTCAATAAATAGTTGTCCTATGAATGACTGAAATGAAATGCTTTACCATTTTTTTTTTTTTTGTCTTTTCTAGGGCTGCACCTGTGGCATATACAGGTTCCCAGGCTAGGGGTCTAACAGGAGCTGTAGCCGCCGGCCGACGCCACAAGCCACAGCAGTGCGGGATCTGAGCCGCATCTATGACCTACACCACAACTCACGGCAATGCTGGATCCTTAACCCACTGAGCGATGCCAGGGATCAAACCCGCAACCTCATGGTTCCTAGTCAGATTCGTTAACGACTGAGCCACGACGGGAACTCCCTACTTTAAACTGCTGCATGGTATAATTACATAAATCTACTGCAGTTTATTTAACCATTATTCTATTAATGGACTTTCAGATTGTTGCTAGTTTTTTGCCATAACAATGCTATTCCAAAGATTCTTGAATGTGTACTTTTTTTTGTAATTACATGTGTTTGCAAATATAGGCAAAGAGCCAACATGAGATGAATAAATAAGACTATATCCTGTCCTCATTCCTGATAGCATTTCTATTTCCTTTTCCCACAGAGATTTAAAGAGCTCTCATACAAAAGTAATTTTTAAACATAAAGCAACTTTGTTTCTTTTTTTTTTTTTTTTTGCCTTTTGTCATTTTAGGGCCGCACTCGGGGCATGTGGAGGTTCCCAGGCTAGGAGTCTAATCGGAGCTGTAGCCACTGGCCGACGCCACGGCCACAGCAACGCAGGACCCGAGCCGCATTTGTGACCTACACCACAGCTCACGGCAACGCCAGATTGTTAACCCACTGAGCAAGGGCAGGGACCGAACCTGCAACCTCATGGTTCCTAGTCGATTCGTTAACCACTGCGCCACAATGGGAACTCCAACTTTGTTTCTAAATTTTAATCCAAAGAGAAAGTTTTTGCTTTATCATCAAGAATCTATTCTGTCCCAATCTGGTTAGAAATAAAATTCTCCTATGTCTCAGAAATCACCAGTGTATAAGAAGATAGAAAAAGACCTTTAACATCACCTCTGCAAATAACTTTAAGTTTGATTTCTATCATCTCATCATCTTACTCATCTCTGCTGGCTCCCAGCCTGTACACATCTTCCACAGCTTATACCAGAATATTAAAAAGTTCTATACTGAGTTTTTTTTTTTTTTTTTTTTTTTTTTTTTTTTTTTTTTTTTTT
>PVHT021183526.1:9190807-9244871 GCA_004024745.2 Catagonus wagneri | reverse complement strand
GAACATCTCAACAGAAAAGAAAATCACGAACTTGGGGAACAGACTTGTGGTTGCCAAGGGGGTGGGGGAGGGGTGGGAGGGAATGGGGATAACTAGTGCTTTAATGATGGAATAGCAAGGAGCTCCAACTGTAATGCACGGGGAACTATATCTAATTACATGTGACAAATCCATATATGTACATGTAACCGGGTCACCACGCGGTGCAGTTGGAAAATCTGACAGAAATCTGTAAACCAGCTATAATCCAAAAAAAAATTATAAAAAATAATAATAAAAATAAAAAAGCCAAAAAATAAATAAAAATAAATTAAAAAATAATAAAAATCCTTTTTAAAATTTTATTTTTATCTTATTTTATATGGAATATAGTTAATTACAATGTTGTATTACGTTCAGGTATACAGCAAAGCGATTCCATTACTCATACATATCTTGTACACATATATCCATTCTTTCTCAGATTATTTCACATTATAGGTTATTACAGAATATTGACTAAAATTTCTCATTTTAGCTAAACTGTGGTAGGAAAGAAATATTTCCCCAGTGGTGTATGAGTTGATTGCTTCTTAGTTATTGCTATTTTTTGTTTTGTCTTTCAATCTTAAGTAAGAAATCTCAGAAGATATCTTTGAATTCTAAATACTAGTTAGTTTAGTGAAACTGTATAAAGTATTGAATTTTACATACTTTTAAATTCCACTAAAATTTTTGTTGAGATTTAGCTTCATATTCTGGCTGCATCAATTTTAAATATCTTGTTAATAGTGTTTTTATATTATCATTAGCTAACACCTCAATCCATTACAGTCACTAAGGCAAGATTCATTTGCTAGAAAAGTGGATAGAAATCCATATTTCAAATAGTCTTCTTTACAGTTTCTAATTCTTTTAGCTGACTTGTTAGATTTCCTTAAACTGTCATTTTTATTGCATATTTTGCCTTAGGAAGAGATTGTCCTGGAAGTTGCCCTGCCATTTTGTTGTTGCTTTTGCTTTTACTTTTGATACTGTCAATTCTTGTCTTCTTTGCATGACTGTTTCAACATCAAAAGCTTATTGGGCCAGTGATTTTTTTGAGAAAGTGAGTGATGTCAGATGAAGGCAGTGCAGGAAATAGAACAGGGAAGGAGAAGGGGCTAGGCAAAGACGTGGATTCATCTGCAGTTTATCCTCAGTCTAATCCTCCAAGGAGCTCGAGTATGGATGTCACCATAGAGTTGTCTGTCTCACGTAGGCAAGACTTCTATACCCCCTCATCATTCAGTCATTGGCTACAGGCCACCTGAGGTGGGGGTGGAAGGGTGGTGGTGGTAGTGTATAACCTCCTAATTAGGTAGATCCCATCATTTTTTTTTTCTTTTTACAGCTGCACCTGTGGAATCTGGAAGTTCCCAGGCTAGGAGTTGAATTGGAGCTATAGCTGCCAGCCTACACCACAGCCACAGCAGCACCGTATCCGAACCACATCTATGACCTACACCACAGCTCACGGCAAAGACAGATCCTTAACCCCACGGAGTGAGGCCAGGGATCAAAACCACATCCTCAGAGACATCATGTCAGGTTCTTAACCCTCTGAGCCACAATCGAACGCCAGATCTCATCATTTAAAAGCAATTTTCAGAGTTCTCATGTGGTGCAGTGGGTTAAGGATCAGGCATTGTCACTGCAGTGGCTCAGGTCGCTGCTGAGGCGTAGGTTCCATCCCTAGCCCAGGAACTTCCACATGCTGTGAGCACAATGAAAAAAAAAAAATTCAAAAAACACAAGTTCTAGGAGTTCGTGTTGTGGCGCAGCACAAACGAATCTATTTAGGAACTACGAGGTTGTGGATTCTATCACTGGCCTGGCTCAGTGGGTTAAGGATACAGAGTTGTCCTGAGCTGTGGTGTAGGTCACAGACCTGACTTGGATCTGGCATTGCTGTGGCTGTGGTGTAGACTGGCAGCTGTAGCTACAATTAGACTCCTAGCCTGGGAACCTCTATATGCCACGGGTGTGGCCCTAAAGAGCAAACAAAACAAAACAAAACAAAACAAAACACAAGTTCTAATATTTTCTTCCTGAACCTCAGTGGGCACCTTGCAAACTACACCTTGGGGATCATGTACCATATACTAATGCCCAGAAAGCAAAGTCTATAAAACAATAAAACAGAAAATGCTGGTACTGTACATGCTTCACCTCCCTTTTCAGTGTCTTTTTCCTTATGTGGGCTCCCTGTTCCATATTTGCCTGATATCTTTATATTGTATATCTTCAGGCTTGTCAAAAACCCCCATTTCCAGCACAGCCCTTCTAAATAAAAAGTCTCTACAAATCAATAAAACCAGTGATCCAATAGGGAAATGAGCATGAAACAGCTCACTGAAATGTAAAAACACTTATTACAGAAATGCAAATCTAAACTATAATGCAATAGCACTTTTTCATTTATTGAATGACAAAGCTAAAATAATTTCATTATACATTGTGCTGTCCAGGATTGGAGAAATGATATTTTATGGAGCTCAAGTTTGGCGACACCTATCAAAGTATAAAATGCACATCCTTTGACCCATCAATTGTTTCTAATAATTTATGCAAAAGATATATTTGTGTATGTACATAAAGATGCATAAACAAGGGTATTTATAGCATTATTTGTAATAACAAAAATATACAATTATACTATATAAACTATAAGCAGCATTATAAAATAATGGGATTTTTTAGGTTTTTTTTTTTTTTTTTGGTCTGCACCTGAGGCATGTGGAAGTTCCCAGGCCAGGAATCGAACCTGAGTCACAGCCATGACCCCAGCCACTGCAGTAACAATGCTGGATCCTTAACCTACTGGGCCACAAGAGAACCTATTTTTTTGTGTGTCCTTTTTTTTTAGGGCCACACCTGGGGCATAGGGAAGGTCCCAGGCTAGGGATCAAATCAGAGCCGCAGCTGCTGGCCTACGTCGTAGTTATAGCAACACCAGATCCAAGCCATGTCTGTGACCTACAGTGAAGCTCAATGCAACACCAGATCCTTAACCCACTGAGCAAGACCAGGAATTAAACCTGCATTCTCATGGATACTACTTGGGTTCGTTACTGCTAAGCCACCACAGGAACTCCAAGAGACAATCTATTTTTTAAAGGTGGCAGCGGGGTATTATTTTTACAAAGAACTTCCAGGGAATTCCCATAAATTGTTTTAGTGGGAGTTCCCATTGTGGCTCAGCAGTAACAAACCCAGCTAGGATCCATGAGGACGCAGGTTCAAGCCCTGGCCTTGCTCAGCGGGTTAAGGATCTGGTGTTGCTGTGTGCTGTGGTACAGGCCACAGATGCGGCTCGGATCTGCCGTTGCTGTGGCTGTGGCATAGGCCATCAGCTGCAACTCCAATATGAGCCCTAGCCTGGGAAGTTCCATATGCTCTGTGGCCCTAAAAAGAAAAAAAAATGTTTTTATTAAAGTACAGTTGATTTATAATGAGGTATCAATTTCTGTTAGACAGCAAAGTGACCCAGTCATATATATATTTTTTCTTTTTTTTGTATTATCTTCCATCATGTTCTACCACAAGTGATTTGGTATAGTTCCCTGTGCTATACAGCAGGATCCCATTGCTTATCCACTCTAAATGTAATAGTCTGCAACTACTAAACTCAAACTCCCCATCCATCCCACTCCCTTCCCCACCCCAGCAACCACAAGTCTGTTCTCTAGGTCTGTGAGTTTGTTTCTGTTTTGTAGATAGGTTTGTTTGCGCCCTACTTTAGATTCCACATATAAGTGATATCATATGGTATTTCTCTTTCTCTTTTTGACTTGTTTCACTTAGTATGAAAATAGTATTTTAAAATTTTAATTTCAAATATGGTAAAAGTATCAACAGACAATGCACATAATTGTAAGAGAAAGTTCCTACATAAATTGTTAAGCTTGTAGAGGAGTCCTGAAACCAAAAGTCTGAGGACTACTGTCTAGAATGCTCTCTTTTTCATCCACCTCTCTCTCTTCTCTCATCCAGCATTATCATGGTCCTTCTTGTACACAGATTTGAGTCCCTGGGTTACTCCCTCTGGGTGGAGAGACGGGACTCTGTATTCATCATAGCACTCAGCAGTGCTCTGCATGTAACAGAAGCTCAATAAGTATTTTCTCAATAAGTACCTTCTGATTTAAAAAAATAAATGTTGCTCTCCCCCAGTTTTCTTCTAACTCTATACTCTCCTTTTTGAATGCATCTATGCTTGACTCTTCTGCTCTTTACAGGTAGCCACTGATTTATCTCTCTTTTTCCTTTCATTGCCTTTACTTCTCAGATGTAAGCTCTTCACTTAGCTTTATGCTGAGTGTAGTGACTCACAGGGTATGATGGAGTGGGAGTTCAGTCTCGTCTCTTGGTAACTTACATACCAGCCTTTCTGAGGTATTGGCATTGTCACATTTTTCTTGCTCAAGAGTCTACAGAGTCTCTGTTTACCCCATCAGGTGTAAGCACCTCTGTCTGTGTTCATACTCACAACATTATCCCACCTACCAGCCTTATCTGCCACTAATCCAGCACACACTCTCTGCAGACAGGCTGACTGCCTCACTGGCTCTATCCTGCTCTTTTCCAATGACAGACTTTTTGCCTTGGCTAATCACACACCTGGCTGGTTATTATCCATTTTTTAACCCCATGATCTCCATCAAATCTCAGAATACCTTTTCTTACTTCCTTTATCAATATAACAAGCATGGTACCTGGCAAGCATCAAACTCTGGACTAGACTTTGGTGCCAAAAGTCAAATCCAATACAGTCCCTGGCCTCAGGAATGTATCCAATAGGGAAGACTGACACAACCATAATAAATACTATCTAAGCATAAAATGCATTATCTCATGTAATCCTCAAAACAAGCCTATTACATCAGCTGTCTTTCTCATCTAAGAAATGAAGCAAGTGGATGCTAAACAGACATGTAGCTTGTTCTGTCACATACCTAGGAAGTGCAAGAGGCTTCTCAACTCCAGAGCTGTAGTTTTTAGTGATTATCTTATTATGCTTCCTGAGTGAAACAGAATCAGAGCAAGAGGACAAAGTGATTGGGGAGCAAGGAAGAAAAAGCCTTTGTTTCTGGCAGGAGGGACTGGATAGGAACTGTAAGAGAAGTCTCATGTTGTCCTTCCGTATGGCCACAATGTACTCAAATACACAAGCCAGCTCTACCAGGGCACAAAACTCAGAGTAGGGACGAATGTGGGCAACTCGGTGATTTCTCTTTTGAATTCACAAAGAATAAAGGTCACTGTCTGCACTTTCATTTATGAATCAAATTCAATGAAGTGTATCTATTTTTTATGCATCTGTTTCTACCATTAGACAATGTACTAGGGGGAGGGGAAGGTATCATATTATTATTATTTTTTTTTTAGGGTGGCAGGTAAGGCATATGGAAGTTCCCAGACTAGGGGTCAAACTGGAGCTACAGCTGCCGGCCTATACCACAGCCATAGCAATGCAGGATCTGAGCTGCATCTGTGACCTCCCACACCACAGCTCATGGCAACGCCAGATCCTTAACCCACTGAGTGAGGCCAGGGATTGAACCCGCATCCTCATGGATACTAATGGGGTTCTTAACCCGCTAAGCCACAACAGGAACTCCTCTTCATTTTTTTTTGTACCCACTAGTTCACAGTAGCTTCTCAATACACATTCTTCAAGAAATGAATGGCTGGTGTGCAGCATGTATAAGGCTGGGGAGAGAGGGCTCATAAATGAGACCAGAAGGTGATCGTAGGCCTGCTTTTAAAAAGCATGCTGTGCAGATTTAAGGCTTATTTGTAGGCAAAGGGAAGCAGGGAAGCTAGAAAGGTTTTTTGTTAATAGTACTTGCATTTTTCCAGAGTAACACAAGTCTATAGTTTTAAAAAGACACCGTACTCCCATAAAAAATAATGAACTAATGCCATCTGCAGCAACATGTATGAACCTATCATACTAAGTGAAGTAATTCGACCAGAGAAAAACAAATATATGCTATCACTTACATGTGGAATCTAAAAAAATGATATAAATGAACTTATTTATGAAAAGTAATAGACCTATACACACAGAAAACATACTTATGGTTACCAAAGGGAAAAGGGGACGGGATTAATTAGGAATTAGGGATTAACAGACACACACTACCATATATAAAACAGATAAGCAACAGAACCTACTATTTAGCACAGGGAACTACGTTCAATATCTTATAATAAACTATAATGGAACGGAATCTGAAGGAGAATGAATAAATAAATGTATAGGTAACTGAATCACTTTGCTGTACATCTGAAACACTGTAAATCAACTACACTTCAATTAAAAAAAGAAAAGACATATTATTAAAAGAGCAATTCCCTGCTCTACCGCAAATCCTATTCATCAGACAACTGTCCTCAATTCTTTTATACACTCAAATTTACAGCCATATTTCTAATCAATGTCCTTAAAGGATTATATTTATTAATTTTAGATACTGATTTCCCAGCATGGTCAACGAGGACTTCATTTTACCATGGCCCACGTCCCACATTATTCTGAATGCTCTTCAGATCTTCTCTGTACGCTTCACAATAACATACCTTAGTGTGGCCTTAAGTGTGGTGCCCATGGCATGTGGTGACCAGGGATCCAACCCGCCACACAGCAGTGACCTGAGCCACAGCAGTGAAATGTCAGATCCTAAACCACTAGACCATCAGGGAACTCATCTCATTCACTGTTACGGGGATACAATGTCCTTCTGTTCTAAGGCACACTTTGGTTCTATTTCTTTGACAAATGCCTCTCCTCCATTTTTTCTCTTCTCTTTCTGTACCTCATATTAATTGAACCTCTTGAACTTTCTTTAAAATGTTTTTTATTCTATTTTCCATTTATTTGCTTTCTATTCTTTCTGTGAGTTTTTTTTTTTCTTTTTGTCTTTTTAGGGATGCACCTTTTAGGGATGCATCCTTGGTGTACTGAAGTTCTCAGGCTAGGGGGTTGAACTGGAGCTGCAGCTGCCGGCCTACACCACAACCATGGCAACTTGAGATCTGAGCCAAGTCTTAGACCCACACCACAGCAACAAAACAGTGTCTGCCACCTACACCATAGCTCACGGTAACTCCAGATCCATAACCCACTAAGTGAGGCCAGGGATAAAACTAGCATCCTCATGGAAACTAGTTGGGTTCATTACCACTGAGCTATGACAGGAACTCCTACTTTCTATGAGTTTTTTTAGATTTCAAGAGCTCTTTCTTGTTAACTAACATTTATCAGTTAGATATATATAATGTATATCAAAATTGTTCTTAACTCATATATAATTAGGTATTATACAAAATTATACACAATCACATATATAAGTATGTCAGTTAATAATAAAGCTTGTTAAAGTATCATGTACAATATATACTATATAATTTGTACACGCATACAAATATCTGTTATTCTACTGTGTATGCAAATTCTTATTCTTACGAGAATGATAACAATTATTTTATATGTATTTCCTACATTGATCCTGTTCTCTCCAGGTACTTTGTTTTATGTTAGATCTTTGGCACTCTGTTCATTTGAATTTCTCTCTCTTTTTTTCTGTGTGTTAACTTTTTGTTGTTGTTGTTGTTGTCTTTTGTATCTCTTTTTTTAAGGCCGCTCCCATGTCATATGGACACTCCCAGGCTAGGGGTCAAATCGGACATGAAGCTAATGGCCTACACCACACCCACAGCAATGCAAGATTTGAGCCATGTCTGTGACCAACACCACAGCTCACAGCAACGCCAGATCCTTAATCCACTGAGCGAGGCCAGGTATCGAACCCACGTCCTCATGGATGCTAGTCAGGTTCCCTAACTGCTGAGCCATGATGGGAACTGTGGGATGGGCAAGGGGAACTGGGATTCTAATAACAGACTTTTGGTCCTGGTTCTCAAGCTATTTTATGGATTTGTGCCTGTATGCACCAGCCTCTGAGGGGTTCTTCAGAGCTAATCATCCAGCTCTTCACTAACATTTCTGATTTTTGTTCCTTAAATTGTCATTTCCTCCACCTTGCTAAATCACTTACCATCTTCTATTCAATCTCCATCTTCTATAAATCCATTAAAGCCTCTCTTTTCTAGCAAAAAGAACACATGATGATCTCAATAGACGCAGAAAAAGCATTTGACAAAATCCAACATCCATTCATGGTAGACTCTTACTAAAGTGGGTAGAGAGGAAACATCTCAATATATTAAAAGCCATTAATGACAAACCCACAGCAATATAATACTCAATGGAGAAAGCTGAAAGTCTTCCACTAAAATCTGGAAGAAGACACTCTCACCACTTTTATTTAACATAGTACTGGAAGGCCTGGTCACAGCAATCGGACAAGAAAAAGAAATAAAAGGTATCCAATGTGGAAGAGAAGAGGTAAAACTGTCACTCTATGCAGACCACATGATACTATACATAGAAAACTCTAAGGACTCCACACAAAAACTACTTGAACTGATTAACAAATTCAGCAAAGTGGCAGGATACAAGATTCAGAAATTGGCTGCATTTCTGTATACTAACAATGAAATATCAGAAAGTGAATGCTAAAAAAATATCTTTGGATTTTCTGCTGTGGTGCAACAGGATGCTGTCTCTGCAATGGGAAGGACACGAGTTCAAACCCCGGCCCAGTGCAGGGGGTTAAGGACCTGGCATTGCTGCAGCTGTGACATAGGTCAAAACTCCAGCTCAGGTTCAATGCTTACCCCATATGCCATGGGGTGGCCAAAAAAGGAAAAAAGAAAAAAAAAGCATACAAAAAAACAAAATCAATACCCTTTAAAACCAAACCAAAAAACAAACAAAAACCCTAAGAATAAACCTGACCATGGAGGTAAAAGACACATACACTGAGAGCTATAAAACATTAATAAAGAATATTAAAGAGGATTCAAAACATGGAAAGATATCCCATGCTCTTAGATTGGAAGAATTAATATTATTAAAATAGACACAGTACCCAAAGCAGTCTACAGATTTAATATGATCCTTATCAAATTACCCATGACATTTTTCATGGAACTAAACAAATAATGCAAAAGTTTATATGGAACCATAAAAGACCCAGAATTGCCAAAGAAATCCTAAAGAAAAAAAAAAAAACAATCAGGAGGCATAACTCTCCCAGACTCCAGACTATACTACAAAGCTAAAGCAATCAAAACATTGTAGTACTGGCACAAAAACTGACATATGGATCAATGGAACAGAACAGAGAGCTCAGAAATAAACCCACATACTTACAATCAATTAATCTTCAATAAACGAGGCAAGAACATAAAATGGGAAAAAGCATCTTCAGCAAGTTGTTCTAGGAAAACTGGATACCTGAATGTAAATCAGTGAGGTTAAAACACACCCTCACACTTGCACAAAAATAAACTCAAAATGGCTTAAAAACTTAAACATAAGACGTGACACCATAAAACTCCTAGAAGAGAACATAAGCAACATATTCTCTGACATAAATCATACAACTATTTTATTAGGTCTATCTCACAAAGCAATAGAAATAAAAACAAAAACACTAGTCACTTACTATGGGGCATGATAATGTGAGAGAAAGGAAAAAAAATTTCTAAACACTGTTCATAAGTTTAATAAGCTTAAAGCCAATTAAAACAAAATTACTATCTCAAAAAAACAAAACAAATGAGCCCTAACTAAACTTACAAGATTTTGCATAGCAAAGGAAATCATAAAAAAAATGAAAAGACAACCTACAGAATAGGAGAAAATATTTGCAAATGATGCAAGTGTCAAGGGCTTAATCTCCAAAATTTACAAACAACTTATACAAGTCAACTACAACAAAAAGAAACAACCCAATCAAAAAAATGGGCAGGAGTTCTCTTGTGGTTCAGTGGGTTAATTAAAGATCCAGTATTGTCACTTTAGCAGCTTGGATCACTGTTGTGGTGTGAGTTCGATCCCTGGTCCAGGAACTTCCTCATGCTGCAGGTGTGGCCAAAAAAGAAAAAAAGTAAAATGGACAGAGGACCTAAATAGACATTTTTCTAAAGAAGATATATGGAGGGCCAGTAGGCACATGAAAAGATGTTCAACATCACTAATTATTAAAGAAATGCAAATCATGACTACAAAGAGGTACAATCTCACATTGGTTAGAATGGCCATCATTAATAAGTCTACAAATAACAAATGCTGGAGAGGGTGAGAAAAGGGAACACTCCTACACTGTTGGTGGGAATGTAAGTTGGTACAACCACTATGGTAAACAGTATGTAGGTTCCTCAGAAAACTAAATATAGAATTACCATGTGATTCAGCAATCTCACTCCTGAGTGTATATCTGGACAAAACAATAATTTAAAAAGATACATGTACACCTATGTTCATGGCAGCACTATTTACAATAGCCAAGACAGGTAAACAACCTAAATGTCCATCAACAGAGCAATGGATTAAGATGTGGTACACAGACACAATGGAATACTACTCAGCCATAAAAATGAATGAAATAGGAGTTCCTGTTGTGGCAAAGCAGAAACGAATCCAACTGGTATCCACGAGGATGCAGTTTCGATCCCTGGCCTCACTCAGTGGGTTAAAGATTTGGTGTTGCTGTGAGCTGTGGTGTAGGTTGCAGACGTGACTCGGATCCTGCATTGCTGTGGCTGTGGCATAGGCTGGTAGCTGTAGCTCCAATGCAACCCCTGGCCTGGAAACTCCCATATGCCGCGGATGCAGCCCTGAGGAAAAAAAAAAAGATGAAAATAATGTCATTTCCAGAGATTCTCATACTAAGTGAAGTCAGAAAGAGACAAATACCATATCACTTACACATGAAATCTAAAATACAATCTATGACACAAATGAACTGATCTACAATACAGAAACAGAGTCACAGACAGAGAGAACAGACTTGTAGTTGCCAAGGGGTGGGGGAAAGTAGGATGGATGGGGATTTGGGGTTGGTAGATGCAAACTATTACATTTAGAAAGGATAAACGACAAAGTCCTACGGCAGAGCATAAGGAATTATATCTAATCTCCTAGGATAGACCATGATGGAAAATAATATTAAAAAAAGAATATATATACATGCACACACACACATACACACACATAACTGAGTCACACTGCTGAACAGCAGAAATTGGCACAACAGTTTAAGTCAACTACCGTTTTTTTTAAAAAGGAAAATTTTTTTTAAAAAACCCTCTCTTCCCTCTTATTTGCTTGGTCCTTCTGGGTTATTAACTTTTTTTCATTCCTTTATGATCATTTTAGAATACAGGAGGAAAGAGAAATTCTTGTTACTCCATCTTTTAAAACCAAAAGTCCACTCAAGGTTTAAGTGGAAAAGTTAAGGATTTGCTGCTCTGTCTTCTAAAAGATAAAACACTGGTGACTTTATGGAAAAGAGGCTGAAGGAGTGAGAAAGTGGAGGCAAAGTTGTTTAAAGCTACTACAAAGTCCAACCAAACCATAATGAGGGGCTGAATTAGGCTAGTAGTACTGGAGAAAGCTAGGGCATAAGAAGTGCTTCGTCTTCTTCCAGATTCGATCTCTGTGTGACTAAATGAAGAGGGTTAAGGGTTAAAAATTAAGTTAAGGCTTTAGTGCATACGGTTTGCTAGGACAGGAAAGCCACTGAAAGACCACAGAAGATGTGATTTTTTTTTGTGGGACTTTGGGGACATGATCATTTAGGAGGAGGCAAAGGGACTAAAAGAGGACTTGGATAAAGGAAAACCAGAGGACAATGGTATTTCACAAGATGCTGGGGGTAGAGGGAGGTGTTAAAATTTCCAAATGAAGGTAGGTCCTGTCTGACACAGTAGAGAAAGCCAATTGAATTCATTTGTGAACGGAGACACAATCTGGCAATTGAGTTCATTTGTGAACTGAGAGACGTTTTCACCTAGATAACTACACCTATATTCTAGCAGACTGAAGAATGAAGGTGATGGAGTTCCCTTGTGGAGCAGTGGGTTCCCTTATGGATCTGGTGTTGTCACTACAGCAGCTCAGGTTGCTGATGCAGCACAGGTCCGATCCCTGGTCTGGGAACTTTTGGTCACGGTGTGGCCGAAAGAATGACAGTGAGATGATGAAATAGAGGCAGCACGTAAGATATAGAAAATGGAATAAATTAACGTGATTTCAGGGTCACAGGAAAGGTTTTTATAGAAGGGAAGAAATTTACATATACGTGTAGGAAGAAGGAAAATGTAGAACTGTGGAAAAGGTTGAAAATAAAGTGAGGGAGTTCTTGTCACGGCTCAATGGTTAACAACCCCGACTAGTAACCACGAGGTTGTGGGCTGATCCCTGGCCCTCCCTCAGTGGGTTAAGGATCCAGCGATGCCATGAGCTGTGGTATAGGTCACAGATGTGGCTTGGATCTGGCGTTGTTGTGGCTGTGGTGTAGGCTAGCAGCTACATCTCCTATTGGACCCCTAGCCTGGGAACCTCCATACGCCTCGGGTATGGCCCTGAAAAGACAAAAGGCACACACACACACACACACACACAAGGGAAGAAAAGATAAGAAAGTGAGAATACCATGATTCAAGGCCTCAGAGGACATGTGATTAAGTGCATGGGCAGAGATTAACCTCAGAAAGAGGGGCACCCCTGAGGTTCCCTAGGATCTCTTCTTGCAACCTCTGCTCCCCTTAAATCACACATAGAAAACAACCACCTGCAAGGTTTTTGTCTGGCACTAGGTTCTGTCTCTCTCTCTCCATCTAGCATACCAGTTCCACCTATAGGAAACAGTAATTCATTGTAATATGTATCCTAATATACGAGTCACTCAGTCCAGAACAACACAAAAGAGGCTGCATCAGAAGAGTCTGACGGTGGCTTTGTCACCCCTAGTTCTTGTTCCCACTGATGTCTCCCTATCAGTGTGCGGTAAACAGGTCTTCCATGCCCTCTGATCAGCCAAAGATAATCACTGTATAGAAGACCCACATCCATGTGTGTGCCTAGACACACATACATACACACACAAACACACTCTCTCACACACAGAATACAGAGTTAATACTATGTATTAACTATGTATTATCTTATAACTCTCCATACTCTTGTCTACTTTATTTTTCTTCACAAGAGCAGGGCTGGTTTTCAGTCAATTTACTTTATCATGGCTACATCAATCACTGTCATATTGAAATCTCTACTTCTACGCTAGCAAGCAAATAGCTGCTGCCCCAGATCCTGAGTGCATCCTCTGTTCTTGCTATCCTAGCATCTCCCAGACCTGTCCATGTCCAGCAACTAGAGGCATTAACACCAGTCACAACAAATGCTAAGGCTAGCCCATGTTCTGAGGGGTTAGGGCGGGGGTAGGAAGGGGTATGTGGGAACATAGTCACAAGCCTTAGCTTACATACGAACACTTTTTTGGGAAGTTCAACGTCAAGGAAGTTGGAGCAATCAGGAAAGAGAAGTGAAGCCGGTAAGGAAGACAGCAAATGCAGGGGCATACACGGAGATGTGAAACCATACCAATTATTACTTCTGGCCACTGCGGTGTTAAATATTTGACTATTCCACCCTGCACAGTACTTGTCACTAGATGAAATTACATTACACACTGTTAAATATAAATTATGGATATGATCTGTGCCCACTAGAGAGTAAACTGTGTGAAGGCAGGGACTTTGTTTTGCTTACCACTGTAACTCCAGGATATAAAATATATTGGGTACATAATAAGTGATCCATAATATTTGTTAAATGAACGGATCAACTCATACAAAAGAGAAACATTCTCTGCAATTTCCTGGAGGGCTTAGCAGTTAAGGATCTGGCACTGTGGGTCACTGCTGTGCTGCAGGTTCAACTCCTGTACTGGGAATTTACACATGCTGTGGGCATACACACACACACAAAAAAAAAGGTAGAAACACTTTCTAAACAAAGCATATTTATGTAAATTCCTGGCCATGAGAGATAAAGTACTTTATACTGTTTTGGGAACATGATTTTCACTTCTCATTTTTTATTCTGCAGTTTCCTAATCATGCCCAGAGCTCTCCCTATACATAAAAAATGACCATAATGGCAACCACATCATGTGAGTAATCTACTTTACCTCTTCCTTCTCTCTATTCAAAGACCAAGCAAAACCCAAAGTCCTTGCTTTTCCTTATCTTAGCTGATCAAATAGGCAGTCAAGGCATCTACAAGGGATGGGAAGATCACTGTTCTCTCCTGAACGAGCATTCTTTTGGGTTGTGGGACAAAGCTTGTAATTTAGTTCACTTAGACTTACTTGGTATTTATGACTTTGCACTCTATTTTTGTCATGTATATATATTTTTCCCCCATGCTGATGGCATGCAGAAGTTCCGGGACCAGGGCTTTAACCTACACACAGCAGCAACCTGAGCCACAGGAATGACAATGCAAAACTCTTAACCCACTGAGCCACCAGAGAACTCTCTATATATATGTATACACACACACATATATGTATTTATTTATTAAAGTATAGTTATTTACAATGTTGTGTCAGTTTGGTATACAGCAAAGTGATTCAGTTATACATATGTTCTCTTTCACATTCCTTTTTTTTTTTTTTTTTTTTTTTGCATTTTAGGGCCTCACCAGCAGCATGTGGAGGTTCCCAGGCTAGGGATCGAATCGGAGCTACAGCTGCCAGCCACAGCCACAGCCACGCCAGATCCAAGCCGTGTCTGTGACCTACACCACAGCTCATGACAGTGCCAGATCGTTAACCTACTGAGCAAGGCCAGGGATCAAACCCACAACCTCACAGTTCCTAGTCGGATTCGTTAACAGCTGCGCCACTACAGGAACTCCCTCACATTGTTTTTCATTACAGGTTATTATAAGATACTGAATTTAGTTCCCTGTGCTACGTGTAAGCAAAGCAGGAATGACTTTGCTTTTTGAAAGAAACATTTCTCTTCCCTTCACTGCTCATGCTGCTCTAAGTAGCAAACACATCTTTCAAAATACATTTTTTAATGTGTAAGATTTACGGGAAAAAGTATTACTTGCTACAAGTTTAAGTGGGAAATGATTATCAAAAGTAGTCATCAACAACTACTATATACAGATTTTCAATTTGGGAATTTAAGGGTGAGAAACATGCTAATTAATTAGATTCACATATTCATGACTGAGACTTAATCTACTTAATGTTCTTTTTCTCTTCTAAACTTTCTTCATCAGCCTGAGAACAATTATCTGTAATCACTTTTAATCATCTGATTACAAACTTATTTAAGCAGCTGATTCCCACTGAAACTCTGTATTTTAACTCCATCATAACAAGGTATTTCTTTAAATGAAAAAACAGACATGGCTTTGTTGCAATGTGATATTATTACTGTTTAGATATTAAGATGCTGGCAATTATGATCAGATTCATCTTTATAATGCTTGCTACAACTTAGATACCGTGTCATCTGGCAAGGAAATTTATTTAATATAATGCTTAGAAAATTAAATCCAATCTCCTACTACATACTTTTCTAGAATGAAGGTAAGAGAGAATCAAACAAGTAAATCCAAAAAAATGCAGACAATGAGTACGAATAACAGTGGTATTTGATTCTGGGGGTTAAAAGTTCCAGAAATCTACAAAAAACAGAATACGTTCATATTTCTTTTTTAGCTCAGATAGTTTTG
This sequence comes from Catagonus wagneri, assembly GCA_004024745.2. Lineage (NCBI taxonomy): Eukaryota > Metazoa > Chordata > Mammalia > Artiodactyla > Tayassuidae > Catagonus > Catagonus wagneri. Next base: position 9,229,171 of record PVHT021183526.1, on the reverse strand, counting down.
TACTGTACTGTCACAAAGATCAGTTGGAGATCACATAACAAAAAAAACCCTAAGGATATGAGAAGAGTCAAAGAGTCTGTATTTCACAGATCACACAATTGTCTTTTTTCCTGGGCTCTCCTCTACTTTGCACATAACTTTGATCTACATCATTTAAACTTCTTGATTCCACTTCCTGGCTGTTGTATACTATCATTTTTTCCCCCCAAGGTTAATTTCCAACAACTAAAGGGCTCAGGAAACATCCTTTTTGCTATCCTTTCTAATAACCTCTCAGAACAAGTGGACCAAATCTTGGAATTCGAACCATAGTTGCTGAATGTCTGCACTGTGGCAAGCACTATGTTGGGGGTACCTTATTTACACTATGTTAATCTTTACAACTTCCCTGAAAAGGATATATTGTCACCTTGTGAGTAATTTGAAGTTTAGAGAGATTAAATTTCTTGCTCGAAATTTACATACCTAGTTTTGAGTAATAGTCCTTATTAAAATATCTGCCTATTGTAGTTATGTTTGCGGGAAAAAAGGTCCATATCATTTAGAGATACAAAGAGTACTATTTACAAAATGAAATGATGCCTGGGGTTTCTGTATAATTAATCTGATAGGAGATGTGGTGGGAATGTGGGCAACAGCATAGATACAAGGTTAGCCATCAGTTAAAACTGGGTGATTAGGGTCATATACATAAGGGTTCATGATATCACTTTTTCTTCTTTTGTACATGATGGAACTTTTCCACCCTGAACAGTTTTTAAAAGTAAGTAATCTGGCAACTAGTATTACCATTTTTAAAAGAAGAAGAAAATCTAAGTGTGTAGTAGCATTCACCTTAGCATTTAAATAACTCTTTCAGCCATGTCCTTTTAGAGTTGATCTTGAGGAGCTGCCCTGGATCAATTCACATGCACAGCCAAACAGGCACTTTGATAACTTAATAAAAAAGTGAATTTCTTTTTATAGCAATTATTAAGATCCTAAGCTGCTCATTTTGGACCTAACCATACTCCTCTGTTTAAATGAAATCATGGTCCTAATTCTTAATTAAATAGAAGACCCAGAAACCAGTTTGTCAAATACTTCTCTTTTCTTCTCTTAACTCCATTTAATAAAATAGCTACTTCTTTCTTTTTAACTTCAAAGTGACAGGATGAAAACAAACAGCTTAATCGAGTCAATTCACCACTTTTGAGCAGCTCTGTGGGGAGGTTTTCTAGACACAAGTGTTTTTGATTAACATAATTATCAGTTTCGGTTCTAGCTCTGCTTCCTGCCCAACTTTCCATCTGCCTAACCTGTAAGGGGTAATAGTAAAAGTCCATCTTAAAACTTAAGGAGTTAAAACACCTCCTCTATCATGGAAAAAAGTTATGCACCGTGACTTGTATAAACCAGCCGGTACCTGTTACAGGGTGTTGTAGTCAATACTCCGCCCCCTGGCCTCAGGAGCAGTGTTGTAGACTCCAGAGCTGAGAGCTTAGAAGGAAGTACTCCTTATACAGTAGAGGTGTGCATGCCTACCAGTGGGCTTTATTTACTGGGAAACCTCTGGAATTCAAGAGTTGGGCAAAGCATGCAGCCGTGGCATAGGCCACAGCTCTGGCTTGGATTCGATCCCTGGCCCGGGAACTTCCATATGCCACGGGGGTGGACAAAACAAATGAAAAAACAAAATTGGGCAAAGTATTCCTGGCGCTAAGGAAAAAGCCAAAGTCTTCAAATGTAAGCTGTCAGGCCAGCATCTCAGGGACTAGCCAGCCAAATGAGGCAGGAAGATAGACAGCCAGGCTGGAACGTAGGGTAGAGCTGATTCTTTTAGATGTATTTTACCAGAGAGTGGAAAATGGAATTGATTTGTACATCCTGTATGCTGTTTACCCAGACCCAAAAGAGAAGAGACACACAATGTCAAACACAGTTCTCTGGAATGATTTCCAAGCCTGAAACCTAACTCTCAAACAAATGATCTGAAGTTTTTCATCTTTGGTGTTGGCTGTGAAGGTGTTTTGTGACATGATTAATGCTCATAATCAGTAGACTTTAAACAAAGAAGATTACCCTAGATAATCTGTGTAGACCTGATCCAATCAGTTGAAAGGCATTAAGAGCAGGACTGAGTTTCCCAGAAAAAATTCTGCCTGTGGACTGCAACTTCAGCTCCTGTCTTTGAATTCCAGCCTGTCTCTCCTGACACCCTGCTCTACAGATATCAGACCTGTCCCCTAGGCAGCTCAACTGTGTAAGTCAATGCCTTGCAAAAAGTTTCTTAAGATATATCTCCTACTGGTTCTATTTCTCTTGTTGGGCCCTGGTACAGTGATTGAGTCTGATTATTTGCAATAGTATTGTGCATAATTTAGACTTCATATTTTAACAATAGCAAATACAATATTTTTGTGTATATATAGGAGTGACAGTATATGTGGGGTGTGCATGTGTGTGTGTGAGTGTGTGAGTGTGTGTGTGTGTGTGTGTGTGTTCTTTTTTTGGCCATATTCTCAGCATGAGAAAATTCCCAGGCCAGGGATCAAACCCACGTCACAGCAGTGACAATGCTGGATCCTTTAACTGCTAGGCCATGAGGGAATTCTTGTGTGTTCCTTTTGATGAGGCTCAACCTTCAGCTCCCATGTCCTTTCTTGCAGTGTCCAAGAATCCTGCTAAGGCAGTTTAACCAGAATCGCTCTCCCTCAATATCTGATTGAGTTCCTCAGCCTTCATTATCCCCCACATGATGTCTAATTACCCCAACTACTTTCAGTAACCATACTGTTGAGTGATGTAGCAATAATCCCCCCTAGCCCTGATGTTACCTCCTAGTAATTTTCCACTCACTGACCTCCTACCCTCTGTTCCTTGACTATAGATTTCCACTTTTCCTGTTGTACTCACAGTCGAATGCAATCCCTCTCCCCTATTACAAAACGCTACCAGAGTAGTCCCCCTTGAATAAGGTCTGCCTTATCATCTTTAACAAGGGTCATGAAGAATTTTTTCTTTAACACCTCCAAGATTTTTTTGATCACATATTTCTCAATAATTTTTTTTTACCATTCACTTCTATAAATATATGTATATACATATATACAGTTAGATTTCAAAAGTTTACACTGTTATATAATGTTAGCAATTTTTAAAAAATAGAAATAAAATGTTGATTTAAAAAGTAAACACAAACAGGGACAGTAATATTTTTTCCTGTATCTCGACTCATCTTGCATTAACTAGGCCATTCCTTAAACTACTTCCCAACAGTGTACAAAGATGATTCAAGGGTTCACACTTTAAAAGGCAGTAATGGTGCCTGTTACAATTTCTACTTTTAATAACTATTCAAGTTTTTTCTCTTTAAAATGGAACACTTTGCAAGCCTCCAAAAGACTGAGCACTTAGGGCAGTTATTACAGATCAGCCAAATGTGGTCATGATTCTGTCGCTCAATTGATTTATACTCTGCTGAATGCTCCTAACCATAGTAGCAGTCTTGACGCCTGAAGCTTTTTTTGGGCGCGCGTGTGCGCGCGGAAGGCGGGGGGCGGGGCGGGGGTGGTGGTGGGGAGAAGCTGCAGCCATAGCATATGGAAGTTACCGGGCCAGGGCTTGGATCTGAGCTGCAGCTGCTATCTATGTCACAGCTGGCTGCTATCTATGTCACAGCTGCAGCAGGTGCTGGATCTTTAACCCACTGCACTGGGATGGGGATCAAACCTGTGCCTCCACAGCAACCTGAGCCTCTGCAGTCGGAGTCTCAACCCATTAAGCCACAGTGGGAATTCCAATACCTTCAGCTTTTAATTCTTGGTCATACAAATTTAATTAATATCCCAAGTGGTTCACTGACTTGAAATAGCAGGCAAAATGAAAATACTTTCAAAATGCTAGTTAGTGGAAAGCATTAAAATGAATAAATCTGCATTTTTGTCTCTGGGTGATTTACATATCCATATTTTACTCAGTATATAATATGAAATATTTAAAAGAGAAATATAGTGGTGATTACTCCCATTTTGGCTCTTTATTTATTTAGAATAAAAAAGGGTATCTTCCACTTTTCATTTACAAATAAAACCTGAAACATTTTCTCATCATTTACAAACAGGACACAAAAAAATTATAAAAATAATTTGATTTTTTTTTTTTTGGAGTTCCCGTCGTAGCTCAGTGGTTAACGAATCCGACTAGGAACCATGAGGTTGCGGGTTCGATCCCTGGCCTTGCTCAGTGGGTTAAGGATCCGGCGTTGCCGTGAGCTGTGGTGTAGGTCGCAGACGCGGCTCGGATCCCGCGTGGCTGTGGCGAAGGCCGGCAGCTACAGCTCCTGTTAGACCCCTAGCCTGGGAACTTCCATATGCCGTGGGTGCGGCTCTAGATAAGGCAAAAAGTAAAAAAAATTGATTTTTTTACACAAAAAAGCAACTATTCCAAGCGTCAGTCATAAAAGTAGTTTCTGCTTGGCTTGAATCCTCTAAAGTACACTTAATTTTTAGTCCAGCAATAAGCTCTGCTTTTTCTTACAAAAATGAAAGTTTGCATTACATGTTAAACAGGAAAAAAAAAATTGTTGAAAGGAAGAGTCCACTCAGGAAGTTGTGATGTTTACAGACTGATATTTACTTTTGCTAAACACAAAGTGACGAAATATTATTAAATATGCTCCCAGAGGTAAAAGGAGTTCATGATTCAATAAAGGCGGTGCAACTGCCTTAAACCAATGTTTCCATTACTACTGAAAATACTAATGCAAACCTGAATGATATACAACATATGCGCCTCCTGGAATCGGTCACGTTTGACGCTTTAGCTACAGCACTGTTTTCCTGTTAAGGCAGCAGCCAGTTCTGCATCGTGTCATATCAACACGATTTAAGCAAGCAGCGACAACACAGTGACATACAGCTCTTAAATTCAGGGCACCCTTCAAATAGTATAGGGTGGACACCAATACGAAAATCAAGTCCATTTTGTTGTAAAGGAAAGAATTTCAAAAACGAAGACATTTACGATCCACTTAGTATATGAATTAGGAACGTTTAGCAGTGAAACGTTCGAAACACTAATATTTATCTTTACAAACATACATTAAGTCTTTCCAGTTTTCCTAAGTGGCCTCTGGCTTTAACGGTGCTGATAAGGGAAAAGATAAAAAGCACAAGGGAACACACCAAAACCACAGTTATCGTCATCGGGCGCTGACAAGTAAGAACTCAGCACCAACAACCACATTTAAAGACTACAAGTCCTAGAGTTCCCTAGGGCCGGAGGTGGGTCTACCCTCAAATTGACAGCTGTTTCAGCCAACAATACGGCCACACCAAAGAGCGCGAGAAGAAATGATTCCTCCGGGTTCTAACACCCTAGTTAAGTTCTCGGGGTAGATGGATCTGTCAGGGCCTGATTCCAACGACTAAGTATTTCTCCCCTGAAGAAGCTTTCTGGTTAAAATAGCAATTCCCTATTCGCGTCTGGCTCGGTGGGAATTTCTAGGGTCTAACACTGAAAGGAACTCACGTTGCTCTGTGTCAACGGAAGGACTCACTCTCCCGAGGAAGAGGCGGAACTCGCTGTATTCTTGTCCTTTATTGGCCACGCAGCTAGGAGACAAACTTCCGTCACAACAAATGAGTGGTTAAAAACTTCCGTAACGTAACGTACCGTACCGTAACGGAACGCATAGCGTGATGGGCGGAGCTCTACGGAAGCTGGTTCTACGCAGGCGTAGACGGCTGGTCTCGTCCAATCCGGAGGAAGACGAGCTCCGGCGCTTCCTCGCCTTCGGCACCCCGTCCTCGCTGCGTCATCTGGGCTATGTCCCGCCCCTCAGATGCTGACCAATCCTCTGCAGCCTTCTGTGCGCGTTTATCCAATAGGAGAGGCGGGGTTCGGGCTTCCGGTCGTCGCTCCGCAAGGAGGCTGAGCTCCAGTTCCCCGCGCCAGTTGCAGGCATCCCGGTGAGGCACGTTTCTCAGGGCTGGGTTGGGCGGGTCACCGGAGGGGCGGCTCTCTTGACCCGCAGCGACAGTGCCGGCCTACTTGAGAAGGCTTTGAGCCCGAGGAGCAGAGAACAATTGGGAGGAGCCGGGAGAAGGAGCCACGTGTTGGGGTGTCTGGGGCCGTGGTCGTGTTCCCTGGGTCAGACAGGTGATGCCCCTGACCCGCGAGCCTTTTTGGGCTCAGGTTGGTGTCGCCGAGGCTGCTCTCAGCACTCTTCTGGGTTATTCTTGGGTCACTGCAAAGCGCAGGCTCGTCAAGTGTTCAAGGAAGAGAGCCAGGACCTATTTTCCCTACCCTCATTCCCTCTGTATTCTCTCCTACCCAACTTCTGAATGTGTTCATTTTCGGGGTCAGCAGATTTTCCTCTGGGAAGAGACGTCCTGGAGTATAGAGTATGAACTGGGGAGACTAGTTACTGTGATAAGCACTTTACGTGTATTCTCGTATAATCCACACAGCAGCATCTAAAGGGGTAGGTACTATTCTCATTTTTGTGCAAAGAACACTGTTAAATTATTCATCCACGTGTTCTCTTCAGCTTTATCTCTGGCCACAGAGTGTGTTATTGTTTCAGTGCACGTAAAATTAAAATGTGGTATTGCTTGTAAAGTGTTGGCCTTGTTTTCTTTCTCAACTTGAAGTTATTTTGGAAGTTACTACAATATACCTAGAAGTAAATCGATTGATGTCATCCAAGTAAAATGGTCTAGTATAAAGTCATAAGTTTGGGGGCCATTTAATAACCTTTGACTGGGCTACAGCTTCTTCCACTGTGGAATTGAAATCATTACCAGATTTGTCTACTTTAATAGAGTTGTGAGGATCAAAAGAGATAGTGAATATAAATTACTGATGTTAACTACATATGATTGTTGCTGCTTTTCAAATTCTTTGCTTTGGAAACTGTACCATCATCAGTATGTAATATGCAATATTATGATTAAAATATATGATATGAGATATATATGTGCACACACAGTGGGTAACATGCTGTTTAGTACCACTTAGGTGTGAAGTACCCCTCAAGCCTATGTGGCTCCTTACCAGGGTTCAGGATAGTATTCCTCATGAATGCAGAAGTGGTACTTGTCTGGTTAGAATTCTTCCCTTAGACTGCTGTTGATAGCATAAAGCAAAGGTAGATGAGCTCATTTAACTGCTATTTTGAGTTCTGATTACTTGTGGAGACTGAGGGGAAGACCCATTTCTTTGACTTTTTCAGCTGTGTAGCTTTCTAGATTCCTTGGTTTGTGGCTCCTTCATTTTAAAAGCACATCGAATCAATCTCTGCTTCCATAATGTTATCATCTTCTCTTCTGTAGTGAAATCTCCCCCTGCTTTCCTCATAGTGGGGCACTTGTGTTTACATTTAGGTTTCTCCTAAATAATCCAGAATAATCTCTCCCTCTCAGGATCCTTAGTTTAGGGGTTTGTGTTGTGGCTCAGGTGGTTAAGAACCTAACAGTGTCTGTGAGGATGCAGTTTCATTCCTGACCTTGCTCAGTGAGTTAAGGATATGGTGTGACTGTGAGCTGTGGTGTAGATCACAGATGCAGCTTGGATCCCACATTGCTGTGGCCATGTCGTAGGCCTCAGCTGCAGCTCTGATTCAGCCTCTAAACTGGGAACTTCCATATGCTGCAGGTGTTGTTGTAAAAGAACGGGGGAAAAAAAATCCTTAATTACAAAATCCCTTTGGTGTATAAGGAAATATTTGTAGGTTCCAAGAATTAGAACCTGGATGTTTTGGAGGTGCATTATTTAGCTTGCCACAAAATGTACAGAGAAGTGTAAAACAGATCCTATTCTAATGCAGCCTTAAATCTAGTAGGATATACTATGAGAAAAAAAAATTATATGACTTCTAGACTGCTCTGGAAAGGCCATTCTAAGTTACTGTAGGTTGGTGCTTCTTTAGCTTTTCTACTGGAAAACAGAAGAGATAAAGTAATATTCCTATGGTAATATGGATACAAAGCTTGAATTAAGCTGTGAGAAGAGTGAAATTTCTTTAAATTCTAATCTTCTACCTTAAAAATTCATTTGTATTTGCATTCAATTTCATAATACTTGTGATTGATACTGTTTTGAATTATTGTCACATTATCTTATTGAAGTATGACCTCTGATAATGAGGATTTATTATAAGGGAGCCATTTAGGCAACTAAGTAAAGACTGAACATCATTGCTCCTAAGGCTACAGTATGCACTGGACTTCATGGAGAACTGATTGCTAGTCCCTCACCATTGATATCTTCCAACACCCCAGCAAGGAGACAGCTCTGACACCTGCAGAAGAAGATAGCAATGTGCCTTCTGGTCTGGCTGGAATTAATAATTCTTAGCAGGAGATCCTTGGTGACCTAGTGATTAAGGGTCCACTGTTGTCAGGAACTTCTGCATGCTATGGGCGTGGCCAAAAAAATTCACAGGAGATTGAATCTGACAAGTTGCATGTGTTACCATCCAGTAACTATGGACATGTTGGAATAAGGTAATACATGAAAGAACCCATAGCCAAGTATATAGGAACTATTAAGTAATGACCTCTGTGAGTTTTGCTTATAGATGGAAGAGGAAAGGGCAAGGATAAGCACATGTGGGGCATTGCTATGGTCAGGCTCAGAAGTGGCCTGTGTTACTTTGTCTCATATTCTTTTGACTAGAACTCTGTCACATAGCCACACCTTACTAGTTTAGTTGTGCCCCTACCCTAATGATGTGCTGATGAGTTAGCAGTCTGCTGCAATGGGCAATACTAGCCAAGTTTTTTTTCGCTTTTTACGGCTATACCTCCAGCATATGCAAGTTCCCAGGCTAGGAGTTGAATGAGAGTTGTAGCTGCTGGCTTACTATGCCTCAGCCACAGCAATGCAGGATCTGAGTTGTATCTGCGATCCACACCGTAGCTCACAGCAATGCCAGATCCTTTACCCATTGAGCGAGGACAGGAATCAAACCCACATCTTCATGGATACTAGCTGGGTTCTTAGCCTGCTGAGCCACAATGGGAACTCCTTCCAAGTTCATTTTGGCTGAATTAACTAGTTCATCATTTGAGTTAGATATCTTGTACCTCATGCAATAATGAGATTTTTACAAATCTCAATATTTTAAAGACCATATAACTTCACTATGTTTTCTACTGTATAGTTTCAAATTTTTCTTGTCTATGAAACAGCTTGAAAAATATAAAGTTTTAAAAATTTCCTGGTTAGGGATCTGGCGTTATCACTACTATGGCATGGGTCAGAACTTGCACATACCATAGGTGTGGCCACCAAAAGTATAAAGCTTAAAATTTTGGCAGCATGATGTGATAGAAGAAGTGCTTGGAGTCAAAAGATCTACCTATACCATGCAAAATATTAAACTTTTCTGAGTTTTAGTTTATTTATAAAATAAGAATATTTGTTCTTCTTAACTCTCAGAGTTGTGAGAAACATGAAAAAAACAGGAAATGTAGTCTTTTGAAAAATGTAATTTTTTTCACAAGCAAGATATAAAGTTATATTAAGTATCTGTTGTACCTTAAAATGGTTCAAATTTAGCGTTACATCTTTTTATGAACTAGTTTGTGTGATTTTTTTTTAAGTTTTTTTGCCACTTCATGAGTTGACTGGATCAAAACATGATAAAGAATTCTATCAAGTCTTTTGTGTTAATATGAGTGTTGTATTAATCTCCAAATATCATTGCTTTGCTTTGATGCAGTTGTTAGGAAAATTAGAAGAAACCTCTTTCTTCCAAAGACTAATAAGTTTGGTATGCCACTGTAATTAAAACTTCCTGGTAGTGTAAGTTAATCTATCATATCAGTTAATATATTTCTTCTACAAGTTCCTTTGTATTAGTACGTACACTGAGGTAAGTGATGGCTTCATTCTCTTTGTGGACCTTTATCCTAGTCGTTACTATTTTTTTATTGACTTTAAAAAAAATTTCATCATTCCTTGCATTTCGACGGAGTTAGTGGTTAAGAGCACAGATTCTTTTTTTCTTTTCTTTTATTTTGCCTTTTAGGGCCACACTTGTAGCATATGGAAGTCCCCAGGCTAGGGGTCTATTCGGAGCTGCAGCTGCCAGCCTGCCCACAGCCACGCCAGATCTGAGCTATGTCTGCGACCTGAGTAAGGCCAGGGGTCGAACCTGCAACCTCATGGATACTAGTTGGGTTCATTACCGCTGAGCCACAACGGGCACTCAAAGAGCACAGATTCTTAAATCAAACTACCTGAGTTGAATACTGGCTCCAATTTTAAGTACTTTTGTATGTTCTTATAAGAATTAAATAAGTAAATGTTGTGAAGTGCTTAAAACAGTGCCTGACAGACAGTATTAAATAAATCCCATCCTCAATGATTTTATCTGATACTATTCATCAAACATTAATGTGAAGTAATAGCTGGAAGATAAAAAGCTCTAGATGATGGCTTATATTTTAAATTTGTTTAAATATGTAGCTAATATTAATTTAAATCTTTAAGTCTATAAATACTTGGAAATTTGCACATCTAGGCAACTAAAATTTGTACTGGATTCACATCATTGACACCATAACTGGCTTATTAAATCTCTATTAGTATTAAGACTTTAAATATTTTAACTATGTTGCTTGATTGTATGAATTCATTTTGGTTAGTCCAAATAAGAATTTTAATAACTTTAAGTCACCACTTAAAAATGCCTTGTAAAATGTCCCTTATATCATTTGAAAGGCAGTATAAGGAAATATTTAAGAGTCTGGGCTGTCAAACCAGATCTGAGTTCCAGTCCCTGCTATACATTTGTGAGGCGGATGACCTTTGGTGTATCACCTACCTTTCCTAAACTTCACTTCCTAATTACAGAATGGGGGAAGTGAGTGAACTACTTCTTAGTGTAGTCTGGAAGGTTAAATGAGGTATAATGCATGTAAAGCATTTAGAACAGTGCCTGGTTTATAGCAAGAGTTCAATATATCTTAGTTATTGGTAATGTCACTGATGTATGCAAAAGAACCAGTAAATGCAATAAGTGGAAATATGAAGAAACCAAGATTCAAATTGAATCTGTGTTTTACTGAAGGTCACACTCAAAAAAAAAAAAAAAGGTAAGCCCCTTGGCGTGTAAAAACTGCCTGCTTTTCTACTGTTAACACCTTTCAGCTTGTTCATAATGACTAGGTCCACCCCAGAGACACGTTTCTTCATTTTCATTTAGGTTTCCAATTCTTGGCTGCCTGTTAGAGTATTTTTATCATGGTTCTAATTCTGTCAGACTGCTTCCCTTTCCTCATGAATCCTTCAAATCCTCCAGCCCTGTATTACTCAGACCCAAAGCTGTTAGCATCCATGACAGGCATCTATTTTCAAGAAAGGAAGAAAGAAGGATCAATGTTGAAGCCAAGTTTTTCATTTTTAACGTGTGTGATTTCATCAGCCTATCATTAACTTGTATTTAATGTAGCACTGAATTATTTTTGCTGAACTGTTTTATTTCCAGACTTCCCCCCCACTTCCCCAAGATTGTAAAGTCAAATTGAAGTTATTAGGAACTAAGAAAGGAGTGTGGAAATGACTCAAATACCCCGAACCATTCTAAAAAGGAGGAAAAATACAACTTATGAGTCATTAGGTTATTTTTAAAAATCTTGAAAAATTATAATGTGGATGTATCTTTTTGGCATCAGAAACATATTTCACAAAAGCAAAGCACATAGCATTTAGTGCATTATACTGGAATTTTGAGTTTGATTCTATGTTTTGTGAGATGAGAGTTGCATTTCGAACATATTTGTCTGGAATCTAAGTGTATAGGACTAGTGATTAAATTACATTCAAACCAGCAGGTGTCTATTAAACACTTTTTGAATATAGGGTACTGTGTAATGCAGTAAGGTGGTGTTCCCAAATCCTAGCCCTTTCCTTAGCTTTCTCAGTTATGCCTTCTTGGTGCTTTCTATGATCCTAGGAAATTAGTGAATTGACCTTACGCTGTGGTTATAGGTGTTTTATCAATACTAATAATATTACCATTTGATTTATCCGGAAAAGGGATAGCTTCTTCTAAGGTTTGGTCTGTGTGTGTGTGTTTCCTTTCTTTGACTGTCTTTGTTTACATCCATGTGTAGTTGGTTAGCCTTGCCTCCTTGTCTGCCTCTTCCAAGTGTGTGTTGCATGTGTTTGTTTTTTTCACTTTCAAGGCAAATAGGAATTCACGAGGTAGGCTGTGGAGTTAGTCTCAGGAGGGCAGAGGACTGATATTAGAGAAATGGAAAGTTTGGTTCCTGTCCTTAAGAAGTTTATACTCTACACTGGGGAGAAACAAATAGAAATTACATGAACCATGTAACTAGAAATAAATAACACTTTAATATATTTCATATATGATTGCTGTATGGATAGCAGTTGATATTTTGGCATTCAGAGGAAGCAGAAACACACTTTAGATTGGGTTAAGAAAGGTTTTGTAGTAGTGAGAAGCTTTGAGCCAGATCTTGAAGCATTTTCTAGATAACTCAAGAAAATGATATAGGGTTCTTGGAGAGAGTATTAACCCTTTTTGTAGTTGTACTGTGAGAAAACTATTTTGCCTATTAAAATATTGATGAGCCTGAGGTTGCTATGAAATAGTGTATAATTCACAAGTTCAAACATCTGTATCCAATGCAGAAACAACAGAAGAATGTATATCAAACTTCATAAAAATTAAGTATTGAGGTTTTTGTACTTAACAAAATGTGAAATCATATTTTTGCTTTAAAAATTTCTGATATACTGAATGTCAGTACTTTTTACAAAATGAAATTGGTTTCTAAGAACAAACTCTTAGTTGTTATTTCTTCTGTGGAAAGGGAGAAGTTGTCCCATTCTTGCCATCTCAGTCCAGTAATCAGTTGAATATTAAGTCAAGTCATGCTCTGTATCAGGCACAGTGGACGTTACTGGAGTTGCAGATGAGAGGGAATGGAAAACAGAAGGATAGTGGTAGGACAGTGAGGAGTGGAAGGTGAAAGGCGATTTTCAAGGTCGGCTTTATTAGCTAGTTCAGTCTTGTACTTTGCTTCCCTTTTGTCAAAGGTAATCCCTGAGGTTTTGAGCCTTGGTGACTGTGCAGTTAACAGAGATGGAGAGTACATATTTGGGTTACATTTCGAGTGTATTTTATTTGAAGTTTTGACAGCACATTCAGGGGTAGAGTTCTAGTCAGACATTAGAAATAGGAGACTGGGGTTTTGAAGAGAACTCAGGGTTAAAGATAAAATCTCAGAGTTCACATCAAGGTAATAATTTATATTGCCGGGGAAGAGAGGGGAAAGAACAACTAAGAAAAACTCAGTCTCAGTTTTCATGGGTAACAGTGAAAATTTATTCTTTTCAGAGACTTTGTAGTTAATTCCTGAATGATTTTTTTTGTCCTCTAATTTTCGCACCTGTTGTTCAGTGACAATAGTAATTGGTGCCAAGATTTTTTTTTTTTGTCTTTTTTTGCCTTATCTAGGGCTGCACCTGCGGCATACGGAGGTTCCCAGGCTAGGGGTCTAACAGGAGCTGTAGCTGCCGGCCATCGCCACAGCCACAGCAATGCGGGATCCGAGCCGCATCTGCAGCCTACACCACAGCTCACGGCAACGCCGGATCCTTAACCCACTGAGCAAGGCCAGGGATCAAACACGCAACCTCATGGTTCCTAGTCGAATTCGTTAACCACTGAGCCACGACGGGAACTCCCGGTGCCAAGAATTTGATTGCTTCAGTTCAAGGTAAATATTTTCATTTGTTTAGTAGAGTTAAAATTGACAGTACATTATTTCTAGTCCTTTTTATCCTTCACATCAGGTCTATATAGCAAGTGATTTTTTTTTTTCCCTTAATATCCGGCACTTGCAGGATGGTTCAAAAATTATGTTGTTGGTTATTTCTCTGATATCAGGATCTTTTTCTGTGTTCAGAAGAAAGGAAATGAGTTTAGAACTTAGCTAGATTCTGATCTTGCCGTGACAGGACACAAAGTGGTTAAGAGAGCTGGTTTGTCCTACTGAATCTTTCCATGAACATAAGGCTATAAATAAATGTTTTTCCAGCTGTCTTTAATTTCTATTTCAACAGATCCCTTTTGGCTATTGACATAATTTGGAGCAGCAACTAGTGAACCTGTACATCAAAATGTAAAAGAAAATGTCTTTAACTGTCAATTTATTTATTTATTAGGGCGGCACCTGTGGCATATGGATGTTGCCAGGCTAGGGTTTGAACCGGAGGTGCACCCGCCAGCCTACACCACAGCCACAGCAATGCCAGATCTGGGCCGCATCTGTGACCTACACCACAGCTCACTGCAGCTCTGGATCCTTAACCCACTGAGCAAAGCCAGGGATTGAATCCATGTTTTCATGGATACTAGTCGGGTTCTTAACCCACTGAGCCACTTCCTCAATTTATAAATATTTATAAAATATTGCCTTTTGTAAAAGAGGTAGATTGACATGGTTATAAGCTCTCCAGTGTCAAGAAGCCACATTCTGGCTTGATCTTATTTCAACCATTGGTTAACAGTGGAAATTTAAAGTTACTGTTATGCTCTGAGTTCCTGTCGTGGTGCAGCAGAAATGAATCCGACTAGGAACCATGAGGTTGCGGGTTCAATCCCTGGCCTTGTTCAGTGGGTTAAAGATCCAGTGTTGCCCTGAGCTGTGGTGTAGGTCGCAGATGCGACTTGGATCCTGTGTTGCTGTGGCTGTGTGTAGGCCAGCAGCTGTAGCTCCAATTGGACCCCTCTCCTGGGAAACTCCCTGTGCCACAGATACAGCCCTAAAAATCAATCAATCAATCAATAAAGTTATTGGTACGCTAAAGCATATTTCTGTTTGGTGACTTTAGGGGAGAATGTTTCATACTGTGAATTCACCTTAGAAGTCTACCTGTTCCCTGCCCCACCTCTGCCCCATATATATTCAATTAGATGTCAGTTATCATGGTTGACAGCATGAGGGTTATATATAAATGTGTCTTGAATCTAATACGCTATTCTGCAAGTTTATCATTTGACAGTATTGCATTTCTTTGAAATTATCTATGCTTATTTTATGCTTAATGACTAATTGGTCATTTTTGAGCTAGGCATCATTTGGAGTACTTAACTAACTGTAGTAATTTATTTCTTATAACAGTCCTATTAGGATGGAACTGTTAACCCCTGTTGAAAGAATAGAAAGGTAGGAGTTCCCTTTTGGTCCAGTGTTGTCACTAGAGTGGCTTGGGCCCTGCTATGGGGCAGGTTCGATCTCTGGCCTGGGAACTTCCGTATGCTACTCATGTGGCCAAAAAAAGAAAAAAAATAAGGAAGCTGAAACACAGAGCCAGTGAAGCCAGGATTTGAACCCTGACAGTCTGGTTACATACATATCCTTTTAACTACTGTATAATACCTATTTATTTAAGCCTCAATTTCCTCATCTAAAAGCAGTAAGTCATAGAAAGGTTATCTTCAAAGTTATCGGTAGGATAAATGAAGCATTCATGTTAAGTTCCTGATATAAGAACCTAGATATTAATCATCAGTTAATATTAGCTGTTTGGCCGCTTTTCTGGATTTCTTCTGTTTTTTTTTTTTTTAAATAATTTCATTTTTCCTCTGCCTCCTTCTTAAACTGGTATTCTAGTGTTCCATTCCTGACCTGATGTTTTATATCATTCTGTATAATCCCCCTTCAGGAAGCTCATCCACTTTCTTGATTTTTAAACTGCTGCCTACTTCCTATAGTCTTATGACCCAATTTCATACTCTCCCCTAAGCTGGAAACTGATGCACCCAAATGTCTGTTTTACGGCCTCCCTTGGCTTAATATGGATAAAACTGAAAGGATTTTAATCTAAAATGGAACTGAAGGATATTAAATGGGGAATTTCACACATGTGCCCTCAGTACAATGAAACTTAGAGACTAAGAGACTGTAAATGTCTGATTTACGAAAGACTGAAACTTAACTTCTGACCAGTGACTCTCTCCCCGTCTTTAAGCCAGTGAACTCTTCTGTGTGGCCCATAACTGGACTCTGTCTCCCTTTGTGCACTCCTTGCCCATAAATGCAGTGCAACTTAAAACTTGAGTGGACTCGACTGTAGCTCACCAAAGCTTGCATGTCCCAAATCACAGTATCTCTGCTACACCAAAATAAACTTGATTTTTGGTAATTTGAATTGGCCTCACTTTACCTCTTTTCTTTTAAGTGGACATTACATGGGATCAGAAGTTGCTGACCACCAAGAAAACACATCCTCTGGAATCAAGCGAGGTTCCTGAACTTGAGTCCTTTGTGCTCTTTGCTTCTGTGAGTGGCCGTGACTTTGAGTTTGGTAAGTTCCTCTGACATCTCAAGTTCCCTCCTTTATGCAGGATCTAGAGGGACAGATTGTCCTTCTGGTAAGTACTATTTTTGTTTCTGATTGTTGTAGCCAGTCATCTGAGTGTTCTAGAAGAATCCTAGCTGGTTTTTGGTTAAAAAATTATGGTCCTTCCTCTTGTGCATATTTACTAAATAGACCCATCTTAATAAGAAGAATGTAGAACTCCAGTGACCGTTATGTGGAATTTTTGCTATCCTCAAAGTTGATTTCTGGAAACTAAGTTAGAAGACCGTGGTTGCAGTGTTAAGTGGGAGAGTTATTTAAATTTTTGTCTAGAGGCTACTAAATATTCAGGATTCTAAAACTGCCTTCTTCCAAACACTCTCCGACATAAGTGACAGCAACATCTTCTCAGATCCACCTCCTAGAGTAATGACAGTAAAAATAAAAGTAAACAAATTGGACTTAATTAAACTTAAAAGTTTCTGCATAGCAAAGGAAACCCTAAACAAAATGAAAAGACAACCCACAGAATGGGAGAAAATATTTGCAAATGAATCGACTGACAAGGGATTAATCTCCAAAATTTACAAACACCTCCTACAGCACAATACCAAAAAAACAAACAACCCCATGAAAAAATGGGCAGAAGGTCTAAACAGACAATTCTCTACAGAAGACATGCAGATCGCCAAAAACCACATGAAAAGCTGTTCAGCGTCACTAATGATTAGAGAAATGCAAATCAAAACCACTATGAGATACCACCTTACACCAGCCAGAATGGCCATCATCAAAAAGTCTACAAACAACTACTGGAGAGGGTGTGGAGAAAAGGGAACGCTATTACACTGTTGGTGGGAATGTAAATTGGTGTAACCACTGTGAAAAACAGTATGGAGATTCCTCAGGACACTAAAAATAGAATTAGCTTTTGATACAGCAGTCCCACTCCTGGGCATCTCTCCAGAGAAAACCATGACTCGAAAAGACACATGTACTCCAGTGTTCACTGCAGCACTCTGTACAGTAGCCAAGATAGGGAAACAATCTAAATGTCCATCGACAGAGGAGTGGCTAAAGAAGATGTGGTACATATACACAATGGAATATTACTCAGTCATTAAAAGGAAAGAAACAACGGCATTTGCAGCAACATGGATGGACCTAGAAATTATCATGCTAAGTGAAATCAGTCAGACAATGAGACGCCAACATCAAATGCTATCACTTACGTGTGGAATTTTAAAAGAGACAATGAACTTCTTTGCAGAACAGATACTGACTCACAGACTTTGAAAAACTTGTGGTTTCCAGATGAGACAGGTTGGGGGGTGGGAGGATGCACTGAGGGTTTGGGATGGAAATGCTATAAAATTTGGTTGTGATGGTTGTTGTTCATCTATAAATGTAATAAAATTCATTAAGTAATTAAAATATATAATACTGAAAAAAAAAAAACTGCCTTCTTAGTATTTCTAGATTAACTGAAGCAGGTCAACAACCAGCGTGGTTTGGTTTTGCTAATCAAGGTCCCTTCTAACTGCACTGTTCCACATCCTCTGTGTCCGTCTTTGACCCCTTCCTGAGTCTTCCCTCTATGTGAACTTTCTTTTCTCTTATGATAATTATAGGATCCTCCTTGATCATCTTTGTACCTTAGCCTGTTGAACAAGCCATCTTACCATCTATGAAATCCTCTCACCCCTGCTCCTATCACTCTTGTTCACTCTATCAGTCTCAACCCTGTTATCCTTCTTCCCTCCTACACTGATGAAGTTCCCCAGGACCATTTGACTTTGATGGATCATCTTTTGACCCTTCACAATACTTACTAGAAAGCCCCTCAGTCAGTGTCGATCTGATTTATTGATAGTTCTTGCTTAAAAAGTGAGAATGGCAAATTGTGTGCCATTTATGCAATGTCAGCTCCTTCTAGGGTCATTGAGGCTGCACCTTTGCCTTAAGAGTAGTCCTTATGCGATGTTCCCTTGTGGCACAGCGAATCCAGCACTGCTACAGCTTGGTGCAGGGAAGGTCACAGGGTTCGATCCATGGCCTGAGAACTTCCACATGCCATGGATGCAACAAAAAAAAAGAAAGAAGAGCCCTTATGTCCAAAAGTTGTTGGATGTCATACAGCTGCCAGCAGCTCCAGTCATCATTAAAGTCCCTGAGCATTCCAAGTCTGATTTTTTGGAAGCCAAAGTATACCACCTTGCCAATATTCCTGCAGAAAACACCACCCTTCTGAGATCCATAAACCAAACCTCTGTCGTGGTCCAGAAGGCTAGTCCCCCTGGCAAAGACTTAAGGGGGCTAACCAGGAAAGTACAGCAACTGGCCCTCTGAAAGAGCGAAAAAACAGAATTGGAAATCTAAAGGCTCTTGGTACCACGAAGAAAAGGGACTGTGGCTTGGACCCAGAAATAAACTGGTCCTGCCAAAAAAATATAAAATTTCCCTTGTTAACCAGCATACGTGAATTAAACCATTTGTCCACTGAGAAAATGATAACATTTACGAATTGGTATTGGTGGAGAATCATTGGCAAGGGCACAGAAGGCGCATGTCTTGCTTATCCCACTTGTCTTGAATTCAACCCAAGAGAGGCTGTCTGCACTGCCTGGGACATTTCATTGGAGGTGTGGCAGATGGATTTCATACAGTTGTACCTGTCTCAGGAAATAAAATATATTCATCTAGTAATGGTTTGCATGCTTTCGTGTTGGACTGAAGCATTTCCATGTAGAAAGGCAGCTGCCTCTTTTGTAGCCAAAATCCCCTTAGAAAAGATGATTTCTGTTTGAGGAACCCCTTGGAACTCCACAGTGACTGGTGAATGTACTTTACCGAACAAGAACTCTGACAGACCTGTGCCATCTGGCCAGTTCTGTAACATTTTCACTGTGCTTATCATGATCATGCTTAAGGACTGGTTGCAGATACAAATGGAATTATCAAGACCTGTTGGCTAAATCAGTTAAAAACCTCCAAATACCTCAGCTAAAACTCTTTCTGCTGGTTCTTCCAGATCTTAGACCTGTTCCATTTAGGATTCATAAGCTCTCACCCTTTGAAATAATTATAGGACAGCCAATACTTTTGGCCCCTGCTTGCTTTGACCCACAAGTAGTAAAAGGGGATCTGTTTTAATAGGCCTATAGTAGACCTGTTTGCAAAGCTCTAACTAAATGCACTGAAAATGATAATGCTTTGAAGGAATAAACTTTCCATGGCCTGCCCCCGGAGATGACTATCTCAAACACCACACTTTGCAGCCTGAAGACTTTGTTAGAAAAGGCATCTCTGTAACGCCTCCTCCAGTCTGGTTGAAAGGGCCCTCCTAGGCGTTGCTGACTAATGCTGTATCACCTGGATTCACATGTCCCTTCTATCAAAAGCCTCCCAAGCTAGAGTGAATCTGCAACCCAGCTGTCGATTCAAATCTAGAAGTTCCAAAGGACTGAAGCAGATGATATCCGAAATAGATACTGTCCCAGGATATCCAGACCAGACTCGTGTTGTGCTGCTTAAAGTCATAATTGTCCTTTCTCTGGTGTTCTTGCTGCCCTTTTGTTGAGCTTTAGCACTTCCCTTGGTTTCCAGCTTACAAAACTCTTACAGATGAAAAAAACAATTTGAAACCTCTCCATAATCACAGCAATACCCTTAATGCTTCTGTTAGCTTTTGAACATCAACAAACCCAAACAGACAGCCTGGTGGAAGTCATCTTAACAAAACCACGAGCCCCAGACTCTCTTATTGCATAGTAGGGAAGAGCCTACTTGGGGAAGAAGACTGGTTTATGTTAACATATAGGGGGAAATGATGCAAAACTAAAGATGATGAAGGATAGTGTCCATCCTTTAGCTGGAGTGGGCCAAGCCAAGAGACTTGGGACGTTTTCAACCTTTCAAATGTAGGGAGCTGCAGAAACTGGGAGAGTTTGTTCCGGTCAGTAGCTATTACTGGACTTCTGACCCTAGGTATAATCTTCCTAGTGAAATCGTTATTGTCTTATTTCAAGTCAGATTTCTCTCTCTTAGATGTATGTGTGGAATAAAGTTCTTTTCTTTCCTAAGGCTTCTCTGAGGCTCAATTGACCAAGGAAACCAAACTGACAACTTACCTTAAAGGAGTATGACAGAGACTCCCCATTTTGTTCAGATGAAGCCAAGATCCACTTGCCACATACAACCAGCATCTCTGACTAAACAAAATACCCAAACAGTAACGCTGATCAGCCATAGTTCCTGTGAAAGATCTTGCTAAAATGAGGAAAAAGGGAAAGGGTTTTAATCTAAAATGGAACCAAAGGATATGAAATGGAAACTTATGCATGTGCTGTCAGAACAGCAAAACTTAGAGACCGAGAAGTTGATTTCCTGTGAACACCCCACATGCAGTTATCACATTTATAGATTATCAACATTTACAGATTTATCCATACCACATGTGACTTCCCCTGTGGTGCAGCAGGTATCCAGTGTTGTCACTGCAGCGGCTTAGGTCACTGCTGTGGTGTGGGTTCAGGCCCTGGCCCAGGAACTTTCACATACTGAGAACTCAGCCAAAAAGAAAGGGAAAAAAAACCCTGACTAATAGGAGTTTCTGTCATGGGTCAGCAGAAACGAATCTGACTACTATCCACGAGGACGTAGGTTCAACCCCTAGCCTCACTCAGTGGGTTAAAGATCTGGTGTTGCCATGAGCTGTGATGTAGGTGGCAGATGTGACTTGGATCTAGTGTGGCTGTGGCTGTGGCATAGCCAGTGGCTACATCTCCGATTAGACCCCTAGCCTGGAAACCTCCATATGCTGTGGGTGAGGTCCTAAAAAGAAAAAAAAAACAACCTGTGACTAATGAACATTTGCCAAGAATCTCTTCCCATCTTTGAGCCAGTGAACTTGCTGCATTGCTCCTAACCAGACTTCCTCTTGTACACTCCTTGACCATAAAAGCAACCCACCCTGAACTTTCAACAGACTTGTGATCCACTACAACTTGTGTGTCCCGAATTGTAATTCCTCTGCTTTCCCCAAAGAAACATGATAACATGATATCTGGTAACTTGAGCTTGCCTGAATTTACCCCTTGTAAACTTTTATTTTCTCAACCTATTTTCCAAAAGCAGAAGTTTCAAATTCTAGTTAATTTATGGTTTTCTTTGCTGGTTTGTGCTTTTTGTACTCTTAAGAAATCTTCACCTAACCCAGCGTCATAACTTCCTTCCTTCTTTCCCAGGGTTTTCTAGGTATCTCTCTCTCTCTCTCTCTTTCTCTCTCTCTCTCTCTCTCTGTCTCTCTCTCTCTCTCTGTCTGTCTGTCTGTCTCTCTCTCTTTTGAGCACTTATCTGGGCCAGGCATAACCTGTGCGGCAGGTATTACTCTCCCCACTGAGGTTTTGTAGTTCTTGCTCTCACATTTATGTCTTTGATGATTTTGACTCAATTAATAGGCCTCGTTCTGACCTGTTCTTTGTCTGATATGAATGAGCCACTGGAGTGATGGGCCAGGGGTGCTGGAGAGCTTTCCTCACTGTCCCTCCTCCACCCTCAGCTTTGAGCAGGCACTGCTGGCTGGTGCCTGATAGAGGATTTCTCCCCATGCTGTTTCTCCTCCACGACAGACTGCTGAAGCCTTGTACTCTGTGTGACAGGCATGACGGAGGTGGGGGTCCTTCTCCTCTGTGATGGTTTGTTTTTCAAATGTGTACATCTGTGCATAACCGCCACCGGCAAAGTTCTCTCACTGTCTTTCTGAGGCTGTATCCCCCTAAAGACAGCCAGTATTCCGATTTCTAGCAGTACGGATTTGTCTAACCTCCTCTTGAACTTTGTGTAAATGAAATTGTATAGCACCCTTTTATGTCGGTCTTCTGTCACTAAACAGTTTTGAGATTCCCCCAACTTTGTTGCTTGTGCCAGTGGTATGTGTGTTTTTTTTTTAAATTGCTGTTTGATTCTGTTATGTTAATATACTGCAACTTATAAAGACTATTTAAACAATTGGATAATTATCTATCTGATTAATCATCTTGTAATTATCCTAAAAGTAACAAGCCAAGAATATATTCACCTTGTTGCTGAGGCCAGAAACCTAAGAATCATCTTTGAAACCTCTTCTCAGACCCCCCGTTGCAGTCTAATCGGAAAATTCTGGTTATTCCTCATTCATAGCTGTGGCCTGAATCCAGCCGCTTCTCCTCACTCTCATATCGCTGGTCCAGAACTGTGCACAAGCCTCATCACTGCCTTCACTCTTGCTCTAAGGGCTGTTCTCCAGGTAGCAGCCAGAGAATGGCTTCACAAATGTTTCTCACCTGCTCTCCACCTGCAGTGCCTTGCTTTCTCATTTGAGAATAAAAGGTCCTTGGAGCTCCTGTCGTGGTTCAGTGGAAACGAATCTGACTAGGAACCATGAGGTTGCGGGTTCGATCCCTGGCCTCACTCAGTGGGTTAAGGATCTGGCGTTTCTGTGAGCTGTGGCATAGATTGGCAACTGTGGCTCTGATTGGACCGCTAGTCTGGGAACCTCCACATGCCGCAGGTGCGGCCCTAAAATGACAAACGACAAAAAAAAAAAAAAAAGGTCCTTACTGTGGCCTGCAAAGCTCTTACCTGACTCCAGCTACCTCTTTAACCTTATTTCCTACACCGCTTTCTTTCTGACTCAGCTTTAGCTGCTCTGGCCCACTTGTTGCTTTTCTCTGACTGGGTGGCTCGTGGCTCTCATGGTCCAGTCTTTTGCCTCCCTCATTTCATTCTGTTCTTGGCTCAAATGTCACCTCATGGGAGAGGCTTGCCTTTTTTTTTTTTTTTTTTTTGGCTGTGCCTGTGGCATGTGGAAGTTTCTGGGCTGTGCTGTGTGCATGTGGAACCCAAGCCACAAGAGGCTTGCCTTTAATGACCAAATCAAAAGGCTTTTTCTACCTCATTTCTTGCCAACATTATTTTCATTCTTTTTTTTTCTTTTGTCTTTTTTTTCTTTTTAGGGCTTCACCTGTGATATATAAGTTCCCAGGCTAGGAGTCGAATTGGAGCTGCAGCTGCTGGCCTACCCCACAGCCACAGTGACCTACACCACAGCTCACACAACACCAGATCCTTTAACCCACTGAGCAAGGCCAGGGATCAGACCTGCATCCTCATGGATACTACTCGGGTTGTTACCGCTGAGCCACAATGGGACCTCCCTTATTTTCATTCTACTAATTTGTTGTTTGTGTATCAGTCTGTTTCCTCACTGCCCTGTATTGATAGCAGAGACTTAACCCTGTGCTTTAGGCCCTTCGTGTCAGCTGTTTGAGAATCATTTCTGAATTAATGATAGAGATTTAATGTTGATAATTGCTTATCAGTTTTTAACTATAACACCTAACACTCAAGTGGCTGGTTCTCTGATAATGTTAACTGCATTCCATTATAGGCTGTGATTCTTTTTCTTTTTCTTTTCTTTTTCTTTTGGCAGTTATTAAAAAGAGCATGTGCCTAATTTTTAAAGGCATCTATTCAGAAAAAGAAGTAGTAAACATAGAGTACCAACTCAAGAATTGGATTGGTCCACATTGCTCCTGACTGTTCCAATTTAAGACATCTGGTGACGGGAAGTTTGGTTTTTCTGTTTGGCTAACCAGCTGGTTGTTCTGGAAAGGCAAAGGCAGTTCATTGTTCTTACTAAAAGAAGCATTCATGGACTTGCTTTACATGGTGACTTTGGGTGGAAGATTTACTTGAAAAATTGGACTTCTCAAGGTGTTTTTGAGGAAAATGTCTTTGCTCTTTAAAAGATACTGTGAATGCTTTATCTGGAACCTGAAGGATAATCTCATACTGCATGAAAATGTGTGTCATTCCTTCCCACTCCCTCCCCTTTTTCCTTGGTAACAAATTCCTGCACTTTAAAAACTGTGCTTTCCCTAAGAATTTTAGTGTACTTAATGCATGACGTGCCATATGTTGTTGCAACCAGTATTCACATTCGTGTGAATAAGAATAGCATATTCAGACTCACTAAGCAGGATTAATTTACAAAGACATTAAGTCTCAGTCATTAGTGAATACGATATTTAAAATTACATTGAAATTGTAGCAGATGTCCATTTAGCATACCTTCCACTAAGTATTCAGCACTTCTGCCCAGTTTAAAACAAATGGTTCTAGACTTGTGATTGCCAAGAGGAAGAGGAGGTGGGGAAGATGGACTTGGAGCTTGGGATGAGCAGGTGCAAACTGTTAAATGCAGGAGAGAGAAACAAGGTCCTACTGTGCAGCACAGTGAACTATATTCAGTATCCTGAGATGAATGGAAATAATGGAAAAGAATATAGAAAACAATGCAAATATATGTATAACTGAATCACTTTGCTCTATGACAGAAATTAATACATTATAAGTCAGTTATACTTCAATTTAAAAAAATAAAAAATAATATGAAACAAGAGGTTCTTTGGTAAACTGTTTTTTGTTTTTTTGTTTTTTTTTTTTGTCTTTTTGCCTTATCTAGGGCCACACCAGTGGCATATGGAGGTTCCCAGGCTAGGGGTCCAACAGGAGCTGCAGCTGCCGGCCTTCGCCACGGCCACAGCAACGCAGGATTCGAGCCGCGTCTGAAACCTACACCACAGCTCATGGCCAGATCTTCAACCCACTGAGCAAGGCCAGGGATCGAACCTGCAACCTCATGGTTCTTAGTCGGATTCATTAACCACTGAGCCACGACGGAAACTCCCTGGTAAATTGTTTTAGGGCAAATTCCCTGATAGTTTAAAACATATACACAAATTTCTCTTTTTTTTGTTTTTTAGGGCCGCACCTGTGGCATATGGAAGTTCCTGGGCTAGGGGCTGAATTGGAGCTACAGCTGCTGGCCTGCGCCACAGCCACAACAACACAGGATCCAAGTCACATCTGCAAACTGGACCACAGCTCATGGTAACACCAGGTCTTTAACCCACTGAGCGAGGCCAGGGATTGAACCTGCAACCTCATGGGTCCGAGTCGGGTTCATTAACCAGTGAGCCATGAAGAGAACTCTCTCTAAATTTTTGATAATGAAAGTTTTCTGAGAAATGTTCCGTTGGGAGTTCCCATTGTGGCTCAGTGGGTTAAGAACCCAACAAGTATCCATGAAGATGTGGGTTTGATCCCTGGCCTTGCTCGGTGGGTTAAGGATCTGGTGCTGCCGTGAGCTGTGGTGTAGGTTGCAGACGTGGCTTGGATCTGGCATTGCTGTGGTTGTGGTGTAGGCCGGCGACTACAGCTCTGATTCCACCCCTAGCCTGGGAACTTCCATATGCCGCGGGTGCAGCCCTTTAAAAAAGAAGAAGTTGTAGTCATTAGGTTTGGGAGTTTTTTTAATTATATGTTTCAGGTGTCTACACAGCTGATGAACTGATGCAGTCAGATGTTGGTTTTTCTGGTCAGCAGAGAGGTTTTATGTGTGACTGGCAGAGTCAGGCCCCTTTCATTTTATGGCCCAAGCATCCTCTAGGGCCTTGGAGTCCTCTGCATCCAGCCATCAGATGGGTGAAGAGAAGGTGTACAAGGTGCTTTACTGCTGCAAAAGCTGGGCACCTACTGGGACTGAGGCAGGTCCATGCTGGGTACCTACACTCTGTTGTCTTTTCTGGGGTCCCAGGAAATGTCCTGTGCAACCCCAGGTGTATCCCACTCCCGTGGGTTGCTCCTCATATCCTAAGCTTAGCACAGACACCTTAAAAAAGGCGGAGACAGCCCTTGTCACCTTTGCCAAGCTCCTGCAGTACTGAGCATGTTCACCTCTGAGAATCTGAGGTGTCTACACACTGCCTCAGTTGGCTTCTCTCCAAATGTGAGAAAACAGTGAAAAGTCCTGAGATTTTGTTTGTCACTTCCTCATACTGCCTTGGGGAAGGAGCTGCTGTTAGCACAGAGGAGGAACTGTCTTGAGCTCTACTATGGAGTTGTCACGTATAATGAAAACAGATTGGAGATGACGTGGGCAGAGTTGTGGGTGGTAGTCATGACTGCCCCATCAGCCATCTCAGGTCTGGAAGTGAGCTTGACATTGGAGCTTTTTGGAATAAGAACATGCCTGGTGGGTAAGTACCTGTTTTTTTCCCTAACTAAAACCTCTAAACATCCATGATATATATCAGTGGGATTTTTGTTTTAAACTTTTTGTTTTAGAATAATGTTAGTTTTCTAGAAAAGTCGCAAAGAAAGTATAGAGTTTCTGTATTTCTGTATACGCTTTACCCTGCTTCCCAAATTTTCACATAACCATGATACATTTGTCAAAACTAAAATTAGCTAGGAGTTCCTGCTGTGGCGCAACAGGATTGATGGCATCTCTGCAACACCAGGACGCGGGTATGCTCCCCGGCCCAACAAAGAGGGTTAAAGGATCCGCTATTTCTGTAGGTGTGGCTTAGGTCGCAGCTGAGGCTCAGATCTGATCCCTGGCCCAGGAACTCCATATGCCATGGGGCGGCCAAAAAAGAGGAAAAAAAAATAGCACACTGCATTTAGTCATCACGTCTCTCTAGCCTCCTATAATCTGTGACAATTTCTCAAACTTTCTTTGTTTTTCACGACTTTGAAACTTGAAAGGTACTACTAGCTAGTTATCTGTAATTGTCCCTTAATTTAGGTTTGACAGTTTCTCAAGGTTAGGCTGGGATTATGGATTTTTGAGAAGAATGCCACTGAAGTAAACTATCTTTCTCCTCACGTCACATTGGGGTCAAGTGACATCAACATGACTCGCCTCCAATGATGCTAACCTTGATCAGTTAGTTGGTTAATTAAGGTGGTATCTTCTGGCTTTATTTAGTTGAAGCTACTGTCTTTTATTCTTCCCCATACTTTCTGTTTCCTTTTGTTTGGGTTTTTGTTTTTGTTTTTTGGTTTTTTTTGGCATGCAGAAGTTCCCGGGCCAGGGATTGATTCTGTGCTACAGCAGTGATAATGCATGATCCTTAACCCACTAGGCCACCAGGGTGCTCCCTACTCTCTTCTTTGGAAGCAAGTGATTAAGTCCAGCCTGTGCTCAAGGGAAGGGGGTTTGAGCTCCACCTCCTGGACAGAGTCATATCTGCTTATGTTAGCTGGAATTTTTCTGTAAGGAAGTTCTGCCTCTTTCTCTTATTTGTTTACTTATTTAGTCATTTAATTTTTATCAGTATAGATTCATGGGTGTTTATTTTATTCTTTGGGTTATAATCCAATGTTATTTTGTTGTTCAGATTAGTCTAGAGTGACCAGTGGAAGATCTTGTGTCTTTTTTTTTTTAAGCACTTCTATACCTTTGAGCACTATTCGATGCTCTAGGCTCATCTTATATTTCCGCTGTCCCAAACCTGGATTCAGCTCATTTGTCCAAGGAAATCAAAGAAGTTTTTTTTTTCTCTCTATGGCTGCACAGCAGCATATGGAAGTTCACAGGCTAGGGGTCTAATCAGAACTGCAGCTGCTGGCCTACAGCACAGCCATGGCAACACTGGATCCAAAGCTGTGTCTGCAACCTATGATGCAGCTGACAGTAACACAGGATCCTTAACCCACTGAGCTAGGCCAGAGATCGAACCTGAATCCTCCCAGACACTATGTTAGTATCTTAACCTGCTGAGTTGCGGTGGGAACTCCCAAAGAGATTTTTTTTTTTTTTTTGGTTTTTGTTTGTGTTTTGCTTTTAGGGCCGCACCCTCAGCATATGGAGGTTCCCAAGCAAGGGGTCAAGTCGGAGCTGTAGCCACTGGCCTGCGCCCCAGCCACAGCAACACAGGATGCGAACCATGCCTGCCACCTACACTACAGCTCACGGCAACGCCAGATTCTTAACCCGCTGAGCGAGGCCAGTGGTATAGGACTGCAGTTGCAGCTCTAATTCAACCTCTGGCCATCATGTTGTGCCATAGAGGGAACTCCAGCGTTACTCTTTAATAGTAAAAATGTAATAGTATTTGTTGTATATGTCAGATCTTTCAAGTATGGTGAACATTCATACCCAAAAGATGGAAATACATCTATTTCTAAGGATACTGCACATTTCTTTTTTTCCTTTTTTTTGTCTTTTTGCCTTTTTTATCTAGAGCTGCACCTGTGGCATATGGGGGTTCCCAGGCTAGAGGTCTAACAGGAGCTGTAGCTGCCGGCCTTCGCCACAGCCACAGCAACGCGGGATCCGAGCTGCGTCTGCAACCTACACACAGCTCACGGCAACGCCAGATCCTTAATCCACCAAGCAAGGCCAGGGATCGAACCCGCAACCTCATGGTTCTTAGTCGGATTCGTTAACTGCTGAGCCCCAGATACTGCACATTTCTGACTTCACACCCAGTAATATGCTAAGGACTTTTGGTACTGCCTTTTGTAATCAGGAGTTTCTACATAGGTGTAAAATGTATGTTTTCATCTTGTTTAAACGGGAAAGAAGGCTACTTTGTTTTCCATTATGGGATTATTTAAGCTAATTAGGCTTTCGATCAGATTTTATCTTCAAACTTGCCCAATTCAGGAATAAGAGCAATACTTAATTACAGCTAGATGTATTTAGGATGTATGTTATATATAGAAATAACATTTACTGGGTTTATTTTAATAGGAAGTGCAATATTTTGATTGATAAAGATAACATATCTTATTTACTAAGGCAAAAGCCTCAAAAGAAATACTTACGTTTAAGGATTTTGTTAAGTAATCAATTCCTAATCATCTAAGGACAGTTCTTCAGTTAGAGATTAGTCGGCATTTCCCATCTAAAGTGTTTGCAGATGGCAGTTCATCAGACATTTAATATTCTCACCCGCTGAAATCTTATTCTGAGGTGTTTTGGGGTGTCTTTCTAAGTTCTTCCAGCTACCTTATTATAGTTAGACATGAGAATTCTCTACCCCAGTAAGGACCACAAAAGCAGTGGTGGCTCAGTACCACGGCACTGCTGGGGTTCTGCTATTTCCTGATCTGCATTAAGTGGGTCAAGATGAGACATGAGCAATTTTTTTAGAACAGTTAGGCCAGTATTTAAATTGGTTATGGTTGCTTGCCACGGCCTTGAACACAAGGACAAGGAAATTTTCCCTAATGAACCCAAGCACCATATCTTCAGACTCTACTAAACTTCATCTAGACCTCTTCTCTCTTGTTTCATCTTAGTGTTGAGAAAATGAGAACTGCAATATGATTCAAGAGGTAGTAGTGGCAGTAAGTTCCCCTTTTCTTTTATCCATTCCTTTGCTCTTCTCTTTTGGCTTTTCTTCATTTCTCTTCTTTTCACCTCTTTACTCTTTGCTTTAGTATTTTCTGTCCCTCTCTTTTTGTGCCCTTTAGTGTTTGTGTGTGTGTGTGTGCGCGCACGTGCTCGCAAAAGAAGGGCTCAGTCTG
Organism: Catagonus wagneri; assembly: GCA_004024745.2. Taxonomy (NCBI): domain Eukaryota; kingdom Metazoa; phylum Chordata; class Mammalia; order Artiodactyla; family Tayassuidae; genus Catagonus; species Catagonus wagneri. Next base: position 9,199,480 of record PVHT021183526.1, on the reverse strand, counting down.
TGCTCTTGGCTTTCACTGGCCTGTTGAAACTGGAACGCTAACTAAGCTTCCTTTTATACATCTAACAGAAACAAATGAAGAAAAGATTAAAATTATGGTTAATCTTGTTCTCTTTATATGTTTTTGTTTGGTTGGACTCTGTGGCGTTGTCAGTATTGTTTTGATCTACAGAAATGGATTGAACCTTATTCTTCCCTTAGTAGGCTACAGCAAAAGCAGGATTTGGAAATAGAGTGGTTGAGAGCCCTGAGCCTGGATATTTCCCAGAGGTTCTGGTATAGATAAGTGGGAAGATCAGAGTGTTGCCACAGTGCAGCACCATTGACAGAAACTGAGAAAACTGAGAAGCATATGTTGTGTTTGTTTTTAAGGGGAAGGCTTGGTTGGGGGAGAGGGAAGCATATATAATCAGTTGTGCTTTGGGGTGTAGTGGGACATGTTCAGGTGACTAGTAGACCCTTGGAAATACGGACTTGTAAACAGAGAGAGGAGAGTGTTGACATGTAGGTGGCACTTGAAGCATGAATGTAAATGAGGCTGTCCTGTGCAGGTGTAGAGTAAGAAGAGAGCCAGTGGCTAATCTTAAGGACTGCAGAGTGGATTATTGCAAGGAAAACTCAGCTAAGGGCACACAGAAGTAAGAGCATATATTCATCATTTTAGGATGATTCATTAGGATATTAAAATTACAGATTAACTATGTTGCCTTGGAAGTTCTATTTCACATCTGATTCACTTGCATATTAATGTGTTAAAGCACAAGCTATAGGTTTTCATGTTTTCCCCTAAGAAATTAAACCATTTTACTGTTTGTGGACGAATGAATATAAGCTCTATAGCCTGAGAGTGTTGTGGCATCTACCTACCCTCTAATATCTGTCTTTCTTTTTTTGAGGTAATACACTGCATTTAAACAGTGTCACATGGACAACCATGGCAATTGTTACCATTGCTACTGTCTTAAAGTGTTAGTTTGCTGTGTTCTATCTGGACCACTCTGCCTGCCTCAGCAGTCCCAGAATCCTTTGGATTAAAGCCTTGCCAGGGACTGTTCCACGTGAACCAGACTCTGCAGGCAGCATAATCATGGGAAATACAGTAGTACTGTGTGCTTGGGGAAGCAGTGCATGGTCATAGTCCTATAAATGATGACTTTAGCTTAAAAATCACGTTCAATTTGGGAGTTCTTATTGTGGCTCAACGGTAATGAATCTGACTAGTATCCATGAACACACGGGTTTAATCCCTGGCCTAGCTCGTGGGTTAAGGATCTGGTGTTGCCCTGAGCTGTGGTACAGGTTGCAGAAGTGACTCAAATCCCAAGTGTCTGTGGCTATGGTGTAGGCTGGCAGCTGTAGCTCCGATTCAACCCCTAGCCTGGGAACTTCCATATGCTGTAGGTGCGGCCCTAAAAAGCCAAAAAAAAAAAAAAAAAAAAAAAAAACTTTGACTATTTCAAGAATGGGCAGTTGTTTTGATCCGGAATTTAAAAGGATTTCTTCCTTGAAATGTATGCAATAGACCCTTAAGTGACACACATTTTAGGAAATATTTGAATAGCTTGTGGTAAATTTGTGTTAAATGTTTTTTCACAAATATAAACACGTTCTCTATATTACCTTTTTGTGCTTTATTTAAACTACTGTTAAGGAATGCCATTATTTACTGATTCCCACGAGCAAAGCTCCCCCTGCAAACACATTGACACAGACAGTATCATTTTAGGTTTCCTCTGTTTCTCCTAGAACTTGTCAGCTCTTAATGCATGAAAGGTGAATCAATTATTCATTCTTTATTCAGCAGCCATTTATTGTTAACAAAAGAAGCAAGAAAGTCAGGTAATAAGTTCCATAGTAAAATGAGGTTTTTCAAAAATATTTAGTGAAAGGGCAAATTGCAGCAAAGATACATGTACATGTGATGCAATTAAATACATACATACATTGTTATATACATATAAATGTGACTTCTTAATCATAGGAGTTGTGTCTGTAATGTTTGATTTCTTTAAATAAAAAACTGAAGCAGGAGTTCTCGTTGTGGCTCTGTGGTTAATGAATCCGACTAGGAAATATGAGGTTGCAGTTTCGATCCCTGGCCTTGCTCAGTGGGTTAGGGATCCGGCGTTGCCCTGAGCTGTGGTGTAGGTTGCAGACACGGCTCAGATCCCACATTGCTGTGGCTGTGGCATAGACCGGCGGCTACTGCTCCGATTAAACCCCTAGCCTGAGAACCTCCATATGCCGCGGATATGGCCATAGAAAAGACAAAAATAAAAAACAAAAATACCGAAGCAAAAACCCCAGGCTAGGGGTTTAATCGGAGCTGTAGCCGCCGGCCTACGCCACATCCACAGCAACGCGGGATCTGAGCCGTTTCTGCAACCTACACCACAGCTCATGGCAATGCCGGATCCTTAACCCACTGAGCAAGGCCGGGGATCGAACCTGCAACCTCATGTTTCCTAGTTGGATTCGTTAACCACTGAGCCACAACGAGAACTCCCTGCATTTTCAATTTTTTAATTAGTAAAACAGGCAGTATGTTGGGGGTGACATGTTACTTAAGGTTGGTTGATCAGAGATGGTCTCTCTGAGGAGGTAACATTGAGATCTGACTATCAGGGAGGAGTTACCCAGAAAAGGTGGAGAAATCCTCCCGGGCAGAGAAACCACTGCTGCTCTAGTCCTGGAACAGAAGTAGACATATACACATTTAAGGGAAGAGGCCTTTTTAGCCTGTCTGGTTGTAAACCCACAGTTATGCTGTGGGGGGTAAATGGCCATTTAGCCTCTGGATACTTGAAAGAAGCTCACCATTTTCAGACATATCTTACTCCTATACAGAGCTGTTCCGTGCAGGGCTTTCAGACTAACAGTAATAATGACGAATCACATACACACAAAAACTGGCCTGAAGGGTTTCTCAGTGGTCAGGTTAGAACAGTTTGAGCTTTAATAAGAACTTAAGTGATTAGGAGTTTCCATCCTGGTTCGGTAGAAACCAATCTGACTAGCATCCATGAGGATGCAGATTCAATCCCTGGCCTCTCAGCAAGTTGAGGATCCGACGTTGCCATGAGCTATGGTGTAGGTCGCAGATGCTGCTTGGATATGACATTGCTGTGGCTGTGGTTTAGGCCAGCAGCTGCAGCTCCAATTCAACGCCTAGCCTGGGAACCTCCATATGCTGTGAGTATAGCCCTAAAAAGACAAAAAACAACAAAAAAAGTGATCATACTTGCTATTATGAGCCTTCTTGATGCAATGCTGTAAGAAGTACCCAGGATCACCCGAAATGTACCTCTGATAACAATGCTAAACTGGACTCTAATCATGAGGAGCAAACAACTAGAAAAACCTGGAATATGAGGCATTTTATGAGACAGCTGGCCTGAACTCTTCAAAAAATGTATACCACCTTCCACTGAGAGGCAACCTGGTGTGGTAGTGAAAGCACAGTCCCTGAAGCCAGTGTGTTCAGGTGCATATTCCAGCTCCACAGCTTATACGCTGCTACTGCCTGAGAAGCACGTCTCCAGAATTCCTACTGGGAACCTCTGTTAGTTTTCTATTGCTACCACAACAATTTGCTGCAAACTCTGTGGCTGGAAACACCACAAATTTATCATATGTCAGAAGTCCAAAATGGGTCTCAATGGACTAAAATCAAGATGTTAGCAGGGCTATACTTCCATGTGGAGGCTTTAAAGGAGGGCTTTTCCTTGCCTTTTATGCTTTCTAGAAGCCTTTTTGCCCCAAATATCAGTGTATCCGGAACCTTTCTTCCACAGTAACATATCCCTCTGACTCTCACATCTGACCTCCTGCTTTGAAAGACACTGGTGATGACTTGGACCCACACAGATAATCCAGACCAATTTCCTTATTTTAGTTATTTCTTTATTTGTTTATTTTGCTTTTTAGGGCCACGCTCAGGGCATATGCAAGTTCCCAGGCTAGGGGCCAAAGCAGAGCTATAGCTTCCGGCCTACACCACAGCCACAGCAACACCAGATCCTAGCTGCGTCTATGACCTACGCCACAACTCACGGCAATGCACAATCCCCGACCCACTGAGCAAGGCCAGGGATCAAACCTGCATCCTCATGAATACCAGTCAGATTCGTTTCTGCTATACCACAGTGGGAACTCCTGATTTCCTTATTTTAAGATTAACTGATTAGCAACCTTAATTCCATCTATAATCTCAATTCCTCTTTGCCATGTAGCCTAATATATTCATAGATTCCTGGGATTAAGGCATGAGCATATTTGAGGGACCATTTTTCTCGCCCACACTTCTGTGTTTAGATTCTATAGGTGTATAAGACACCTGAGGCCAGGAGGAGATGATTCCAAAATGTAGATCCTAGCTCATGCTGAAGACTAGGAGTAGGACCAGTAATGGGGTTTGAGCTAAAAGGAACCACTGAGCAGTGTGTGTACATGTTTTTTTACCTTCTCATATTGACATAAGCATATATGGTAGATTCAGTATTCAGAAAGTGATTGAATTAGAAGGAGGCAGTTGAGTTTTCATTACATCATGGTAGGAAAATGATTGAAATATTAGAATTTATTTCTGTTGTTTTATGCCAGCCCTCAGAGGGAAATATGATTTAATTACAAAGTACAGATGCTTTGGGTTTAATTTTAATGTTTGCTTTATTACAGATTTTTACTACCCTTGGATGCACTCCTGATATGGAAAAGATGGAAGAACAATTTGCTAATTTGAACATTGTTAAACGTTCCTTAGAAACTAAAGAGCCTACTTATCTGCTTAGCATAGACACATCAAAGACCATATCAGCAGAAAAAGGAAGCTTGGTTGCTGTTTTATGTTCCAGTGGATCAATCAGAATATATGATAAAGAAAGGTTAAACATACTACGGGAATTTAGAGGGTATCCTGGACTTAATGGAGTCAAATTTGCCAGTTCCCATGACAGCGTGTATTCATCCTGTGCTGACGGCACTGTAAAATGCTGGGATGCTCGGTTAGCCAGTGACAAACCTGTCCAGCTGTTTAAGGGTTACCCTTCCAATGTTTTTATCAGTTTTGACATCAGCTGTAATGATCATGTCATTTGTGCTGGTACAGAGAAGGTTGATGATGATGCATTGTTGGTATTTTGGGATGCAAGAATTAATTCTCAGGACTTGTCTGCTCCTAAAGACCCATTAGGTACATATTCAGAGACACACAGTGATGATATCACTCAAGTATGTTTCCATCCCAGAGACCCTAACATGGTTGTCTCAGGTTCAACTGATGGCCTGGTAAATGTATTTGACATCAGTGCTGATAATGAAGAAGATGCACTGGTTACAACCTGTAACTCCATTTCATCAGTGAGCTCTATTGGTTGGTCTGGGAAAGATTATAAACAGATTTACTGCATGACACATGATGAAGGATTTTGTTGGTGGGATCTTAATCATCTGGATACCGATGAACCAATTACACGTTTGAACATCCAGGATGTCAGACAAGTCACTAATGTGAAAGAAGGTGTTTTGGACTATTTGATTGGAGGCCTGTATCATGAAAAGACAGACAGATTGTTTGTTGTTGGAGGAACAAACCAAGGAGTTATTCACATAATGAGCTGTACTGCATCGGGATTGGTCCATGTCACCAGCTTGCAGGGAGGGCATGCTGCTACAGTTCGGTCCTTCTGCTGGAATATGCAGGATGATTCTTTGCTGACTGGAGGAGAAGACGCACAGTTGTTACTTTGGAAACCTGGAGCAACAGAGAAGACATTTACAAAGAAAGACAGCATGAAAATAGCCTCCTCTGTGTACCAGCGAGTTCGAGTTCACAGTAATGATTCGTATAAGAGAAGGAAAAAGCAGTGATGTTACCTTGGGAGTTGACCTCATAGGTTTTAGAGTTGCAAACAGTTATTTCTGTGTACTGTCTGTGCTGAAAGTTCATTTTTAAAAACAAGCCAGTCTTGGAAATACGTTGAGAATGGTTTAATTCAGATCTTCATGTATTCTAAAATTATTTTTTTAAGCCTCCATTTGAGTGTATAATCAGTGAGTTGAAAGTAAAATTACATTCCTCATTTTAAAAACCCATCTGTTGAATTAGTAAATGTTGGATTTAAAGAAATAGCTTTGATAAGGGTTTTTTAGAAGTAAATGGCTAATGTGACTTTAAAAAACAGGTGGTTTGGGCTGTGTTTTTTAAGCTCAGTTTTACATTTTAAATCATCTTCATTATTTTTAAAACCAAATCAGTATTTTCTTCATTTGAGAAGCTCCTACTTGCTTAATGCATATAGATTACACTAGTGCATTTAAATATAAACATTCTAATAAATCTAAAGATAATTAAATATTTTCAGAAATAGGAGTTCGCGTCATGGCGCAGTGGTTAACGAATCCGACTAGGAACCATGAGGTTGCGGGTTCGATCCCTGCCCTTGCTCAGTGGGTTAACGATCCGGCGTTACCGTGAGCTGTGGTGTAGGTTGCAGACACGGCTCGGATCCTGCGTTGCTGTGGCTGCGGCGCAGGCCAGTGGCCACAGCTCTGATTAGACCCCTAGCCTGGGAACCTCCACATACCACGGGTGCGGCCATAAACCCGCGGCCATAAAATGACAAAAGGCAAAAAAAAAAAAAATATTTTCAGAAATAAAGTGATTTGCATTTATTTGAGAAAAATATATTTAGTAAGTATTTGCATCTATCCTTTAATATTGTTTGTTAAACAGTAAACAGGTGTTTTGCTGATGAAACTGAAATTATCTTGGGAAATTCACTTTGAAATTCAAAGTGAATATACGCAAATGAAAGTATTGATAGTAGTAAAAAGACTTTTTATTTCAAAATATTCCAATATCTTGTGATAAAATTTTCTTCTGTAATGTTTCATCCATCCATAGTTTTAAGCTTGAATTTTTGTTTACTGCTAATTTTCCATCCTTCCTTTTAAATATTTCTCCAAAGAATCTTAATTAAAAAGTTGATCCCGGAGTTCTCATCCTGGCACAGCAGTTAACGAATCCGACTAGGAACTATGAGGTTGCGGGTTTGATGCCTGACCTTGCTTAGGGGGTTAACGATCTGGTGTTGCCGTGAGCTATGGCGTAGGCTGGCAGCTGTAGCTCCGATTTGACCCCTAGCCTGGGAACCTCCACATGCACTGGTGTGGCCCTAAAAAAAAGCAAAAAAAAAAATTGATCCCTCTAAAGGTTTGGTATCTCTTTTAATGTTTAATTAAAAGTGAAAATATTTATTTACTATTAATTTATATTTGTTTAGGGCCACACCCGCAGCATATGGAAGTTCCCAGGCTAGGGGTAGAATCAGAATTACAGCTGCTAGCCTGCACCACAGCTCAGGGCAACGCTGGACCCCTGACCCACTGAATAAGGCCAGGGATCATACTTGCATTCTCATGGATACTAGTCGTATTCATTTCCACTGTGCCACAATGGGAGCTCCTCTCTTTATTTTTTGATGTTTTAATTTTAATTTTTTTGGTCATACCCACAACATGTGAATTCCTAGACCAGGGATCAAACCCCGGGCCACAGCAGCAGCCCCACCATTGCACTGACAGTACCAGATCCTTAACCCACTGCACCGCAAGGGAACACCTACATTTCTTTTTATTTTATTTTATTTTATTTTATTTTATTTTATTTTTGCTTTTTAGGGCCACACCCATGGCATATGGAGGTTCCTAGGCTAGGGTTCAAATTGGAGCTGTAGCTGCCGGCCTACACCACAGCCATGGCAATACCAGATCCGAACGCATCTGCAACCTACACCACAGCTCACGGCAACGCCGGATCCTTAACCCGCTGAGTGAGGCCAGGGATCAAACCTGTGTCCTCATGGATCCTAGTCAGATTCTTTTCCCCTGTGCCATGACGGGAACTCCTCTTTTTTTTTTTTTAACTCAATTTTATTACATTTATAGTTGTACAGCGATCATCACAACCCAGTTTTACAGCATTTCCATCCCAAACCCCCAGCCATCCTTCCACTCCCAACCAGTCTCCTTTGGAAACAATACATTTTTCAAAGTCTGTGAATCAGTATCTGTTCTGCAAAGAAGTTCATTGTGTCCTGTTTTTACATTCCACATGTAAGTGATAGCACATGACATTGGTGTCTCACTTTCTGACTAACTTCACTTAGCATGATAATTTCTAGGTCCATCCATTATGCTGCAAATGCCATTATTTCTTTCCTTTTAATGGCTGAGTAATATTGCATAGTATATATGTACCACATCTTCTTTATTCACTCCTCTGTTAATGGGCATTTAGGTTGTTTCCGTGTCTTAGCTATAGTATGTAGTGCTGCAATGAACATTGGGGTCCTCCTACATTTCTTTTTAAATGTTAATGGTTTAACATTTTAAATTTAACATTTAACATGTCTCTGAGATTGTAACACTGGGAGAAATTTTTATTTTTCTATAGAAAATTTACAGCTTACACTTGATACGGTTTGGCTTAACTCCTATGAGGCTGAACAATAGGTAAGTCAGTGTTAAACGTGTTAAAAATATAAGATTCTTATTTGGAAAAATTCAGCTATTCTTGGTGTTGTACAAACCATAAACCTAAGGATAATTTAGGACTTTTCTCTTCTCTTAACCAGCCATTCACCAAGCCTTATGCCATTCTTTTTTTTTTTTT
>PVHT021183526.1:9161589-9183282 GCA_004024745.2 Catagonus wagneri | reverse complement strand
AGCAATTCACATTTTGCAAGAACATATAGACAAATATGTTCATCACCATAGAGTAGCCAACTGATGTAAGTGGAGAAGGGAGCAGAAGTGGGTTAAGAAATTAGAGAGGAGGATGTTCCTTGGTGCTGTGGCTCAGGTCATTGCTGTGGTGTGGGTTCAATCCCTGGCCTGAGAACTTCTGCATGCCATGGGCACAGCCAAATAAGTAAATAAAAAAAGAAAGGAAAATGAGAAAGGAAAGAGTAAAAACAATTTTAGTAGGAAAAAAAGAAAATCACTTTGAAGAGATATGACAAGTCTGCTGGAGAGGTTGGGAACTTCATAGGCACATGGAAACTCGTGCAAATGAAAAGAGGTGGCAGATCATTTTTAATTCCAATGGATAAAAACTTGTATGAAGAAAAAATAGAATTGTAGTATACTGCTTACCTAATGGAGAATAATGTTTATGTGGTCATAACATAAGCATGATATTGATCTAATCAGAAGTCTTGGGGGTGGGAGGGTTGGTTTTTTTCTCTCTCTCTTTTTCCCCCCAGCCGCAGCCACGGCACATGGAAATTCCCGGGCCAGGAATCAAATCTGATCTGCACCTGTGACCCACACCCCAGCTGTGGCAACCCCGGATCCTGTAACCCACCGTGCTGCCTTAGAGTCAACACTAGATCCCCAACCCATGCACCACAGCGGGAACTCCAGAAGTTGTAAAACTATTGAGAGTAGAGAAGGGGTGTCAACTGCTTAGTTTTCCTTTTCCATAGTAAAAAGTCTGCACTGTTTCTATAGATAAATCAAGAAAATAGCAATATAAGAATATTGTTTAGTAGTGTATAAGTAAATCACCCGCTAGAACAGCTAACCCAATTCATTGAAAGTGGTTCCCTTGAAAAAGAAGGCAGAAAACAGAGCATGGGGACTGCTGTTTTGTTGTTTGATTTTTTTGATTTGTACATAACTTCTGGTGGAATATCAAGATATTTTGGCAGCAGGTAACTGTTCAATTCAGATTAACCAAATAAGCAGCAGATTACCTCATGTAAGTTCAGAAGTGAATCATTTCCAGGGCTGGTTGTTAGCAAGAATGAAAGTTCTTTCCATTTTTCTGCTCTGCCAGTTTTCTTTTTCTGTTTTTTCTTTTTCTTTTATAGGGCCGCACCTGGGGCATATGGTGGTTCCCAGGCTAGGTGTCGAATCGGAGTTATAGCTGCTGGCCTGTACTATAGCCACAGCAAAGCCAGATCTGAGCTGCTTCTGTGACCTACACCACAGCTCACGGCAATGCTGGAAACTTAACCCACTGAGCATGTCCAGGGATCTAACCTGTGTCCTCATGGATCCTAGTCAGATTCGTTTCCACTGCACCACAATGGAAACTCCTGCTCTGCCAGTTTTCATCTTTCAGGTTCACGTTCGCAAGATGACTACAATCAACAAATGACCACATCCATACTCAACAGTGTTTAATGGAAAAAGGGACTATTTTTTTGCTTGTGATTGTTTAAATTTAATTAGGTCCCATTTGTTTATTTTTGTTATTTTCATTACTCTAGGAGGTAGATCTGAAAACATTGCTTCAGTTTATGTCAGAGAGTGTTCTGCCTATGTTTTTTCCTCTGAGAGTTTTATGGTACCTGGTCTTATATTCAGGTCTTTAACCCATTTTGAGTTTATTTTGGTGTATGATGTTAGAAAGTGTACTAATCTCATTCTTTTACATGTAGCTGTCCAGTTTTCCCAGCACCACTTATTGAAGAGACTTTCTTTTTCCCATTGTATATTCTTGCCTCCTTCTTTATAGATTAGTTGACCTTAGATGCCTGGGTTTATTTCTGGGCTTTCTGTCCTCTTCCGCTGATATAGAGTTCTATTTTCATGCCAGCAGCTTCTGATTGCTTTATTAATGATTACACACGCTTTCTGAGAGGGTTTGTAGCAAGTGCCATGGGCTGAAATTTCATTATGTGCCCAAGCCAGAAATATTCACTATCCAGAAGAATGCCATCCCCACCAAATGGCCCAATCACGATTCACTGCCTGTGGGGCTGGACGTAACATATGCTCCTTGGAAGCACGTGGGTTCAGGGAAGTGCATGGAAAAGTAGGTTGAGGTTGATGAACAGTTGTATTTCAAGAGGAACTAACTACTTCAATTATTTGTACTTAAAAAACTTTTTTTTCTTTTTTGATTTTTGATTTTTAGGGTACACCTGCAGCATATGGTGGTTCCCAGGCTAGTGGCTGAATGGGAGCTGCAGCTGCCGGCCTACACCACAGCTACAGCAATGCTGGATCCTTAACCCACTGAGTGAGGCCAAGGATTGAACCCATATCCTCATGGATATTAGTCGGGTTCTTAACCCACTGAGCCACAATGGGAACTCTGAAAATATTTTTCATTTTAACATTGAATCAAATGAATAAATATATTTGTGTGGTAATGATTAACTTGAACTGTTTAATCAATATGTATTGAATGCAAACTCATATCTTTATTGGACTATTGTTTAGAGGAGAGTTAGACATTTAAAAAATTAAAAAGGGAGTACCTGGTGTGGCACAGTGGATTAAGAATCTGACTGCAGTGGCTCAGGTTGCTGTAGAGATGCAGGTTCAATCCTGGCCTGGCAGAGTGGGTTAAAGGATCCAGCATTGTCACAGCTGCAGTATAGGTGCAGCTGTGGCTCAGATTCTATCCTTGGCCTGGGAACTTTCATATGCCATGGGTGCATATGTAAAATAAAAATAAATAAAAAATAAAAGGAAAAGTACTATATATTCCATATATAAAATAGATGAACAACAAGCTCCAATTGTACAGTACAGGAAAGTATATTCAATATCCTATAATAAACTATAATGGAAAAGAATATGAAAAAGAATATATATATATTCATATATATAACTGAATCACTTTACTGTATACCAGAAGCCAACACAACATTGTAAATCAACTACAATAAAAAAAAAAAAGGAGAAAGTGAAAAATATGTCAGATGATTTTTGTTGTCCTTTTGGCAAAATGTATGTAATCTGCTGGTACAATCAGTAATATCATATTGAATTAATTTATTATTCAGTGACTGACTCATTAGTAAATTTATCTGCAGATCCACAAACTACAAAGCTAGATTTCAATTATCTGGCTTTGAGATTACTCACACATTATGTCTTCTGCACTTTCGTGCTGCCTGCATTCTGTGCTTTTCACTGCTCATTATCTTTTTGATCATGTGAAGTATCAGAATTAAAATCATATGATTTTGCAACCCCCTCACCCTCCATTCTTCCCACTTTTGTACCTGATGCATAAGCCAAAAGAAGCTACTTGAAATTCCTGAATGCACCATAAAAATAATGCAACCATACTTTGCATCGGTTTTGTTATCTGAAAAATGAAGATGGTATGTGACAGAAACTGCTGGTTATCTGTTCTCCCTTTCCATAGTTATAGAACCCCCCCCCCAAAACACAATTTAGACTGGGATGTAATGCCCAGAATAAAGATTATATTCCAAAGTATTCTACAACTATTTGTGGTTATAAGATTATGTTGGCTTAATGAAATGTATGTGGAAACTTCATAAAATGACAGCTGAGTTTCCTGTGCTTCCTCCTGCCATCTGGAATGTGGATGTGATGGCTGGAGCTCAAGCTATCTTGAACCAGGAGGCTGAAGGCCACAGCTAGCTTCTAGAGTAGCTGGCTACCTGGTACCCTGAGGTTTTGTGGAGAAAGAAACTGTTGAACTATTGCTTAAGCCACTGTTATGAAGTGGTCTCTGTTATAAGCAGTGGAACGTAACTGATAAGATTGTATAAACTTTTAAAGGTTGTTCAAAACATGAACTGATACATATCAAAACCCTTAAAGTAGTATCTGAGAGTAGAATGAGTGCAATTCTGGTATTTATAATGTTAAACTATTTCTGCGCTTTGGTAAGGTTGTTTCCTTTGCCTGGCAGTTTATTTGCTAAACTCATATTTGTCCTTAACCCCCAAATCAATCACTTCCTCTTTTCCGAAACTTTCTTATCACCACCTGGGGAGTTAATTTCTCCTTTGCTTTAATACTAATTCTTAATCCTGTGTTTATTTTTATAGCAACTTAACATTTCCTTTTTCCTTTTTTTCTTTTTTGGCTGTACTTCCAGCACATGGAGTTTCCCAGGCCAGATATTGAATCTGAGCCACAGCTGCAACCTATGCCACAGTTGTGTCAACATCTGATCATTAACCCACTGAGCAAGGCCAGGGATCGAACCCACGTCCCTCAAAAGAAACTACATCAGGTTCTTTTTTTTTTATAATGATTTTTATTTTTTCCATTATAGGTGGTTTACAGTGTTCTGTAAATTTTCTACTGTACAGCAAGGTGACCCAGTCACACATACATGTATACCTTCTTATTTCTCACATTATCATGCTCCATTGGGAATTTGGGGTTAATAGATGCAAACTATTGCCTCTAGAATGGATAAACTACATTGGGTTCTTAACACCGCTGAACCACAATGGGAACTCCGATCACTGTCCCTAAACCTATTACAATATTAATATGCCAATCCTGCCACCCTCCCTGCCTCACAAAATATCCCGATGCAGCACTTCTAGAGGAGCCCTCCCCGACACCCTGGCACACTGAGTTGCTTAGTTGGGATAAACACATATTGTTCTGGGCACTGTGGTAGGTGATGCTAGAGAAAGAGGTTTGCCAACACTGAGTTGCTTAGTTGGGATAAACATCTGTTGGTCTGGGCGCTGTGGTAGGTGATGCTAGAGAAAGAGGTTTTCTCTGCCCTCCCAGGACCTGCAATGTGCCAGGTGAGATAGTGTCTTAAACAACGACAATACCATGGACAGACTGCACAAACAGGAGGGAAAGGAGTATGATTCATTCTCTTCTTAGGTTAAGAAAAAAGGATGCCTGGGAGTTCCCGTCATGGCTCAGTGGTTAACGAATCTGACTAGGAACCATGAGGTTGAGGGTTCGATCCCTGGCCTTGCTCAGTGGGTTAAGGATCCAGCGTTGCCGTGAGCTGTGGTGTAGGCGCAGCTCGGATCTTCGCTGTGGCGAAGGCCGGCGGCTACAGCTCCGATTAGATCCCTAGCCTGGGAACCTCCATATGCCGCGAGTGTGGCCCTAGAAAAGGCAAAAAGCCAAAAAACAAAAAAAAGAAAAAAGGATGCCTGGACTGTATTTTGAAAGAAAAGGAGTTTATCAGATAGACTGGAGAAAGGGGAGAAAAGAGCAACAAAATATAAAATGTGCAGAAGGAACAACATGCAAAGGCTCAGAGGCATAATACATGCGCTTGACTTTTAGTCATGAGGGTTGGACCCAGGTCCTCCTGAATTTCTCTGCAGACACAGTCACAAAAGCTTTCTTAGGGTGAGTTACCTCTGCAGATGGCTCCTTACATCCCATTATGTCTTGACTTTTCACTCTTTGAATTCTGAGGACTGTGTTTCTGGAAGTGGTACCACTAGCTATTCCCTGAATTTTTTATATTACTACTCTGAAGAAATGTTCCTCAGCGCCACCGGCTCGTCCTGCACATGCGCATATTCAAAAGCTCTTCATTCTGAAGCTCAGACTCTTGTCCGACAATCGACAATCGACAATCGGAGTATTTGCGAGATTGCTTTGTAAAAATATCCTGGTTAGTTTTCAGCTTTTTGTTTCTCGTTAACAGGAGTCTGTTGGTGTACTACTCTCTGTCTTTAGTCCCTAGCACGGGGCCATCCTGCATTCATTTAACTTGAGTCTTTAAACAAATTTTATTATTATTAAAAAAAATTTTTTTAGCTTGAGTCTTTTTGTTTGTTGGTTGATTGGTTCCAGTAGGCTCCTCGCTGATTAAACTAGATTTTCTTTCTGAAGTTGCTCTCTGTGCTTTTATTTCTCTTCTCTAGGACAGAATAAAGGCTCCATATTTCCTTAGGGGCTTTACAAATAACATAGCTTGGCCCAGGAGTTGAATGAGATCCTGATAGGAGGCTTAACCAAGTGCTCTTTCCTCACAGACCCCCAATGGTCACCGAGCCCTGAGCCTGGGACGATTTTACTGTCACTTGCCTGGATAGAGCGGCCACACTCTGCCTGGCAACCCCTTTTAAAGTTGTATTGAGTTTTGTGAACCTTGAAGGCAGTTGCAGATCCAAACACTGTCTTATAAGCATCTGCCAGTGCAGGTTTCTCTCCGCTTCTACTGTGCTTTACTCACATACTTATATCGGTACAGGTGTAACACGTGGTAGATCATTGTTTCCATTTCTAACTGTTCTGTTAAGGACTGCTACCATTTGTGTTAGTCAGAGTCAAAGAACTGAATTAATAAGAAATGTGTGGGAGTTCCTGTTGTGGCTCAGTGGTTAACAAATCCGACTAGGAACCATGAGGTTGAGGGTTCAATCCCTGGCCTTGCTCAGTGGGTTAAGGATCCGGCGTTGCCATGAGCTGTGGTGTAGGTTGCAGACGCGGCTCAGATCCCACATCGCTGTGGCTATAGTGTAGGCTGGCAGCTACAGCTCTGATTAGACCCCTAGTCTGGGAACCTCCATGTGCCACAGGTGGGGCCTTAAAAGTATAAAAGATAAAAAAGAAAGAAAGAAATGAGTGTCCTATATTATGAATGATTATTTTTTAATTCCTTTTTTTTGGGGGGGGGGCCATTCCTACAATTCCCGGGCCAGGGATGAAACATATGCCACAGCAGTGACAACGCCAAATCCTTAACCCACTGAACCACCAGGGAACTCCAAATACTCATTTTCTTTACAGGGCCTGCTTACTCGTCATTGTCTTTGAAAAGGTCCTAGTTTCTTTAAAAAAAATTTAAGTATAGGGAGTTCCCTTCACAGCTCAGTGGTTAACGAACCCAACTAGGATCCGTGAGGATATGGGTTCAATCCCTGGCCTCACTCAGTGGATTAAGGATCCAGTGTTGCCGTGAGCTGTGGTGCAGGTCACAGTCATGGCTCGGATTCCGCGTTGCTGTGGCTGTGACTTAGGCTGGGAGCCGTAGCTCTGATACAACCCCTAGCCTGGGAACTTCCATATGCTGTGGGGGTAGCACAAAAAAGCAAAAAATAAATTAACTAATTGATATAAAAATTTGAAGTGTAATTGGTTTACAATGTTTTGTTAATGTGTATACGTATATATTTTCTTTTAAAATATTCTTTTCCATTATGTTTTATTACAGGATAGTGAATATAGTTCCCTGTGCTATACAGTAGGACCTTGTTGTTTATACATTCTATATATCATAGTTTTCATCTGCTAACCCCAGACTCCCAGTCCAGCCCTTCTCCTACCCCGCTTGGTATCTGTTCTCTATGTCTGTGAGTCTGTTCTCTGTTCTTGCATTATAGGTAAGTTCATTTTTGTCATATTTTAGATTCCGCATATGAGTGATATTGTATGGTATTTGTCTTTTTCTGGCCTTACTTAGTATGTTAATCTCTACTTGTATCCATGTTCCTGCAATTGGCATTATTTCATTATTTTTTATGGCTGAATAGTATTCTATTGTTTATGTGAACTACATCTTTATTTATTCATCTGTTGATGGACATTTAGGTTGTTTCCATGTCTTGGCTATTGTGAATAGAGTTGCTATGAACATAGGGGTGCATGTATCTTTTTCTTTTTTTTCTTTTTAGGGCCACACCTGTGACATATGGAAATTCCCAGACTAGGGGTTGAATTGGAGCTGCAGTGGCCAGCCTATCGCACAGCCACAGCCATGCCACATCTGCAGCCTATGCTGCAGCTCACAGCAATGCCAGATCTTTAACCCACTGAGGGAGGCTAGAGGTAGAACCTGCATCCAGTCCTCATGGTTGCTAGTCGTGTTCTTAACACCCTAAAACACAACGGGAACGCCACATGTGTCTTTTTGAATTAGAGTTTTATCCAGATATCTGCCCAGGAGTAGAATGCTACGTCACATGCAACTCTATTTTAGCTTTTTGTGGAATCTTCATACTGTTTTCCATAGTGGCTGTACCAATTTACATTCCTACCAACAGTGTAGGAGGTTTCCCTTTTCTCCACACCCTCTGAAGCATTTGTTATTTGTAGACTTATTAATTAATGATGGCCATTCTGGCCAGTGTGAGGTGATAGTTCATTGCAGTTCTGATTTGCATTTCTCTAATAATTAGTAATGTTTGAGCATCTTTTCATGTGGATAAGGCCCAAATTTAAGTGCTGGTTCTCCGCATCAACAAGGCCCTGCAAATATACTCATCCAAAGATGCTTACCTCCTTCCAGATTAGGATTATTTGTTCCCTGCAGCAGAGAGCAGAGCGGTCCTTTTGCTTCTCTTTACTGCTGTATTTGCTATGAATTGCTCTGGGCTCTAGGTTTGATCCCCTACCTGGCTTTGCTACCTGAGGCAGTGTTAAAGATAATCTTCAAACAACTTTGTGAAATAGGAACCTCTGATCTCCCCACCCTACACAGGAGAAAACAGGATTATAGAGTGAAAGTTACTTTGACTCCAACACTGGAGCAAGAAGCAGTGTAAGAATGGGACATAATTGGCTCCTGTTATGTATGACTTTATCACATCTTCAGGGTTACACGGAGGAGACACTAATGGGATCTGTGTGGTTAAGATTATGGAGTTAGAGGTCACATTGCTTGGGTTTAAGTATGGGCTGTATTACTTCTGTGGTTTGGGTGGACAATTTACCTAGCTTCTCTGTGCCTCGGCTTCTTCATCTGAAAAAATACATGACTAGCCTTTACCTTTTTGGTTCTTACAGAATTAAATGAGCTTATACAGGTGAAGCCCTTAGCATGGTGCTGGGGGAATGAAAAGTTCTCAGTAATCCTTAGCTGTCATCACCACCACCATCAACATCTTCATCATCATCATCTCTGGAACCAAGTTTGTCAGGTAGTAGAAGTCAGATGAAATGAGGCCCAGGGCCACAGCTCACGGCAACGCCGGATCCTTAACCTGCTGAGCGAGGCCAGGAATCAAACCCACAACCTCAAGGTTACTAGTCAGATTCATTTCCACTGCGCCATGACAGAAACTCTCCCAGAGTCATTTTTACTTGCACAGTGTTTTCCAGTGTTCAAAGAACTTTCATACTCATTATCCTGCTTGATTCCAGGATAATGAGTGAAGGGAGCTTGTGGTGAAGGGAGAGTGTAACTGGGAGATAGGCATGCAAACTACTAATCAGAATAGTTACCATGGTGCTGTAGATTAAGGATCCAGCTTTGTCACTGCAGCAGCACAGATCCCTGCTGTGGTGTGGCTTAGATCCCTGGCCTGGGACCTTCCACAGGCTGCAGGCACTGCCAAAATAATAATAATAATAATAATAGTAATACAATTGTCATAAGGGTGGTGGACATCTAGGAATTCCAGAAAGAAAGTAGTGGCCTTTAGCCCATTACAGGAAGTTTGCCAAGTAAATGAAGAGAGGGAGGTGTTCAAGCAGAGGAACCGTGAGACCATGGCTCTGGCATATTTTCAGGAAACTATGTACCGTTCAGTGTTTCCTGACATGAAGTGTGGGGCAAATGATATAAGTGAACGTGAGTTAGGCAAGCAGGAGGCAGGTAATGAAGGCGTATTCTAGAAAGAGGTGTCCAGAATGTGCCCTGTAGGTGCTGGGAGCCCACAAAGAATATAATGTTGGGGAGTAACATGATCAGGTTTGTATCATTCTGTCAGCAGTGTAGACAAGGGGGATTGATTATCCTCTAAAAGGCTAAAGTGGTGAAATCAATAACAATATCAGAACTCAGGTCTTTTTGACCCAAGTTTAGCAGATATTCCATTAAACCACGCTGATCCCTCTCTAGAGCAGTATGTAAAACTCAGAGGGTTAAGGATCCAGTGTTGTCACTGCTGTGGCTTGGGTCTCTGCTGTGGTGCAGATTTGATACCTGGCCTCTGGAACTTCTGCATGCTGTGGGCATGGCCATGGATAAATAAATAAATTTAATTAAATGTCCCAGTATTTACTATATTGACTTGCTAGTGCGAATTTAAATTCATGACTAAAAGGGAACTATACTCAATACTTTGTAATTACGTATCAAGGAAAAGAATCTGCGGAGTTCCTATCGTGGCTTAGCGGAAATTAATCTGACTAGTATCCATGAGGATGCGGTTTCAATCCCTGGCCTCGACGGGTGGGTCAGTGATCAGGCATTGCTGTGAGCTGTGGTGTAGGCCAGTCGCTATAGCTCCAATTCATCCCCTAGCCTGGGAACTTCCATAGGCTGAGGGTGCAGCGCTAAAAAAAAAAAAAAAAAAGGAAAAAATCTGAAAAAAAACCCAAAAAACCAAATCACTTTGCTCTACACCTGAAATTAACACATCATTGTAAGTCAACTATACTTCAATAAGAAATTAAATTAAAAAATAAATTCTTGACTGGGAAAACTTTCACATAATCACTAAACAACTTAACCCCGTGTTTCCTCTCTTTGGTTCTCTCTCTGGGGCATGCCTGTGAGAAGATGCTTTCCCTTGAATTCCTATCTCCTCGTTTGAATGGAAAAGAGCTACAATTCATTCATTCTTCAGATGTGTGCAGAGCATAGATTCCACCAAGCAATTTGTTCTGGGGCCTATATCCTTTATAAATTCATGTGATTTTTAAGTCTAAATCTATTTTTTATTGATACAGTGTAATTCTATTTCCTAAGATTATATCTTAAGCAAAGTTGTATGGAAAGCAGCCTTTAGCAGGAGAGCTTGCTACCCTCAGTGTGTTTAGTCCTCTCTTTGCTTTCACACCCCTGTCCCCATCAGAAGGCACCAGTCACCTAAGGCACAGCAAGCTGGCCAGCAGGAACTCTTCCACCTGGACTGACCATGCCTCTGATTCTGATGCTCTTTACCCATAAGAGGAGGAAAGTACAGTCCTGCACTGTTAGCGCCCTCTCCTGGCTTTTCCCTCCTAGAGCACTGTCCCAGCAATCTGGCAGGACCTTATTAGAATTCCAAGGGTTCCTGGATCTCCCCAAATTCTCATAGTTACCATGACCCTATGTTACCAGCAAAGATTTAATCCAAATGCATCCTAGGGATGTTATCATCATTCTAGCAAAATTCATGTCATTGAATGTTTCTTTACCATCTGTGTTCTACTTCCTGCTTGCGGGAACAAGAAGTGCTAAACTATTCTCCCTCATCAATGACAACACCCACTCTTGGGGTTAAGTTCAGTTAAGCTATAGCCAGAAACGTGTCTTTTATTCACAGGCTCAGTTATTCATTTACGCATTTTTTGAGTGCTTATTCTATGCCAGCCACCAGATTAGTTACTTGAAGCACAGTATTGAACAAAACAGACAGGTCCTTCCATCATGAATTTCCTGAGCTAGTAATCCTGATATTCGAGGGGGGGGGCATATTAAAACTGAAGAACAGCTTGTTAACTGAGAATGGGAGGAAATGGAAGCGTCTACAGTTGCCAACATTGTAATTGATGCAGCTTAAGTAAGAAGTTTAAACATATTTTCATGCTTATATATGAGCATGATTGCTATTTTCAGTATAATTAGAGGGAAGGCAATATGCTGCCTCTTAACATAGTGCAGGAGAGTCCGTGAGAATGGGGCTATTTGTTTAAAAGATAACCGGTTCCTTAAAAAGCTAAATATAGAACTACCATGTGATCCAACAATTCCACTTCTGGGTATGTATTCCATAAGATTTGGAAATAGGATTTTGAAGAGATATTTGTGCCTCCATGTTCATTGCCAAGAGGTGGAAGCAGCCCAGATGTCCATGGATAAAGAAAATGTGGTATAAACATGAAGTGGAGTACTATTCAGCCTTTAAAAAAGAAAGCCCATCATATGCTACAACATGAAAAAACCTCTTTTTTTTTTTTTGGTCTTTTTGCCTTTTCTAAGGCCATACTCACAGCATATGGAGGTTCCCAGGCTAGGAGTCTAATAGGAGCTGTAACCGCTGGCCTACGCCATGGCCACAACAATGCCAGAGGCCACCATGGGTATGGTAGAGTGAGTGGGGAGTTGGGGTCAACTGGAAGGCTGAGGTTCCAGACCTAGCACACCCAGTTTCTGGCTGTGTGACTGACCTTGGACTCCCCATATTTAACCTCTAAGCCTCAGAGTCCTCCCTGGTAAAAGAGAGATTAACTCACTACTTCAAAGAGCTTTGTAGGATTAAACGAGATGATGCGTGTGTGACCTGGCAGAAACTAATGCACTCTTTGGTGATGATGCTGATGGATTTCTTTTTATGTGTGTGTGCTTTTTTGCTTTTTAAGGCCGCACCCGCAGCATATGGAGGTTCCCAGGCTAGGGGTCTAATCGGAGCTATGGCTGCCAGCCTATGCCAGAGCCACGGCAATGCCATATCCTTAACCCACTGAGCGAGGGAGGCCAGGGATCGAACCCGCAACCTCATGGTTCCTAGTCAGATTCGTTTCCACTGCACCACAAAGGGAACTCCCTAATGGATTTCTTCATTACTGACTTCCCCACTGCTGCATTGGGCCATACCTGGGTATGGTGGGGTGTTGAGGCACCATGAGAGATTTTGAGCTTCTCCCTTCCATTTGTCCTGCTATTTTCTCCACTTTCAGGTTACACATGTTGAAAGTGGAGTGCTGGAGTTTCTGCTGTATCGCAGCCGGTTAAGGATCTGGCATTGCTGCAGCTGTGGCGTAGGGTGAAGCTGTGGTGCAGATTTGATCCCTGGCCAGGGAAGTTCCATATGCCACAAGTGAGGCCATAAAATGAAGAAATAAAAAAATTTTTAAGTACTAAAAAATTAAAAATACATCATGTTAAGTGAATAATTAGGTTACAGAGGATAATGTGTAGTATAATACAAATTACAGGCAATTCTAATATATGAAAAAAAAATCACTACCTGCTCTTTAGGAATATGTACTTATTTAGTGAAAATATGACATCAAGGGAATAAAAAGCACCAGATTCAGGGTCATGGTGCTCTCTGAGAAAGAAGGGATGTGATGGGAAACCATTATGTAAGAGACTAAGAGACTTCCACCACGTTGGTATTTATTTCTAGAGCTGTGTGGTTATATTATTGTTATATTATTCATTATGACTCTTTATAAATCTATAATGTTTTGTGAGATAAAATTTAGGATGGTACATATTCCTCAAAAAAAATTAAAATAGGAGTTCCTGTTGTCGCTCAGCAGGTTAAGAACCCAACATAGTGTGTGTGAGGACTCAGCTTCAATCCCTGGCCTTGCTCAGTGGCTTAAGGATCTAGCGTTACGGCAAGCTGTGGCGTAGGTCACAGATGCAGCTCAGAACTGGTTTTGCTGTGGCTGTGGTGTAGGCCGGCAGCTGCAGCTCTGATTCAACCCCTGACCCGGGAACTTTCATATGCCACAGATGCGGCCATTAAAAAAAATTTAATTTGAAACTATATCTCAGTATATGACTTAATCTTTACCAACTGCCCCTGACACATGTGTAAAAATATTCATTGTTGGAGTTCCCATCGTGACTCAGTGGTTAACAAATCCGACAAGGAACCATGAGGTTGCAGGTTCAATCCCTGGCCTCGCTCAGTGGGTTAAGGATCCAGCGTTGTTGTGAGCTGTGGTGTAGGTCACAGACGCAGCTCGGATCCCGCGTTGCTGTGGCTGTGGTGTAGGCTGGCAGCTACAGCTCCGATTAGACCCCTTGCCTGGGAACCTCCATATGCTGTGGATGCTGCCCTAGAAAAGGCAAAAAGACAAAAAAAAGAAAAAATCATTGTTGGATTTCCCGTAGAGGCACAGCGAAAATGAATCTGACTAGTATCCATGAGGATGCAGGTTCAGTCCCTGGCCTCGCTCAATTGGTTAAGGATCCAGTGTTGTCCTGGGATGTGGTGCAGGCTGGCAGCTACAGCTCCAATTTGACCTCTAGCCTCGGAACCTCCACACAGCCCTAAAAAGCAGAAAATCAGGAAGAAAGATATTCATTGTTTTTTGGTCTTTTTAAGGCTACATCTGTGGCATATGGAGGTTCCCAGGCTAGGGGTCCAACCCGAACTGTAGCAGCTGGCCTACGCCAGAGCTACAGAACTTGGGATCCAGGCCGTGTCTGCAACCTACCCCACAACCCATGACAATGCTGGATCTTTAACCCACTGAGCGAGGCCAGGGATGGAACCCATGTCCTCATAGGTGCTAGTCGGGTCTGCTAACCACTGAGCCACGACCGGAAATCCGTGATATTCATTGTTTTTTTTTTAAATTAAATTAAATTAAATTAAAAAATTTTTTTTAGAGGGAGACCATGTTTTTACTTTTTTTTAAACCCTCAGTGCATCTCCTCACCCCCCAGATGGTCTTGTTTGAAGAACCAAAGGTTTTCCAAAGTCTGTGAGTCATTGTCTGTTCTACAAAGAAGTTCATTGTGTCTTTTTAGTTTCCACATGTAAGCAGTAGCATTGTGTGTTGCTGTCTAATTGTCTGACTGGTTTCACTTTGCACAATAATTTCTAGGTCCATCCATGTTGCTATAAATGTTGGTAATTCGTTCATTTTGATGGTTGAGTAATATTCCATTGTGTGTATGTACCATATCTTCCCTATCCACTTCTCTGTCGATGGACATTTAGGTTGTTTCCATGACCTGGCTATTGCATAGAGTGCTGCAATGAACACTGGAGTACATATGTCTTTTTGAGTCATGGTTTCCTCTGGATAGATGCCCAGGAGTGGGACTGCTGGATCAAATGGTAATTCTATTTTGAGTTTTCTGAGGAATCTCCATACTGTTTTCCACAGTGGTTGCACCAATTTACATTCCCACCTGCAGTGTAACAGGGAACCTTTTTCTCCACAGCCTCTCCAGCACTTATTGTTTGTGGACTTTCTGATGATGGCCATTCTGGCCTGTGTAAGGTGGTACCTCATAGTGGTTTTGATTTGCATTTCTCTAATGAGGAGCGATGTTGAACATCTTTTCATGTGTTTATTTGCCATCTGCATGTCTTCTTTGGAGAACTGTCTGCCTAGATCCTCCGCCCATTTTTTGATGGGATTGATTGTTTTTTTACTACTGAGTTGTAGGAGGTGTTTGTAAATTTTTGAGATTACTCCCTTGTCAGTCGATTCATTTGCAGATATTTTCTCCCATTCTGTGGGTTGTCTTTTTGTTTTGTTTAGGGTTTCCTTTGCTGTGCAGAAACTTTTAAGTTTAATGAAGTCCCATTTGTTTATTTTTCTTTTTATTGTCCTTACTCTGACACATGGATCTGAGAAGATGTTGCTGTCATTTATGTCAGAGAGTGTTTGGCCGTGATATTTATTGTTAATCGTTCCAAGTATATCCTCCCAGACCTTTTCTAGATATTTACCTTTTATAGATATCTGTATGTTATACATGGGTTTTCTCCTAATATAAATAGGGTTCTGCTTTACCTATCATCTGGTAATTCTTGCTTTTTTCACTTAATGTTATAGATACCTTTCCATATGAATACATTTACATCCCACTTGTATTGAATTGCTGCGAAGTATTTCATCTGTGGAATGAATGGAATGTGCCATATGAATGTGCCATAATTTATTTTACTATCCCTCAACTGCTACATATTTAGGTTGTTTCTACTTGCTATTAACATTCCGCAATGAATATCCCTGGTAAACCTCAGGAGTGTTTTTGTTTGAAAAATTTCCAGCAGGAATTTTTATGGCAAAGACTCTCTAGGAATTTATGCTTAGCAATGGAAGAAATCCCAAGTATAAACCTTTATGTCAAAAATTCATATAAGTAAATCACAAAAGTACTAAAATTGTGATAGAAAAATAAGCCATGAACACTAATAGACAACTTGCAGGAAAAAGTATAAATGACTACTAAATAAGAGGAAAGTATTTTTACTATTCTAGCTCTGTAGTTGAGATGAAAGTAGTGATTAGTTTCAAATTTGGGGTCTATCAATTTAGACAAGATGAGAAAGGGAGTAATAGTGTTGGCAATGTGGCAGAACTTAGTCAAGGACTTAAAAATATTCTTATCCCTAGAGCATTCATTCTGTTATTATAAATTTAATTTGAGGGAAAAAAATCAAAGATGTCATAAGTAGACAATCATCACATGTGTTTGGGGGTAGTGGCTCCTTTTTCTTTCCCAACACACATGGAAGATGCATAGAGGCCCCGTCATTCGTTATGTGACACATACCTCTGATGTCCTGACCACAGCTAATTGGACTCAACCTGGGCACCTGACCTAGGCAGGGATTCTAGGCTAACTTCTGGCTGCTCTCTGAAATGGTGACAATGACAACATTGCCCCATGTAGCCTGATCCACAGAGGAAGCTCCTCTTTTCTTTCTTGGCCGAGCTCGAGGCAGGTGGAATTTCCCTGGCCAGGGATTGAACCTGAGCCACAGCAGCAACGCCAGCAGCTGCAATGACAATGCCAGATCCTTAACCTTCAGATTAAGAGAACTCCAGGAAGCCCTTCTTTAATGAGAGAAAAAAAAAAGTGTACAATCACAGCAAGGGACAGAGACAAAAAAAGACCCCAGGGCTTTCCTGTCCTGCTGCCAGTGCCTGCTTGCTGAGGCTGTGTGTCCCTGTGCAGAATTCTAAAGCAGTTCCTCCCTTTGCTGACGCCCACCCTTGAAAGTCCCTGGTAAGGCTCCTGCTGCTCCGACTGGGAAAACGGAACCTTAGATTCTGTCTGGTCCCTCAGTACCCCAGCACAGGGAGTGAAGGAAGTGAGCACCCCAATTCCCAATTCTGAGGGTGGACTAAGAAGGAAGGGAAGGAAGAATTTAACACTTGTTGAACATTTGTTGATAAAACGAAGATAATTTATGTGACTCCTTTGGACAGTTCTGGCCTATAGTAAGGAATATTTTAAACAGGAGTTCCCTTCGTGACTCAGTGGGTTTATGAACCTGACTAGTATCCATGAGGACGCAGGTTGGATCCCTGGCCTTGTTCAGTGCGTTGAGTATCCAGTGTTGCCATGAGCTGTGGTGTAGGTCACAGACGTATCTTGGATCCAGCATTGCTGTGGCTGTGGTGTTGGCCAGAAGCTGCAGCTCCAATTCTACCCCTAGTCTGGGAACTTCCATATGCAGCAGGTGGCAGCCCTAAAAAGAAAAAAAGAAAAAAAAGCGGAACAAAAAAAAGAATATTTTAAACAAAGTTTAGCTTACATATCATGCTTTCTTTTTCCTTTACATTTTTCCATTTTCCCTTCTTGGTCACAAGGTTTTACCCTGGGCTCCAGGCTCCCATAACAATAGTTCTTGATCATAACATCTCATAATACACTAGAGTAACAGTCCTATTCCTATTTGAATTTCCCTGGAGCACAGAGTAGTTACTTAAATGTTTGGAATGAATGTGTGAGGGAATGACTGAGTAAAATAATGAAAATTTGGTTAGCATTAAGAATTTGAAAAGTTTACTGAAATGTACTGACATTCATGATAATGAGGGTTTCTCTCGAAGCCAAGTTCTTGCTCTCATTTGCCTCTGAAGCAGTGACTTTTAGTTAATTGTAACTTTTTCCTCTAAAAGGTCAAGACACCTAGAATTTTATACTCTGTGGGTTTTTTTTTTTTTCCTTGCCATGGCATGCCGCAGCTTGTGGGATCTTCTTGGTTCCCAAACCAGGGGTTGAACCCTGACTGTGGTGGTGAAAGTGTCAAGTCCTAACTACGAGCCCACCAGCGAACTCCTGGAATTTAATACTTAAAAAAAATTTTTTTTCCTTTGGCTACTGCGTGGCGTATGGAGTTTCCGGACCAGGGATCAGATCCAAGCTGCACTTGGGACCTGTGCCACAGCTGCAGCAATGCAGGATCTTTAACCCACTTTTCTGGGACTGGGATCAAACTTGTGTCCCAGTGCTCCAGAAATGCTGCCAATCCTACTGCGCCAGAAAGGGAACTCCTGGAATTTTATACTTTGAATGACTCTCTTCTGGTGCTTGTTCTTCAAAAACACATTTTTTTTTGTCTTTTTAGGGCCACACCTACGGCATATGGAAGTTCCCAGGCTAGGGGTCGAATCAGAGCTGCAGCTGCTGGCCTACGCCACAGCCATAGCGATGCCAGATCTGAACTGCATCTGCATCCTACACTGCAGCTTGCCACAATGTCAGATCCTTATCCCACTGATTGAGGCCAGGGATCAAACCTGCATCCTCATGGATACTAGTCAGGTTCTTAACCCATTGAGCCACAATGGGAACTCCAAAAATCCTTTTTTGTTTGTTTGTTTTTTTTTTGGTTTTTTGGCTGCACCTGCAGCATGTGGAAGTTTTTGTTTTTTTGGCTGCACCTGCCAAAAGTTCCAGGGATTTGAACCTGTGCCACAGCTGTAACCAGAGCCCCAGCAGTGACAATGTGGGATCCTTAACACACTGAGCCACCAGAGAACTCCTTAAAAATATTTTTTCATAAGTAGCTTGTTCCAGTTGCCAACTGGTTTGCTAACTAGGTCACTAACTGTCCAAATCTGAGAATGTAAGTTTTATTGACTTTGAAACCCATCAAACAGAACATTTTCAAATACTAGAGGTGACTGCTGGCATTTATCCCTGCTTCAAAGCTCTTTAAAACTAAGTTCTCTGAAACAAATCTCTTCAATATGAAGAAAGTTGATTTGGACCCATACTGCAACCTAACTCCACTAGCAAAGTGTGCTTCTCACCAAAGACAGAATGGGGCTTCTTTGTTATTTTGGAAAAAAGGCTTAAATATCAAGGGAAATGAGGTGGAAAGGTTTCATGTTTTCTATATATGCTACACAGCACTATATACCAGATTGTATAGACGATCTCTCAGGGGGGACGGACAGTAAAATAGTTTAGAATTTCAGGTGTCTATCTTCTAGTCGTAACTGCCACCCAAATTCTGTCACTTACTAGCTGTACGAGCCACAAAAAAGAAACTAAAACTTTCTGCATCTTACTCTGTGCATCTGTAAAATGGAATAAAAGTGTTACATTGGGATTCCCCTTGTGGTACAGTGGGTACAGTGTCCAGCAATGTGACCGTAGTGGCTCGGTTCGAGGAGGGCTCAATCCCTGGCCCAGGAATTTCCATGTGCTGAAGGCGCATTCAAAATAAAAAACAGGAGTTCCTGTCGTGGCTCAGTGGTTAACGAATCCGACTAGGAACCATGAGTTGTGAGTTCGATCCCTGGCCTTGTTCAGTGGATTAAGGATCCGGCGTTGCCGTGAGCTGTGGTGTAGGTCTCCGATGTGGCTCGGATCTGGCATTGCTGTGGCTTGTGGCATAGGCCAGTGGCTACAGCTCCGATTAGACCCCTAGCCTGGGAACCTCCATATGCTGCGGGTGCGGCCCTAGAAAAGGCAAAAAGACAAAATAAATAAATAAATATATAAATAAATAAATAATAAAATAAAAAACAAAAAAAAATAAAAAACAAAAAAGTACTTACACTAACAAGTTATTTTAAGAATTAAACGGGAGGATCCATGTAAAATATCTGTGTGGTTCCTAGCTTAGGGAGTTCAAGGAATGGGAGTTTATGTTGATGATGATGGAAGATGTGGCCCATTGTTTCTACTTTTTTTTCTTTACGACATCGTCTAAGACATTTAACCTCTGTTTCCTTCTGCAGGATGGAGAGAATAGCAGCCTTATATTCAGTTACTTGGCCACATCATTCATTAGCAAACAAGGATGTGAAAATATAGGTAACTTGGTACAGTGTGAGGAGGCATGATCCTTGGAAGACCCAGGTACAAGTTGTGATTGTACTAGTTACTGGCTGTGTGGCACTGGCCAACTTCCTTGGTTCTTACCTTTTTTTTTCCTTTTTCGGCTGCACCTGCAGCACACGAAAGTTCCTGGGCCAGGGTTTGAATCCAAGCTGTAGCTGTGACCTACACCACAACTGCAGCAATGCCAGATCCTTAACCTACTGAGCCAGGCCATAGAGACAAGCTGGATCATTAATCTACTGCGCCACATTGGGAAATCTCATCGTCCTCACTTTTCTTAATTATGAAATGGAAATAATATGTATCTACAGATAACATATTAAATAGTGCATAGGAAAGTGAGCTAAATTGCTATGGGCATGTTTGCAGTTGTTACTACCAACACCATACAAGATCATATATATATATATATATATATATATATATGTCTTTCTAGGGCCACACCCGAGGCATATGGAGGTTTCCAGGCAGGCTAGGGGTCTAATTGGAGCTGTAGCCGCTGGCCTATGCCACAAGCCACAGCAATGCCAGATCCAGGCCACGTCTGAGACCTACACCACAGCTCATGGCAACACCGGATCCTTGACCCACTGAGTGAGGCCAGGGGATCGAACCCGCAACCTCATGGTTCCTAGTCAGATTTGTTTCTTCTCCATCATGATGGAAACTCCAAGACTGGATATGTTTTTTTGTTTGTTTTTGTTTTAGTAGCAGTGTAATCAGATGTAAGTTCTTCCCCTCTTACGTTGTCTTGCCCCTTCAGAACGTTTTAGTGATTTACCTTCTGTTCATAGGTTTTATCCAATTTTATTTGATATAAATATATATATATTTTGTCCTTTAGGGCCACACCCACAGCATATGGCAGTTCCCAGGCTAGGAGTCAAATTGGAGCTATAGCTGCTGGCCTATACCAGCCACAACACCAGATCCAAGCCTCGTCTATGACCTACAGCACAGCTCACAGCAATATTGAATACTTAACTCACTGAGCAGGGTCAGGGATCGAACCCAAGTCTTCATGGATACTAGTTGGCTTCATTATTACTGAGCCACAATGGGTTCTCCTTATTTGATATATTAAAAGCAATGTTCCCTCTCTATAATAGATAGATAAGAAACTCAGATACAATATTCAACCAGAGGCTGTACTTTCTAAAATATGGCCTTGATGTTTTAAGTGACACAGTAAAAATAACTTTATTGAAAAGCGGCAGTTTGCTAAAAATAAAACTTATTTTCATGTTTGGTAGGTCTCTGCTCTGTCCCTCCTCATGTAGGTGTGTTCTTGGGAAATGTAACTCTGTAAGTGTAATTCTTAAGAATATCTGCTTTGAGTCAAAATAAAACCCAGCAAATAAATTTGGCTTGATATATTACATTAGGGAAGAATTTCTGGCAAGGTCACTTTAAATGGTTTCCGTTCATACCTAAATTAGATTTTCGGAGTTCTCGTTGTGGCTCAGTGGGTTAAGAACCCAATATAGTGTCTGTGAGGACGTTTGTTCAATCCCTGGCTTCACTCAGTGGGTTAAGGATCGGCGTTGCCATGAGCTATGGTGTAGGTTGCAGACGCCATGTGACTGTGGCTGTGGCTGTGGCATAGGCTGGCAGCTACAGCTGCGATATGACCCCTAGCCTGGGAAACTCCATACTCTGCGGGTGCGACCATAAAAAGACAAAAAACCCAAAAAAACAAAAAAGCAGGTTTAAACTATTTTGCTCTAAGCTTACCCATTTTTCTTTCTCACCGTAACCTTCAGAATGGCAGTGGGACAGAGGTACTAGCCCTGCCTTTAGCAACGGCCTGGCCTCGGTGGACATTTGCTTCCCACCCATGCTCATTTTCCTCTGAGGACCACACTCCTCACTTCATGTGATCCTGATGGGACTGTTAGCCTTGAGAGGTAGGTTCCTGACCCAACGGGATCAATAGGATCTTCTGTAAGATTTGCTCTTTGAAAGCTGGGGGAGGTGCCTCTCTTCCT
>PVHT021183526.1:9125143-9158543 GCA_004024745.2 Catagonus wagneri | reverse complement strand
AGGAAGAGAGGCACCTCCCCCAGCTTTCAAAGAGCAAATCTTACAGAAGATCCTATTGATCCCGTTGGGTCAGGAACCTACCTCTCAAGGCTAACAGTCCCATCAGGATCACATGAAGTGAGGAGTGTGGTCCTCAGAGGAAAATGAGCATGGGTGGGAAGCAAATGTCCACCGAGGCCAGGCCGTTGCTAAAGGCAGGACTAGTGCCATTCTGAAGGTTACGGTGAGAAAGAAAAATGGGTAAGCTTAGAGCAAAATAGTTTAAACCTGTTTTTTTTTTTTTTGTCTTTTTATGGCCACACCCTCAGAGTATGGAGTTTCCCAGGCTAGGGGTCAAATCGGAGCTGTAGCTGCCAGCCTATGCCACAGCCACAGTCACGTGGGATCCGAGCCAAGTCTGGAACCTACACCACAGCTCACGGCAATGCTGGATCCTTAACCCACTGAGCGAGGACAGGGATTGAACCTGTGTCCTCATGGATGCTTGTCGGGTTCATTAACCGCTGAGCCATGACAGGAACTCCTAGTATATAGCTCTTATAAAGGAATACAAATTAGAAATGAAGATAAAGCTCTGAAGTGATAAGTCAAATGACTTTTTTTTTTTCTTTCAGAAGTATACGCTGTTACATTTAGAATGGATAGATAATGAGGTCCTGCTGTACAGCACAGGGAACTATATCCAGTCATTTATGATGGAACATGATGGAGGATAATAAGAGGAAGAAAGTGTGTTCAGATGTATTACTGGGTCACTTTGCTGTACAAAAGAAATTGACAGAACATTGTAACTCAATTATAATAAAAATTTTTAAAAGTATATGCATATTGTAAAATGCAAATCCTTGTTATTGCTAATGAATCCCCTCACACTTGGTAATTTAGTGTGGAAATGGAATGAAAGTCATGCCTCTCGTTTTCTTGTTTCTTGTTTTCTTCCTGTCACAGAGGGGCTATTCCAGAATATGATGGGGGGTGGGGGGGGAGAAAAAAAAAAAAAAAAGAAAAATTTCTAAAGGGATAAAAAGTATTAGACTATCCTGGGACTTAGGCCTTATTTGCAGGTGGAAATCCAGGCTGAGAGGAGTGAGAAATCTGCACCAGCTCCTGGCCCTCAGAGCTGGGATTCTATCTTGGGTATGTCTGATTCCAGAATCTGGGTTCTCATTATTTTGCTGATGATTATACTCTAGTTCATTTAATTGTGTAATTTGACTATTTTACCAGTAAGATTTTTGGTTGTGTTACGTTGCTTTGTGTTGAATCCTATGTGAAATAAAGTACATTTGAATCTGGCTTTCTCCTTCCCTGTTTTTTGTGGGGTTTTTGGGTCAATTTTCCTTCCCCATCAGGTACAAGGGGTCCCTCTTCCTCTCTTGGTCCATTAGTGATCAAGAGCCTCTCACCACTAGGAATGGAACTGGAGCACCTAAACATTTAAAATTTTAAGCTGTAAGTATACACATTAATCACATAGAAAGCCATGAATAACCTGTAACTTCTGAGGCAATCTGAAAATGTAATTTCACTATTCAGATTGGTACCCAAGGAAATGTCACTCCTGAGGGTGTTTCCTATGTAGGTAATTGTGGCTCAAAGAAATAAACACCAGGATCTCTTGTCTATACTAGCTGTGTGTACACTCCTTTTACTGTTTTTCCTATGGGAGCAGCTCTTGTTCCAGGCTTTTTCACCATTCTCCCCTCTCAGCTCACAAGCCGCTCTATCTCCCTCACACTCTGGGTTAGGACTTTGTCTTATCAGCATAGATCTTTTCTTTCTTTACTGGTTGATAATTGCTTTGATGATACTTGTGCTTATTACCTTAGACTGTCTTTAGTTCACCAGTCAGATACCATTTGATAATTTGCATCTTAGGGTCTCATCACATGAACAGCCTGCTGGGAGATTCAGGGTAATCTCATCCTTGAAGTCTGGGAAGTGAACACCTCCAACTAATAGCGATGGACTATGTTTTGTCACTTGGTAATGGCTTCCCAGATGGCTATAATGTATTTTTTTTTATTATTATTATCTAGAGTAGCAATCTCCAAACTTTTTTCATCATTCATTCTGATCAGTATGTTTTTGGGGAGTAATTATTATTTTTTTGGTTGTCCCTGGGGGCAAGCATAAGTTCCCAGGCCAGGTATGGAACCCGAGCCATGCTAGTGACCCAAGCCACAGCAGTGATAGTGCCTGATCTTTAACCCTCTGAGCCATACAGGAATTCCTTCGAGCAATTAACCAGATATATGCATATTTATATATAAAGTATATATTATGCTACTATCATTAGTTTATAACTCAATTCTAATATATGGCCAAGGTAGAGTTCATTGTTAACACTGTGGGTTTAAATCCACATTCATATAAACTTATTGATGAATTTGATGTTTGTAAGTCAAAATTTAATTGGATTTATTAGATTGTTATTTTTAATTTTGAAATGTGGCTGTCAAAAACCCGAATGGAAGAAGTATTAGCTCTGCTATTTGCCTGTTTTTCAGTGATTTCCATTTTCTTTTTTACAGCTGCACCTGCTTCGTATGGAAGTTCCCTTCCTAGGCTAGGGACCAAATGGGAGCTGCAGCTGCTGGCCTAGGCCACAGCTACAGCAATGCTGGATCCAAGCCCCATCTGTGATCTACACTGCAGCCTAGGTCAACACCATATCCTTAACACATTGAGTGAGGCCAGGGATTGAACCAGCATCCTTCTCGGCACTATGTTGGGTTCTTAACCCGCTGAGCTACAATACTAACGCCTCCAGTGATTTCTTTGCAAAGCATGCTGGTAATGTAATTTGCCTATTTTCTATGGGATAATATAGTCTGTAAGTCCACGTAACTGAAACTAGCAAACTGCAATAAATTATTCCATGTTGACAGGGACTGACTGGTGGGACCACCACTGCCAACCCCTGTAAATGGTAACTCCCGCTGCTCCTCAAGGACATTTTTCCATCTCCTACACTGTCCTAGGCTGAGAGGGCATTCCATAGACTGAGCGCAGGGTCATTATGTACGTGAAATATTACATAAAATATCAGTTTTCTTTTTTCAATCATAACTAAGCACAAATAGATGTCCTCATGTTTTCTTTTCCTGCATCCCAAATGGAGTCTTGCACTTTTCCTGGAATATACATACTCCTGAAATGCATGGACCTTCTTAAGAAGCTATTGGTCCAAAGAACAATCTCTCACACAGGCAAAGATGTTTCCACTTAAAAAAGACCTACTCATTTCAGTTACTCAGCCATTTTACAGAAAGTGAAAGAGTTTTGAAATGAATTGTCTTTATAGAAATTCATAATTTGCAAGCAAAATCCCCACTCAACAGTGTGAAATGTTCTAAGCAACAGCTGTGAACATTTCAAACGTGCACTACTTTTTGACAGTTCGGTCGTTGCCAAGGGAAAATTGAGTTGGCTTTAAAATCTTCCTTGGTTTAAATTCTGCATTTACCCTTAATCAGAATTTGAGCAAACAAGTTCTGCATGGTTGGGACTGAACTTTTCACAAAGACTGGTATGGAAAATTGAGACATGGAAATGTAAGTTTCCCAAGTTCAGAAGAAGACTGGTGTTCTGGCCAGTTTTATCAGGCCTGGAGGAGGTGAACTTTTCAGAGTAAACAGTGGCACT
The DNA here is from genome assembly GCA_004024745.2 of Catagonus wagneri. Classification (NCBI taxonomy): domain Eukaryota; kingdom Metazoa; phylum Chordata; class Mammalia; order Artiodactyla; family Tayassuidae; genus Catagonus; species Catagonus wagneri. The sequence continues at coordinate 9,154,895 of PVHT021183526.1, read as the reverse complement.
GTCTATACAGTGGCCAATTATCTGGAATCAGTAGTGGAAGCCTATTTCCATCTAAGAGCGCCATTTTTTGTTTCCCATTTCAGTTCAAAACAGAATTTGAAAACTTCTTCACGGCGCCAAAAACTTTCTCCTCAAGATCCATTTCTGGGAGTATGCATAGAAATTTGTAACACCTGAGGGTTAAACAGCACAAACAAGAAATACAACACATTTTTGTGGTTGTCACTTGTTTATATTTTAGTTTTATTTATACATAGTTCTACTGCCTAGCTGTACAGAGAACATGATATAATGCGAAGGGGAAAGACTAATCTACAGAACGGCAAACAATATTAACAGAAACAGATACTGGAGGGAAGATGCTAACAGTGCTTATCCCTGGGTTGCAGGATTACAAGTTAATTTCTTTTCTTTCATTTCATGTATCAAGTTTTGAACATTTGGAACCCTGACACTTGTACTTAGCATTAAGAATTTCTCCCCCACGCAAAAAGATGTAAGTCGCATGCAGTCAAATACAGCGACAGCCCAAGAATATTCTCTGTAAACGCACCATTTGGCCTAGGGCTCGTCAAGGATGCAAACGCATGTTTAAATATTTTTATCACCCGTTCTAGCTAGAGTTAAGTGAAGTCTTCTCCGTAAAACTCTTTCATATCCAGCTTGCCAACTAGAAGCGCCCAAGCTCCTGCAGTTTGGGGCTGGAGTTCCTGAACTCCCTGCAGCCGTGGGCGAAGCGGCGGATCTCCATAAACGCCTGCAGGTCGTAGTATCAGCTTCCTCACACGCATAAGTGGAAACGGGCTGGCCCCGAGCAAGGCTCGCAGGAGCTCCAGGGAACTGTTACTAAAAGTAGAGGTATAAGGAAAGGAGACCAGGCAAGAGGGAATACGAAGTAACACCCCAGGGAGCCGGGGGCTCGGATTTCGGTGCCAGACCCAACGAGGTTCCTCTCAGTGCGGCGGCAGGGGCATCAGGCCAGGCCGAGAGCCAGTCTACACGAGCGGCAGCGCACAGGCGGGCGGGGCTCGCGTTTCTTCCGCGCAGCGCCGGTTCCCGTCCTGCGCGGTACTCGAGCCCAAAGGCTGGCCTCATAGCTGAAAGGGGCGGGATCAAGGGCCAGGGGCGTCCCCGCCCTTAGCCCACCCTTGTCCTTGGATCCTCGGGTTGACGTTACGCGGAAACCCACCGCATGGATCTGCCCACAGCACAAGTCCGGGCTCAACGAGCTGATTCCAGGCCCAGCGGCTCAGCCAACTCAGTCCCAACCGCCTGGCGGAAGCGGCAGCAGCACGGCCGCAGGGTCTCGGCTGCATCCGGGTCCCTCTCGCCTTGGCCAATCTTCGGCCTCTTCTCTTCCCATTCCCGTGTCTCCGTCCCCCCGCCGCCAATCCCTGTTCACCTCTCAGCCCAACGTGCTGACAGGCGAGTGAAGGCTGGCGCCCGCCAATGAGGCTTCGCTTCCCTTTTGAAGCCTCCAGTGAGCGAGCGCCGGAGGTGGGCTCTGCGGGCCAGAAGGTTCGGCTGCGCGTGTGCCATGGACTCGGCCGCCCGGTGATATTGACAATAGGAGAGAGAAAGGGGCACTGACGGGGATCCTCCGCGGGCGGCGAACGGCGGCTCTGGCAGCGGCGGCTGCAGCTCCAGCGGCTCCTCCTCCTTTTCCTTCCTCCTCCTCCTGCGGCCGCTGCGGATCCCGTCTTCCTCCCTCCCTGCCCCCTCCGGTCGTCGTCGCCGCCGCCGGGTCCGGGGCAACGAGCAGAGGCGCCGCCCGCCGGGAATGTGAGCGCGGAGACGCCGGTGGAGCCGCAACGGGGTCGGTGCCGATTTGATGGGACGGGTCCGCGGGGGAGGGTCGTGAGGCCGTCGCCGCCGCTGCCGCCGGAGCGCCGAGGTTCAGGGCCGGCCGTGAGGCCTAGAGGCACCGCCGCCGCGGAACCGGAGGGACGCTGCCCCGGAGCCGTCGCCCGGGCTCCCCGCGCCGTCCGGACCGCCCCCAGCTGCTCCGGCCCCGCCGGTCGCCCCCGCTGCGGCCTCTCCCCCGTCTCCTGCCCCTCGGAAACCACAGGTCATCTTCAGATTCTTCTCCAGAAGCTTCAAGGTAACTTGGTCTCTCCTGCACCGCGGCTCTCTGCTTTCTGCTTCCCTTCCTCCTCCCGGTCCTCCGGGGACCTGCAGACACTGGCTTTGGGAAGGCCCGGCCCGGCCGGCAAGGGTGCGGTGGGTGAGGTGCGGGAGCCGGAGCGCCGACCCCACTTGTCTGATTTACCTGCAGACGCTTCTGGTGATGCCTCTCTTGCCCCTGCACCCTTTTCTCCACCTTCAATCTTTGGAGGCGCATTCCTGTCCCCTTCATCCTTTGAAGGGGGCGGGGGGGTGGAAACGGGGATTGTTGAAGTGAGAAGGATTCTGTAGCAGCTTATCTTTTCCAGGGTTTGGGGTGACGAGGAGGTGGGAGCAAAGGGACTGAGCATTCCTACCAACCAGTCCTTTCACTATCTTTCTTCTCCACCCCAGTACCCCGTTTGGATTATCCTGAGCCTTGGAAATGCCCGGTGCCCGCTGATTAGAGGATGATAAAGCTTCGGGCGCCCTGGTCCAGGGCGAAACCTGTTTCCCCGGGCTTTGCGCGAACTCGCTGCTACTGCACGTTCAGTTCTGCAGAGCTGTAGGGTTGAGTCTGGGGCCTCGGGCGTAAGGGGAAAAAGGCTTAAAGGTTTTTTTTTTTTTTTTTTTTTTTTTGTAACTACTGGTAAGTCATCTTTAGAGATGGGAAATGAATAAAGAAGAGAGAAGAAGTGATGGAGGAACAGGATTTACAGAAATCTTGTGAGGGTTAAATGAAATTTAAATAATCACATAACAGATTGGAAAAGCTGCCCCTAAATTTACAGCATACAAATGTGCTGTGGAGCTTCTTGATGATGCAGTCGTTATGAAAAATTTAAAGTGATCTCATTTCTTTTATAGTCATTCATGATTTGCAGTTCCTTTTTATCTGTCACATTTTATTTAGGGCTAAATTAGGTAGATTGCTAAAAAACTTTTTTAAAAAAAGAACCAAGCAAGACTTCAGAATTCCAAACCTCAACATCATATGGTTTTTTTTTTTGTGTGTGTGTGTGTGTATGTTTTTGTTATTTTTACTTTGTCAGAATCCAGCTAATTCAGGTAACTTACCTCTCATACATTTCGAAAAAAATTCCCTTATTTAGAGGTTAAAAAGCACTTGTGTATTGGAATGACAGGTGAGTAATTGCATTTTAGCATTTCTCCCATATGCATTATTTGTATTAAAGTCTGCTGTTAATCTTGCTGGGAGCCTCAGTGCCATGGAAATGGTGGCATCTGTTTAAATTGGTGAATGAAGCTGAGCTTAATGCTTGTTACTTTTAGGAAATAGCCTTCATATTAATAATTTGAGAAGGTTAAAAAAAATCCAGAAGAACTGTTCAGTTCCATTAGTTTGATGGAATGAAAATTAATATTTGATGATGAACTTCAAGGGAACTTAACTTGGTTGTCTAAGTAGACTGTCAGTTTATGTTTTTATTTCAACTTAAGTGCATGATTTCATGAATTTTGTTTATTAAGCTTTATTAACTTCAGATGGCTTCATTCAAAAAGAAGATGTCTTTGAAATTATCTTAATTATGCCTTTTATGTGTTCTGTTTAAGGTAATCTATCTTGTCCTCTTGTGGTGTGGTGTAGTTTATCATAGCTAAGGGCACATGGCCCTACAAATCATGCCTAGGTAGTTCAGAAATTATAAATTTTACCGTGCTTGTGATACATTGTTGTAGCAAGACCTTAAGGGTTTAGGGTTTCAGTTCTAGAGCCCATTCATAACATTACATATCTTGGGAAAATGCATCGATGGAAGTATTCCAGCTGCAGAATAGCATCACAGCTACGTTAGGAATTCACAATATAAAGAGCTTTGCAGTTAGAAAATGAGTATATGGCTTGGAAGAGTTTTTCCAGAGTAAATGTATGGTGTAGTGAGTTTTTCCAGAGTATCTTTAATGCATGGTGTAGTGAGAGCCCCACAGTGCATTAGCATTACCATTTTGCCTATATGGTACTTTTGTTCTATTTTTCACCTGGTTTTTGTTTGCCCATTGAACATGTGACTGTTCTTTTTTTTTTTGTCTTGCCTTTTCTTGGGCCACACCAGCGGCATATGGAGGTTCCCAGGCTAGGGGTCTAATTGGAGCTGTAGCCACTGGCCTATGCCGCAGCCATAGCAACGCGGGATCTGAGCCATGTCTGCGACCTACACCACAGCTCACGGCAAAGCTGGATCCTTAACCCCATTGAGCGAGGCCAGGGATTGAACCCGCAACCTCATGGTTCCTAATCAAATTTGTTAACCACTGAGCCACGACGGGAACTCCCCATATGACTGTTCTTAATTGATTTTATATCCTTCCTTTTTCACATATTCCCGTTCCCAAAAGAAAAAGTATGTAAGAATTTTAGAATTAGTGTAACTCACCTGTATGCTCGTAATGTGTTGATGACAACCTCTTTCTCTTCAGTAGGGATATGTCCTCAGCACCAACTACTCCTCCATCAGTGGATAAAGTAGACGGATTTTCTCGGAAGTCCGTCAGAAAAGCCAGACAGAAGAGGTCGCAGAGTTCCTCACAGTTTAGGTCTCAAGGCAAGCCTATTGAGTTAACACCTCTGCCACTGCTAAAAGGTAAGGCTCATGACTAGGTGATGGATTCCTTTTCAGTTTCTCTCTTTATATCTGTGTATAATTTTCCTTTTGTAGAGTTCTATATTTGTTAAAATTCCCTGTTGGGAATTGAAGAGATGGGAGATTTCAGACATGTTGAAGTTACTAGTTTGTAACCGGATACACCCACTCCTCTCCTTTTTTAAAGGGCTCATTTAATATAAATAGCCATGGACAAATGAAAAGAAACTTATTACTAGGATACTATCTCACATTGATAAGTAGAAAAACTCAGTGGTACAGAAACTTTAAGATGTCTGGGTCTGGGAGTTCCCATAGTGGCTCAGCGGAAACGAATCTGACTAAGAACCATGATGTTACGGGTTCCATCCCTGGCCTTGCTCAGTGCGTTAAATGATCCGTCGTTGCCCTGAGCTGTGGTGTAGGTCGCAGAGGCGGCTCGGATCCCGTGTTGCTGTGGCTCTGGCATTGGCTGGAGGCTACAGCTCCTGTTAGACCCCTAGCCTGGGAACCTCCGTATCCTGCGGGTGTGGCCCTAAAAAGCAAAAAAAAAAAAAAAAAAGAAAAAGAAAAAAGATGTCTGGGTCTGTTTTTTTATCTGCTGTTGATGTTTAGATGTATGTACTGTATGCAGTGATGACTACAGATTATACAGTCTTAATCACAGGAAGTAGCCCTTGTAGAGGCTATAGGATCATTAACTTATATATAGAAAATGATGTTGGAAAGAATTTGATTTTTAAAATCAAGGAAAAAAAAGGTTGATAATTGATTATATGCATTCTTGTTTTCAGATAATGCAAATACCAAAAAGATTTGATGATTGTACTTGTTTATGGAATGAATTAAGGACAAGTTCTTAATGTGAGAATTTTTTTTTTTTCTGAATTAGACCTTTTACCTTTTGTTTCAGTATGGGTGCTTTTTGTTCCTTTTAATTTTTGTCTGTTTGGTTTATGTTTGTGACTATTAAAATCTACTTTGAAGGTAGATTTTAGTCTGCTGAACACTTAAGAGTGAGGAGAAAGGGGACATGAGCAACACAATGTACTTTAGTGGCTCAGAGGAAATCAAAAACTTGGTTTGCTAGTTAATTAACATTTATTTCTGTAACAATTTGTGAAATCAGAAGGCTGGAGTGTGACTAGAAAAGATCCTCGAAATGTAGCCTAGGATATTTCTGTTTTTCCCAAATGAGTATTTTTTTTTTAAGGGAAGGAGATTCATAAATAAGATTTCAGGAGTTCCCGTTCTGACTCAGTGGGTTAAGAACTAGTATCTATGAGGATGCAGGTTGGATTCCTGGCCTTGCTCAGTGGGTTAAGGATCTGGCATTAACGTGAGCTGTGGTGTAGGTCACAGATGTGGCTTGGCTCCCAAGTTGCTGTGGCTATGGTGTAGGCCGGCAGCTACACTCTGATTCAACCTCTAGCCTAGGAACTACCATATGCTGTGGTTGCAGCCCTAAAAGGACAAAAAAAAAAATGAGATTCTGGTGTTTATACTTGAAATTGGTAGACATGAAATGCATATTGATTACTGTAAAGATGATAAATCCACAGTTAATGAAGGGAAGCTTGTATGAATTTGGGGGCTTCTGATCTTGGCTAAAGATTGTGCTGGTAAAAATGAAACTAGTGTTTATGAGGCTTTGAAAGAAAAATGAAGGAAAAACTCTCCATGGATAAAAGTACTGATACTTGAAATACAAAGTTGGGAGGTATGTTGGATTCCATAGTAATTTCTTTAATGGATGCTAGACATGTAATACCTAGTAGTAACTACATCTGGTAAAGGGCTTTAAACTTTCTAGGGTTGGAACAGATTTAAGCTTTGTTATATTAATTTCTTGGAGCGCATGATAAATACTTAAATTAGAACTTAACTGACCATTCAGAGCCATGTCTTTGTTTTGTGGGTAGTGAAAGAGGCATGCCTGAGTAGGATTTGGCATGTGTTTTAATATTTTGTTGTTTCCCATCTCATTTTTAAAAAAATTGTGGTAAAATATACGTTTAACATTGACCATTCTCTTTTGAAGTGTGCATTCAGTGTAGCGTTAGGTATACTCACATTGCGCGTCAGGCCATGACCACTCATCTCCAGGACTTTTTCGTTTTCCCCAACTGAAACTGTTTCCATTAGACACTGACTCCATATTACTCCCCTCCTAACCCCCCAACATTCTACTTTCTGTCTTGGAATTTGATTGCTCTAGGTCTCTCATGTAAGTAGAATCGTACAATATTTGTCTCTTTTGTGACTGGTTTATTCACTTAGCATAACGGCTGCAAGGTTCATCCATATTGTAGCATGTGTCAGGATTTCTTTTTGAGACTGAATAATATTCCATTGTATATATGCACCACATATTGTTTATCCACCTGTCAATGGGTACATAGGATGCTTTCACCTTTTGGTTATTGTGAATAATGCTGCTATTAACATAGGTGTACACATATATATTTGGGTCCCTGTTTTCACTTCTTTTGGGTATATACCCAGAAGTGAAATTGCTGGATCGTAAGTTTAATTTTTTGAGGAATTGCCATACGGTTTTCCACAGCAGCTGCACCATTTTACATTTGCACCAGCAATGCACAAGTCTTCCAGTTTCTCCACTTCCTACTGGTACTTGTTATTTTCTTTCTTTCTCTCTTTTTCTTTCTTTCTTTCCTTCATTTCTTTCTTTCTTATAATAGCCATCATAATGTGCATGAAGCACTATTTCATTGTGATTTTTATTTGTATTTCCCTGATGATTAGTGATATTGAGCTTCTTTTCATGTGCTATTGGCTACTTGTATATCCTTTCCTCATATTTTAAGTAGATCCTGGTAGTATTGAAAAATTTCCAGGAACTCTGCTCTCTAAGAATATGATTTTTTGTAAACTTGTATATTTTGCCAGCATAGGAGAATTGGAGAGCACCATGATCATATAATACAGGATATATTCACAACCTTAATTACAGACAGAGTAAAAGTGATTCTTGTGTAATAATATGTTATGGGAAAAGATTTTGTGAGGCAGTCCTTAAATTAGATTTCCATATCTGTAGAATAACAAGGAAGTAAAATCATGTGTCAGCTTTAGAAATATTATTATTATTATTTATTTTTGCCTTTTGTCGTTTTTAGGGCCACACCAGTGGCATATGGAGGTTCCCAGGCTAGGGGTCCAATCGGAGCTACAGCTGCCGGCCTACGCCACAGTCACAGCAACGCCGGATCTGAGCCGCGTCTGCGACCTACACCACAGCTCAAGGCAACACCAGATCCTTAACCCACTGAATGAGGCCAGGGATCGAACCTGCAGCCTCATGGTTCCTAGTCTGATTCATTTCCGTTGCACCACGATGGGAATTCCAGAAATGTGTATTCTAGATTTGTATAGTGAATGTAAAGAGTTTGTTGAATGACATTTGTTTTCCTTACAGCGGACTTTTATTTGTATTCTTTCTCACCAGCGTTAGGAAGTAATTTATGAAATACAAAGGAAATGCAGGAGAAATTTCTTTTCTTTTGTTTGTCCTTTCCTTAGGGCAAACTAGAATTAATTGTATGTGCGTATCAAAGGATAGTTATTGATTTAATTTTCTACAGAATTGCTTTGACTGAATTGAAAGGTTTGGATTAATTTTATTTGGGGGTACACTATAAATTGGAATTGGATTTTGGGGGTTCCTTTAAAGAATAAAGTAAAAACGTGTCCTTAAGTTTTTAATTTTAGGGAAGTTTGATAATGGATGTGGTGTAAACATAGTAACTATGTAACCTTTTTTTTTTTTTTTTTTTAAAGAACTAGACCTGAGGCATATGAAAGTTCTCAGGCTAGGGGTGGAATCAGTGCCACAGCCTCTAGCATATGCCATAGCCACAGCAGTGCCAGATCCGAGCCACATCTGAGACCTATACTGCAGCTCACAGCAATGCCGGATCCTTAACTCAGTATGAACCAGAGATGGAACCGGTGGAAACCTGAATACTAGTCAGGTTCTTAATGCACTGAATCACAATGGGATCTCCTTTTTATTTATTTTTAAATTTATTTATATCTTATTTTGGCTGCACCTGTGGCATGTGGAAGTTTTAGTACCAGGAATCAAACCCACACCACTTCAGCAGTCTAAGCTGCTGCAGTGAGGACTTGGGATCCTTAACCTACTGTTCCACAAGGCAACTCCTATAACTCATGTTTTTAATATGTAATTTTTGAAAGCTCAAAAATTAGTTGTTCATTAATGGTCACTTATTTTGTGTATTTGTCTTGTAAGAATATTTATTATATGCATCCTTTTACAACTGTAACAGAGTTGTAAAAGGAAAGGTTCTTTTATTCTGTTTCCTTTCTTTCTTTCTTTCTTTTTTTGTTTGCTTTTTAGGGCTGCACCTGTGGCATATGGAGATTCCCAGACTAGGGGTCTAATCGGAGCTACAGCTGCCGGCCTGCGCCAGATCCACAGCAGCGCAGGATCTGAGCCACGTCTGCGACCTATACCACAGCTCACGGCAATGCTGGATTGTTAATCCACTGTGCAAAACCAGGGATCGAACCCTCAAACTCATGGTTCCTAGTCGGATTTGTTAACTGCCACAATGGGAACTCCTATTCTGCTCTTTTTCTAATAGGTAGGGTTTTGAAATTTGTATCAGTGATGTTCTTTTCTGTAGAGAGCAATGCCAGCATGTAGTTCTGTATAAATACATCAGAGTGACCTGGCTTTTCCTGCATTTGTGAAATTGCAGGATAGGCCTTGACATGCAGACATTTGGATTTTCTCTATAAAGTACTTCTGAAGGTCCTAAAGTTTTTAATCTTGAAGGACTTTTACCCATTCTCCTGATAAGAGGAATTCAGTAGAGGTTTAGTGCCCTGTGTGCTTGGTAGGAAAGTAAAGATTTGGATGCTTTGGGTGTGCCTTCATAGCAGGATGTGAAGCCAGCTTTGACAGTTATTCTTGCTAAGTTGCTGAATAAGGACAAAATAAACAGGCAAATAGACACACACACTCATTAATAATAATAGCGATCGGAGTTCCTGTTGTGGCTCAGCAGTAATGAACCCAACTAGTATCCATGAGGATGTGGGTTCGACCGCTGGCCCTTGCTCAGTGGGTTAAGTATCCAGTGTTGCTGTGAGCTGTGGTGTAGGTTGCAGACTAGGCTTGGATCTGGCATTGCTGTGGCTGTGGCGTAGGCTGGCAGCTGCAGCTCCAACTTGACCCCTAGCCTGGGAACCTCTATTTATGCCTTGAGTGTGACCCTAAAGAAAAAGAAAGCCGATAATAATACTAACTGCTAGGTGTGGTTGTATTTGGTTAGGTGGTTTATGTTCTCTATACACGCGTTATTTCCTTCTCTCTGTAACTTTAAAAGATTATGTAAGTTTAGATTTGAGTGAAATGTCTTTGAAAACTACCTCTTTGAAATGAAATTAAAATGAAAGTGGCATCATGGTTGCTACCCTCACAATTATCATATGTTTCTGAGGCATTTTGCTTACAGTTTGGGCAGTCAGTATTAAACATTCCAAAAACTTTTGATGACTGGAGATGATGTTCAGCAGGAGGAAACTCTGCCTCTTGGTGTTGAAACTTTTAGATTGGTAACGTATTTCTATAACACTCATTTTCAAATTATTTTTCTTCTAACTCTAGACTTTTCATTCAGCTTACATTTTTATTTTTTAGGGTGACAGTTTGTAAGGACTTTAAAAATTCCAATTTAAAACTGGTTTTTGTGGTTTTTAAATTATTGAATGGGATAAGTCCTCTCCTTTATTTATATCTTTTGTGGTGTAAAGGACCATGCAGATGCGGTTCCCAGTTTTTATAATGGGCTAGTGCTCTAGACTGTATTTACTATGAGATTAATCCCCTAAGAAGTCACGTCTTTGTCCTGCTTGTAGGTTATGCTGCAGTGCCTCCTGGAAGTTAAGAGTAAGTGGGCTTTGTTGCCTGCAAGAGTCCTAGCTAGTGCGCTAGCTCTGTTGCTCAGGGCAAGTAAGTTAACTTCTGAAAACTTGGTTTTCTTGTCTCCCAGAAATGGAGATGATAATAAATATCGAGATGTGGCAGTACCGTGTTCAGCACATACTAACTAGTGTCACTTAACTGGAATTTCAGAAGTTAGAATATGAATGTGGAACTATTATTTGACTTTTTATGTTTTCCTAGAAAAAAGTTTAAATTGGAGATTTCTCTGAAAATTATGAAACAAGAGCATAGTTTTGCAGTCACGAACCCTTTTCAACCCCCAAATTTGAAGAAAGAGTTTGCAAATGTGTTGTATTTAGTAGACCAGTTACTAATTTTTTTTTTTGGCCACACTCACAGCGCTTGGAAGTTCCTGGGCCAGGGGTCGAACTGTGCCATCCATGGCAGCGACCTGAGCCACTGCAGTGACAATGCTAGATCCCTAAGCCGTTGAGCCTCTAGGGGACTCCCAGTAGACCGGTTATTTTAAACCTCTTTATTTGGAGGTTTTTACCTACTGCATTGGTATCCTGCCACATTTTTTAGTGTAATGCTTTTTATTTTTAACTTACGCATTTTTTGATTAGATAGTACAGTTATATGGTTCAAATTTCAAAAGGTACAAAGGGGATTATAGTGAAGAATCCTCCTCCCACCTTGGTTTTCCTCATTAGTTCCCTTTTCCAGAAACAGTCAGTCATAATATACTTGTATTGTAGCTATAGACATTCTTAAACCTTTAAATGAATTTGAAATGCATTGAACACCCTGAAATTACATGCACATTTTGTATGCGTATGGCCAGTCGTCAAATGGGAGAATTCCATAGCATTTTTCAGATTCTCAGAGAGGTGTCTGAATCAAAAAAATTTAAGAACCATCGATCTAATTTGTACCCTAGATTAATAATGTATATTCTTTTTTTTCTTTTCCAATATAGTTTAAGATATTGATTGTAGTTCCCTGTAGGACCTTGTTGTTTATCTATTTTATGTATAGTAGTTTGTGTCTGCTAATCCCAGACTCCTAATTTATCCCTCCCCTCCTTTCCCCTTTGGTAACCATAAGGTTTCTATGTCTGTGAGTCTGTTTCTGTTTTGTCAGTAAGTTCATTTATAACTGATGTGTATTCTTTAGACAACTAAATTGTGAGTGTGTGTGTATGTGAGAATTTTTTTTTTGTGAGAATGTTTTTAAAAAATAATCATAAGCTTTCCTTTTGAACCAAAGAACATCTGTAGACAACTAAATTGTGAGTGTGTATGTGAGAATGTTTTTTAAAAAATAATCATAAGCTTTGCTTTTGAACCAAAGCACATCTGTAAGTTAATAGATGTTAACATTCAGCTTTGCAGCCTTTGAAGCAATGTGGTAATATTTTTCTTTGGGGGAGAAATTATAAAATCTTGTTCAAAACTGAGTGTCAAATTACACTGCTTTCATGTGGGAAAGATTATACTAATTGTAGTGAAGAGTTTTTTCATTCATTTTTAGGAGGGAATATTGTTTTTATATTAAATATATATATCCTAATGATTTATTTCCTTAGCATAGAGAAAATTCCCATACAGAGTTTGGAATTGAGAGTAAGTGTTCCTGGTTTGTGAGTCATTTAAAAAGTAGGGTAGGAGTTCCCGATGTGGCTCAGCGGAAACAAATCCGACTAGGAACCACGAGGTTGCGGGTTCAATCCCTGGCCTTGCTCAGTGGGTTAAGGATCTGGTGTTGCCGTGGGCTGTGGTGTAGGTCGCAGATGCGGCTCGGATCCCGCGTTGCTGTGGCTGTGACGTAGGCTGGCAGCTATGGCTCCTATTAGACACCTAGCCTGGGAACCTGCACATGCTGTGGGTGCAGCCCTAAAATGACAAAAATACAAAAAAAAAAAAAAAAAAAAAGGTAGGGTAACAGCTTGCATTCTTATGTATCCAATCTGAGTGTGATAACTATTGCTTAGTTCTTAACCTGGTGCACAGATTTCTGCTGGGGATGGGATGTGTGCACTGTGGATGGGCTTCAAGGTTCTAAGAACTAAAATTCCATGTGAACTTTCTGTATATGTCCTTTTTTTTTTTTTTTAAAAGGACAGAGTTCATTGCTTTCATCAGATTCTCAAAGATTTAGCTTTTTATGCCTGTGTGCCCCCCACCCCCTGCCAGAGTTAGGAGCTTTTGGCTTAATGAAAAGATTGGGAAATTGTTATTGTTATTATTTTTCCTGAGTATCATGTTAGCTTTATGTGTTCACATAGGCATTGTATACTTACCAGTAAATATTGCAAGCTTTAAAGAGAATTCATCAGGGAGTTCCCGTTGTGACTCAGTGGAAACGAATCTGACTATAGTATCCAAGGGAACGCAGGTTCGATCCCTGGCCTTTCTCAGTGGATTAAAGATCTGGTGTTGTTGTGAGCTGTGGTGTAGGTCCCAGATGCAGCTTGGATCTGGCGTTGCTGTGACTGTGGTGTAGGCCGGTGACTATAGCTCTGATTTGACCCCTAGCCTGGGAACCTCCATATGCTACAGGTGTGGCCCTAAAAAGCCAGAAAAAAAAGAGAATTCATCATAAAGTGAGTCTCTTCAGACAATAATCCAGCTAGGGCATAAATATATTAAGGCGCAAAATGAAAACTCTCATAAGGTGAGGTGGTCCTTTCCTACTGAGGACTTTGTTCTCTCTTAACTTTGTATCATTCTTCAAGTTTCAGCTCAGAGGGGACCTTCTTAGAGACCGTCCCTCATCACTTTTAAAACTAGCCTTCTTTGAACTTTCTATCACTTTATTTTCCTTCTCATCATGTTTATAATCTGAAATTATCTTTATTCACTTGTATGTTACCTTTTTCTCCTCCGCCAATAGAATACAGTCTTTGGTGTGGAAACCTTGTTTCTTTTATCTCTTGGGCCTAGATCAATACCTCATACATAGTTGGTATTCAGTAAGTTTTTTTTTTTTTTTTTTTAATTTAAAAAAACTCGGGTGGGGGCACATTTGCAGCACATGGACGTTCCCAGGCCAGGGGTCGAATCGGAGCTGTAGCTGTCGGCCTATACCACAGCCACAGCAACGTTAGATGAACCCACCGAGCAAGGGCAAGGATGGAACCTGCATCCTCATGGATTCCAGTGGGGATTGTTATTGCTGAACCACAACGGCAACTTCTCAATAAGTATTTGTTAGTAAATGGATGAACACTGTTAGTTGACATCGAAGTTCTTAGTAATAGTTGTATAGACATTTATTTTTCCTTCCTAAATTCTGAACATTTTCTCACAAAACCCCCCTTGCAAATTTTATTTTAACTAGAAATTTACGTAAGATTATAAACTCATTTAATGAAGACTTTTTAAATGATCAAATTGCTGAGTGTTCACTTAAAATGCTGAGGTTGACTTTGTACTCTGGTAATTCTGCGTGTTTCAGGTTAAAAACAGAAGTGATATCTTGAGAGAGGATGGAGTGGATTTTATGTGTGACAGATCAAGACTCATTCCTTTTACTTAGGGGTTTCATCACTTTGATTTTGCAGGAAGGGAGGATGTTAAGTGCAGTGAAATGTCTCTTTTCTGCTGGTGTTTGGGGATTGGATCATGGGCTGCTCAGAGCACCAGGTTTTCTTTCTTTGCTAGTTTAAGAGAGAATAGTATATTTATAATGGACTTTTAGATTAGAATTTTATGACCACATTTTCTCTTGTATTTAAAACTTTTATTTTATAATAAGGTTAGCTCTTAGGAGTTCCCATCGTGGTGCAGCGGAAACGGATCCGACTAGGAACCATGAGGTTGTGGGTTTGTTTGATTCCTGGCCTTGCTCAGTGGGTTGAGGATCTGGGGTTGCAGTGAGCTGTGGTGTAGGTTGCAGACGCAGCTCAGATCTGGCATTGCTGTGGCTGTGGCTGTAGCTGGAAGCTGTAGCTCTGATTCGACCCCTAGCCTGGGAATCCACATATGCCGCCGGTGTGGCCCTGAAAACAACAAAAGACAAAAAAAAAAAATAATAATGTTAGCTCTTAATATTATCTAGATTTTGTAGTGCTTGAAAAAGAACAGTAAAGTTTCTAGGTAATTCATAAAGGCTTAACTGAAATAGTTCTTTGGTTTATCAATAATGACATTCTCTTTTACTACTTCAAAATATTTTTCTACCTTATGTATTTGAATATTTTATGAAGACAGAGATCTTATTTTTTGTTACAGAAGAATTATGCATAAAGGAACATTTCAATTAAAGTGTATAATATTGTATACCTAATATATAACAGTGTGTACCTAATATGTAACGTATGGTACATTAAAGGGAGGCAGGTGGCTTCCCGGAGGTAAGAATGGAGGCCCTGGGGTCACACACACCTAGGTTTGAATTCTGGGTCCACTCACAGCTCTGTGACTTCTGAGCACTGGTTTTTTATCTCCAAAATTAGAAGAGTATTAGAACCCTTCTCATGAAGTCAGACTAAGTGCCATCAAGTAGGTAGAACATTTAGCTCAGCCCTGAGGACATTGTGGGAACTGAAAAGTTATTAACTGGTTATAGTTGTCGGAAAAACGGTGTAATGGAAAATGCTTACCAGGGAGTTCCCATCATGGCTCAGCGGAAACGAATCTGACTAGCATCCATGAGGATGCAGGTTCGATCCCTGGCCTCACTAAGTGTGTTAAGGATCTGGTATTGCCTTGAGCTGTGGTGTAGGTCGCAGATGTGGCTTGGATCCCATGTCGCTGTGGCTGTGGCCTAGGCCGGCAACTACAGCTCTGATTGGACCCTTAGCCTGGGAACCTTCATATACTACGGGTGTGGCCTTAAAAAAATAAAAGTTCGTACCAGTGTTTTTTTCAGTTGATTTTTATTCCTTTAATAGATTACATAGATTATTTCCATTTAAGGAAGAAAAATATGGAGTATGTAGAGCTGTGAGATTAGACTTTTAAAGCAGAAAGGAGAACTGGTTCTTATGGAATAATCTCAGCATTTCTGTTTAGTCAACATCCTTTTGGAACTGACTTCTCATTTCAGGAATAAGAACGTAAGGTGGCTAATGTAATTATTTTCAAGGGAAATTCCATTTGTGGAGAATTACCTAGGCGAAATTACTGTCAGATAAACTTGTTTTGGAAGTTGTCTATGAAGACAGGATTACAAACTTTTTTTTTGTAATTGCTTACTCCATCAGTAAAAATATATATTTCTGTTTATACATTGTGAATCTATAATGCTCCTTAAGAATATACACAAACATGGAAAGTCGAAAAGGATGATACTTAAAAAAATGTGCAGATGTTCTTAAAGCTTAATTTTTATGGCTCTTTTTCCCTTGTGGCGCCCCCCACCAACACATTCACTAGCCCGAAGCACATCTTTGTTTTGATATTTTCCTTCAAAGAGAGAACCTTCTCTTCGGGTTTGGAGCCTTATTAATTTTGTAGAATTTTGTTTTGAGCTAGAAAAAGTTGACTTTTGAGCCAGATGTGAAGAGTTGAAGTTTGAGCCAGATGTGTAGAGTTGAATGAGAGAACTTCTTTATCCTCTTGAGGTTTTTGTATTGGCTTTTGAGTTTATTGTACTTTAAAGAAAGAAAATCTGATTTGAGGAGTTCCCATTGTGGCTCAGTGGGTTAAGAACTTGACATAGTGTGAGGTTGCAGGTTCAGTCCCTGTTCTTGCTCAGTGGGATAAGGATCTGGCGTTTGCCATGAGCTGCGATGTAGGTTGCGGATGCGGCTGGATCTGGTGTTGCTGTGGCTGTGTTATAGGCTGGCAGCTGCAGCTCCAATTCGAACCCTGGCCCGGGAACTTTCATATGCTGCAGGTGTGTCCCTAAAAAGAAAAGAAATCCGAATTGAGGATCTTGCCAGTTTAAGGAGTATCATAGGTAATCCTTTGTTGAGGGCTCTTATTTTGCTCTTGATGGGTAGGTTCCACAGGGCCCTTAGCCCTCTTAGAATTCCAGGCAGTGTTTTGAATCTCTGTGCAAATTAACTTTTTTCAGGGCAAAGGGTTTAGAGCTTTCATCAGATTCTCAAAGGAGTTCCCCAAAGGCTAGCAACCATTGCCCTGGGTGGTTTCCTCCCTCACAATAGAGAGAGGATTTGTCACATGACCGCTTTCTGTAGAAGGGAGGCCTCATGTCAGGGGTGTTCACTTATTTGTCTTCTGATTTTTAATTCTTTTTGTTGCCAAACAGAATTGTAAAAGGTGTTTGAAGGTAGAAGCTACTTACTACATGACTCCAGTGGGGTTGTTTGGAAGTTTTTGATCAGTGTCATTTGAAAATTTAAGCTGGATGTATAGAACTACTGTTGGTAAAATTGAGTGTGTCTGTAAAATAATGTTTTCATATTCAGACTATTGCCTTTGGAATGGATAAGCAATGAGATCCTGCTGTATAGCACTGGGAACTATATCTAGTCACTTCTGATGGAGCATGATAATGTGAGAAAAAGGAATGTATATGTGTATGTGTGACTGGGTCACCTTGCTGTACAATAGAAAATTGACAGAACACTGTGAACCAGCTATCATGGAAAAAAATAAAAATCATTAAATATAAAAAAGGGAAAAATAAATTAAAGAACTCTAAAAATGTAAATAAAAGAAATAAAAATAAAAAAAAGCATTTTCTCTGGAACAGCTGTGGTCCTGGAAGAAGTTAGGAGAAGCTTCAGGCTGTTTTTGCTGGTAAAGAAATAATTTAGTGACCGGTGCAGGAGAAGAGAAGCAGTATCTCTTGGTTGTGCTATGTGGCAGCCGATGTACCACACGGTATTTCACTGAAGCTTCCTGCCAACACCAAGGGCAAAGGATGTTTGCTGTTGACTGAGGAACCCTGGACCCGTGTGGTTGCAAAGCCAAGCCTTCTCCGCTACGTGCATCAGTGGTAGAGGAACACAGGTGAGCACTGGAGCGAATAGCTTCTTGCTTATGCTGTGCTGGGATGTGCTGGGATGATTCACTAAGTGAATCATTTTACTAGCTCTCATATGGAGTACCCTGAACATTGCGAAGAAACTGAGAAATGGGGAGAAGCCAGGCTGGTGGCAGTTCTGGGGTGGAGGGTGGTGATGAGGGGTGCACGGAGGAGCAGCAAGGCCTCATAGACTCGGGTCCTTGGAAAGGCCAGGCAGTGTCACCAAGAGGAGACAGGAAGGGGAGCTCGCACCTCATGATGGTAGGGGGAAGGTACTTGTCAACCCCAGAGGAGCTCAGATGTTGTCACCACAGAGTAACAGGTAGCATTCCGGCAGTGGTGTTTTTTGTTTTTTTGCCATTCATCCTCCCATCTTTGGGAACCAGTGTGTTGTAGGAGAGGGTTTGGGTCCAGCGTGGGTGATTATCCTAGCTGTGTGAATTGAGGCTGGTTTTTCAACCCCTTTGGAGCTTCAGTTTCCACTTTTGTAAAATGGGACTCATACTTCCCAAGTGGTTGTGAGGAATGAGGTCATGTGAGTAAAGTGCTAATGTGTGGTCAGTGGTTTAATAAATATTCCTTCCTTATCTTTCCGTTTGCCATTGATCTTTCTTTGAGTCACTCCTGCAAACCTGGATCGCGTTTCAGAATACACAGTGTTGTGGGGAAGAGATCTGGCAGAAGTTCATCCATTAATGTAATTAATCCAGGCTGCTAGTGCCCCCGAACACTGTTCAAAGTAAAATGTTGTAACATTAAAAAGAGAGTTCCCTGCTCAGCGGTAAAACAGTAATGAACCCAACTAGTGTCTGTGAGGATGCGGGTTCCATCCCTGCCCTCTCTTGGTGGGTTAAGGATTGCTTAAGCGTTGCTGTGAGCTATGGTGTAGAGTACAGACGTGGATTGGATGCCAGGTTGCTGTGGCTGTGGTGTAGGTCGGCAGCTGCAGCTCTGATTCAACCCCTAGCCTGGGAACTTCCGTATGCTGTGGTGCAGCCATAAAAATAGACAAAAAAACGAACAAACATCAAAATGGCTTGAAAGCAGATTGATACACGGGACTTTGTAAAGGTAAAAGGAAGTTTCATTCCTCTCTTTTCCCCCTTGTTTTCCATGTATCCATCTCCATTTGCCTCTTCAACTCTGTGTACAAGTGATTTCACTAACTGGTGCTCTTAATGATAACTGTTCATCAAGAAATAAAGTTCTTTTCACTTTAAGAAAGTGTAAAGCTGTTTTAATCAAGAGCAGTTAAGATCAAGTTCTAAAACTCAGTAGCCTCAATCTGGGAAGTGGCTGGATCTTGGGGGAGATATGTCTATAAGGTATGAGGAACCTTGATACAACATTCAGCTGCTGAGAAAACTTTGTCCTTTACTACCTAGAGTTAGTTATTTCCTAAAGATTTTGGCTAGAGCTATGTTTTATTGTGTTTAGATTTATGTCTTAACATTGTAAAAGGCCTTTCGACTAACAGTGGAATTTACTTAGGCATGTCTGGTTTAGTGGTATGTTCTGGAAATGGTATATTCTTAAAATAGCCTTGGGCTTAGCAGTGGTAGACCCTGTACTCTACTCCTGAGTTACAGTGAGACTTGAATGAAATACATTGTGCAAGTGTTTTTCAGAGTATGTATGAAGCAGATAGCTATGAAAGGAGTCTGTATAGGGCCTGGCTAAATCTTTCTCATCCAAGGGCCTTAAATTCTTATTTTTGAAATTGTTCTGTGGACTCTGTAATTCATTCATTCTTTCATGCATTCATTCGTCAGATTTCTGCTGGGTGGTGTGATGCACCAGGCACTGTCTTGGGAAAATGGTGGTGAGCAAAACAGGAAGAATGGTTCTTCTTCTCAAAAGGCCATTGTAGCTGGAGGTCAGAGACTGATGGACCTATTAGGCCACATCATCCCTGCAGTCTAGGTCAGGTTTGTCCTTGAGCCTAAGGGCATTTGTATACAGCCACAGCCATATACCGACAGAGTATATAAACCTCCTACTCAGTCATGAAGAATATTTTCTCCTCATGTTTATATATTCTTGTATTACTTGTAAAAGTTTTTGTTATATGATGATTAATAGCATTATAATTGAGAGAGTCATTATGGGAGTTGGAATTTTAAGAAAAGTTCTTTTTTCTTGTTGTGGTAACTGCTTGTCCCTATGATGCTAAGGGTTCTTTGACAGCAAATCACTGAATCTTTACTTGCTTTTTAAAAATTATTACCATTTTACCTTCAGACTGTAAACATAAAGTGTACAAAAAAATGTAAAAAATGATATCAAACCCCTTTTAAAACTTAAATAAAATCCACTGTAGGTCTAGCTACATGCTCTGTAGATGGCACTGTGTTATTAAAGTGCATGATCTTAAGTTTTCATGTGTTTTAGTCCCTGGTTTTATGAACTGCTGCTTGGAATAATGGGGGACATAATGCAATGGATTTAATTCATTAATAGAAGGTATGTTTAGAAGATTAGAGTTGGAATTATCGTCAGCACCAATTGAAGTTTATTACCTGAGGAGCAAGCAGTGGTCAAACTACAGAGAGGCAATGCAGTTAACATTGGTGGTGTATGGTTACAATAAAGATGGGGAAAAATAAATAACTGAAAGTATTTTAAAGTTGACAGATTTAATGAAGTTAAAAATTGAATCCACCTCCTTATCATTTGCTAATTTTAAAATTTCCCGAGCTATTAGGATTTAAAGTATTGAGCATTATCTGTGCTTCATTCTGTGGGTGGTGAAAATTGAGTGGAGTGAGTGCTTTTCAGTACCAGTGCTGGAAGCAGAACTGGGTTTGCGATGGTTTATGTAAGGAAGAAGCATCATTGTGAGTATCTCAGAGTGTGACTTTTGGGAGAGTCCAATAGAATAAACAGAAGGACCGTAGTGTTTGGAGTTCTTGACAGAGTTTAAAGGACCACTCTTGTACCCAGTGGTTAACGAATTTCAAAATGATTTTAGAATCAGTGTGCGCTCCTGTAAATGCACATCTATATTTAATATTAACATACTCTTGGTGAAATTATATTTGTTATAGTTTAACTTAATGGAATATTTTCTTTTACGTGTTAAAGTATTCAGGACACTTTACCTACATACATTTCCTGGCTAGGAAGATACCCCTTTTTATTCCGTGCTGTCCCTTAAGAGAATAATTTGCTCATGTCTAGGCATCATAGTGACTGATACTCAATTCCCCATAAATGCAAGGATAACTGAGTAGTTATTTGCATCTTTCTTAGTGAGATAGTTGTGATGTTTTGCTGGACTCATTTGGAAAAGATGGGAGATCAAGAACTTTTCCACAGGGTGGTTTTCGAGGATTGAGTGAGTTCATATAGCTCATGCTCAGAGCAGAGCCCAGATCATGGCAAGTATTATGTAAGTGTTAGCTGTCTTTCTTGTTGTTGTTGTTATTATCATTTATTTATAAATACTGCTTACTGTCTGTATCTTAAGGGTTTCAAGTGGATTCTATAAAAATGATATATTTTTGGGAGTTACCATCGTGGTGCAGCAGAAACGTATCTGACTAGAAACCATGAGGTTGTGGGTTCAATCCCTGGCCTCACTCAGTAGGTTAAGGATCTGGTGTTGCCATGAGCTGTGGTGTAGGTCGATGTGGCTTGGATCCCACTTTGCTGTGGCTGTGGTGTAGGCTGGCAGCTATAGCTCCGGTTTGATCCCTAGCCTGGGAACCTCCACATGCTGGTAGTGTGGCCCCAAAAAACCAAAAAAATATAAATAAATAAATTAAAAAAATGGATTTTTGAGTGAAGTAACACTTGAAAGTTGTCAAAAAGAAAAATTACAGAACAGACTAGCCAAGTGTGAGCTGTATTGCATTATGGATGCTGAAGCATTGTGTTCACCTGTCTTCCCCATCTGGTGTTCGGTGCTGTGGGGGTGAGGGTGGGTTGGGTAGTTGCATGTGTGTGATGACATTGAATGTTGAAACATCAGGAGAAACTATAGGTGTTGCTAATTGTGGTTAGGGCGCTGGTGGATGCTACCTGGACAGACAGGAAAAAGCCATCACTGTAACCTCTCATTTAGTGGGAACACTGAAAAATCTTAAAAAAACAAAAAACAACCCCACAAACCCCAAATCTAAAGAGTTTGCTGGGAGTTTTGCAAAGTATCTTTGGAGCAGGTGGCTTAGAATGTGAAATTCACGTGTGTTATAAATTTTTCTTAGTCTGTGTGTTTTTAACCTAAAGTTTTTTTTGTGACCTGAGATTATGGATTTTTTGTGCATGTGTAATTCTGATTAGCAGTGAAACCGGTATTTAGTCTTTATTCAGACCTAGAAACTTTTTTTTCCCCATGGGAAATTATGGTTATTACATGTCCAAACCATTCTTTTCTCATGCTTATTTCAAGATAATGAGTATCATCATTGATATGTCTTCAGTTTCTGTTAGGAAATAATGAATTTAAATAAAATAAGTGACTGTGAATTGAAAATATTCATAAAAGCATCATGTATATATATTTGAAGTCAGTGTATAGGGAGGGAAACCAAGGCTCCAAGAAATCACAGGCAGTTCAGGGCTCATTAGGTGTGATTGAATTGCTGTGTCAGTCAGAATAGAAATTGTCTTCCAAGTAAGCTGTCTGCGTCACTTGGTCAATACTGACGTTTCTGTACCTTGATTTTTACTTTTTTTTTTCTTTTGGCCTTTTTAGGGCCATGCCTGCAGCATATGGAGGTTTCTAGGCTAGGGGTCGAATTGGAGCTGTAGCCCCTGGCCTACACCACAGCCACGCAAGATCCGAGCCACGTCTGCGACCTAAACCACAGTTTATGGCAATGTCAGATCCTTAACCCACTGAGCAAGGCCAGAGATTGAACCTGCATACTCTTGGTTACTAGTCAGATTCATTTCCACTGAGCCACAATGGGAACTCCTTGATTTTTACTTTTATCTTTTTTTTTTTTGTCTTTTTAAGGCTGCACCCGAGGCATATAGAGGTTCCCAGGCTAGGGGTCGAATCACAGCTGGCTTACACCATAGCCACAGCAACTTGGGATCCAAACTGCTTCCGTGGCCTACGCCACGGCTCATGACAATGCTGGATCCTTAACCCACTGAGCGAGCCCAGGGATCGAACCTGCCTCTTCATGGATACTAGTCAGATTTGCTTCCAGAGAGCCATGACAGGAACTCCCACTTTTAAAGGTTTAAGATAAAGACTCGAAGATTGAAAAATGAAAGCTTTAGTCACGGTAAGGCACTTTAGGTCTCTAATATACTGTTTGGCTTCAGCTTTACTGAAGCTTGAGACAGTTCCCAGACTTTTTTCTTCTGTTTAGAAAATTCTTTTAAAGCTAAGTTTTGCATTTGTTTTTCCTTGTTTCTCCCCACTTAGTTTTCTTGTAAGGTGGGTGTACTTGAGGCCATGTCGAGCTATGGCCAGGTCCAAAGTACGTAGGTAGCACGGGCGCTAGAGCAGCTGATGATGGAGACACAGAGATATTACAGGTCCAGCAAGACAGAGTTATGGAAAGAGCCAGCCAGCCGAAGTCCTGGCATTCCAGCATTCTTCTTTGCAAACTGCGTAACTTCAGACAGATGACTTTCTCCAAGCCTTAGTTTACTCATCTGTAAAGTGGTGATAGTATTTGCCTTACAGGATGCATTTGGGAGGCCCTGTGTGTGTGATATGCTTAGATCAGTGGCAGACACTTGTCATAATGTTTCCATCCTTTGGGTCAGAGACCGTGTCCATTCATGATTGTATTCCTGTTGTCTAGGATAGTGCCTCTTACATCTTCACTGCTCATTGAGTACCTGTAGAGTATCTGGTTCCATCCTTCAGGGGAAAGGAACTCTGAATATGTAATGTACTGACTCATAATATTGCTTTTTACTCATTCCTTTTTTCTTATTTGATTTGTATCTTAAATATTCTTTTAACAAATATATACGTATTTTTTATTATTTATATATTTATATATTTTTGGCCGTGCCCGCGGCATACAGAAGTTCCCAGGCCAGGGATCAAACCTGCACCACAGCTGCAGCCTAAGCCACAGCAGTAACCCTGGATCCTTAACCTAATAGGTCTTCAGGGAACTTGAATATGTATTTTAAAATGAAGAATCTTTTGTGTAATATAGTTATCTAATAATTATACTGAGCATAGCTTTAAAGACAAATATTTACAGTTGTGGCCTACTCTGGTTAGCTGAAAATTTGGTGCTGCTTTGGATAGCGCACAGTCTCTGAAAGGATTATTAAGGTTGCCAGGTGCTTTGAAAGCCTTCCTCTTCTGGTTTTATCCTCAGTCTCTTCCACTCTGATTGAGAGCTGGCTGTGTCTGATGTGTAGGAGACATGCAACGAGTGTTTATTGGATGCATTAATATGGTTATCGTTCAGATAGCAGAATTTAGTGCGGCCTTCATTGGGTACTATTTATTTGATCAGCTTTGAAGAGAACTAGTATACAAATATAAAATGAATTTTAGTACAGACTTGACAATGAAATTGTTTCCTCTTACACTTGGGTTTAGACCAAAGAGAGATTTGCTAGTTCACAAGAATTGCTGCTGGCCTTCACCTGCGGGAAATATACCACAGGGAAGTTTCTACTGGGCTGGAACCTGGGACCTGAAAAGCATCATGTTTGTGTCATCTCCTCTGGGTGGACAAGGAGGGGATGGATGAGTGAGCTGCTAGAGAGTGTAGATGTTCTAGTCTTTTCTGTTGCTTTGGCCCCTCTTGCCTTGTAGGGGTTCATGTCGGCTCAGATGCACCGGTTCTGGCTCATCATGATTAATGGGAGAGAAGTGCTATAAAAGTTACTATCCTCGTCCTCTGTGTGGTTTCTTTCTCCTCTTAGATGGACTTTTTTCTTCATCCAGTAGGTCTTTACTTTTTTGTTTGGTGTGTGTTCAGGAAATCTGAAAAGCTTATTTTAATTCTAGCCTTAAGCAAACATAATTAAAAAGGAGAAGTTTCTGTTTGCTGATTCAGGAAGCACTCCCCACTTCTACCCCCTGCCTCCCACCCCCTACAAATCTCAGGAAGAAGTGAATTTTAGGTTATGTATGTTTCTGTGGTTTCATTAGTGAGTATAATTAAGAGGTGCAAGGATTTGATGTGGTTTGCTAAATTTTTAAGTAACATTTTGAAAAGCCCACTTGGTTCATAGTTTTAAAAATCTGTACAGTATTTGGGAAGATTTTCTTTTACTAGGAACTTCCTTTTCTGTTCTCTTCATTTGGTTCTGCATACTTTGATAAAACTCAGTCTGTCTGTCCTTGTCCTTTGTACTTGAAAGGAGATGCAGTATGTGTTCTGAAGAGACTAGATTGTGACCCTGGGGGTGCTTTCTTTGGTGAGCATAGCTTGCAAAACAGAGGTGATCAGGATCTGTCTCCGGGAATTTCCTTTCTTCCCAGACCCATTTCCAAATGTCAAATATAAACTAAGTCCGTGGATTCTGGCAAGTGCTTTCATTTAACCATCCAAATAGTTTCTGTTCCAGTTCCAAAAAAGGTAATTTTCCTCCACCCATTAAATACTTAGGTTTCAGATTAATTTTTTTTTTTGTAGGGAGAATGGAGTCATTCACTGCTCTTGTGTTCTTTTTGGTGATGATAGATGAGCTATTTCAGAAATCAAGCCATTCAGCATAAAATAAATACTAATGTTAGGTTTTTATGGCATTTGGAAAGCTCTGATAGAACACACATAGGGAGCATTCTACTTGATTCGTAATGGTAGCTTGAAAGAATTATAAATGCCTTAGTTTTAAAAATGCAGTGACAGACATAACTTTTTTTTTTCCCCATGACTGTGCCCGAGGCATATGGAAGTTCCCAGGCTAGGGACTGAATCTGAGCCTCAGCTATGACCTATGCGGCAACTACAGCAGGGCCAGATCCTTTAACACACTGCACAGTGTTGAGGATTGGACCCATGCCTCTGAAGTGACCCAATCTGCTGAAGTCAGGTTCTTAACCCACTGTGCCACAGTGGGAACTCCAGATATAACTTTTAAAAAAGAAATTGTCTAGAAAGAAATACAAAGAAACTGTTAACTGATTATCTTTGGGGGAATAGGAGTGGAAGGATTTACTTTCTACCTTGACACTTAAAAAAAAAAAAAAATTGTAGTTCCTGCTGTGGCACAGGGGATTGGAGGCATCTCTGGATCACTGGGTCGCAGGTTTGATTCCCCTAGCCTGGCACAGTGAGTGAAGAATCCAGCATTACTGCGGCAGTGCAGGTCGCAACTGCAGCTAAGATCTGATCCCTGGCCCAGGAACTCCATGTGCCATGGGGCAGCAAAGAAATAAAAAAGGGAAGAAAAAAATTAATTGAAAAAACAAAAGGGTAGGAGTTCCTGCTGTGGCACTGTGGGTTAAGAATCTGACTGCAGCGACTCAGATCTGTTCTGAGGCACAGGTTTGATCCTTGACCCGGGAATTTCAATATGCTGTGGGTGCAGCCATAAAACAAACAACACACACACACACACACACACACACACACACACACACACACACACACACACACACACGTAAGTCCTGTATCTGTTTTCCAAACTAATGAAAGTAAAAGCGAACTAGTGGAGATAAAATGATCCATTTAACGTTGGCGGTCATTACGTTAAGCATTTATATAATCATTTGTAATGTGAGGAAATATATACAGGAATCTATATACAGCATAAATGCTTATATTGAAAGTAATAAAGTGTTATTTGATGTATATGTTTGTCTTGTCCTTCCATCCTCCATCATCTGTCTGCCCATCTCTCTGTACCAGTCTAGGAGGAGTGATTTCAACTTGTGATCTCTTTTATTATCATTGGCTTCTTTTCTGTAAGGAAAGAGCTTTAGTTGCTCATCCGTCTAGATAACTTTGAAAAAGCATTGTTTTTGATGTTTAGTGTGGGGATAAAATACTTTGTAATTTTCAGAAATGGTATGTAGGACATTGAAAAGATAAATTCTGTTGGTGTGAAATCTTTTATTGTTTTCTGAGATTCTTATCTTGATCTTATTTCACAAAGAACTCAGCTCTCTGGCTGCATATACCACACTTTAATGAGCTTCATGGTCATTTGTGACTCGTGCCCTCTCCTTTTCTCATCAGCTCATCAACTCAACTTCATACCCATTCTCTGTCAATTTACTTTAGAATTGAAATTTTGTTTTTGTGTACTGTCATCAGAAAAACCAAGAGAGCTTAGTGGCTTGCTTTTGATTCAGGGGATAAAAAGCTATTGAATTAGCTTTTACTGTTTAACAAATCATTCCAAGACTTGGTGGCTTAAAACACGGCCATTTATTTAGCTCATCATTCTGTGGTTTGGCAGCTTGGACTGGGTTCAGCTATCTGATGGTCCTGGCCTCTGCTGGGCTCACGCTTGCACCTGCAGTCAGCTAGTGCAAAATGGTCTTGTTCACATATTTGATGGTTGGCTGACTGTTGATTGGCTGTGGCTATAGGGGTGTCTGGGTTGTGTGAGTCTCAACACTTAGCTGGTTAGCCTGGGCTTATTTACATGATGGGTGGTGGGGTGTTCTGTGAAGCAGTGAGAGAGAGCAAGCATAAATGCTTCACTACTTGTCAGATCTTTTGCATTATGTTTGCTACCGACTCATTGGCCAAGCAAGTTACAAGTGAGCTGAAATCCCAAGGGTGGAAAAAGACGCCAGCTCTTTGTGGAAAGAGCTCTGAAATTATCCTGCAATGGCACAAATACAAGGAGGAAAAGAATTTGTGCCGCAGATATTTTGAGGACTTCAAATCTTGGTTCAGTGGATATTGTCTCTCTTTTGAAACACATATAGAGTCTAACCACTTCTCACTGCCTCCTGTGCTACCTCCGAGTCCAGACCACTGTCACCTTTTGCCTCTTACCAGGTTCCCTGCTTCCGCCTTCACACCTGTGCTCTACACAGCAGCCAGAGCAAACTTCTGGAAATAGAAGTCAGTTCATGTTCAGGACCTTCCTGAACTGGCTTCCCATCTCATTCAGAATAAAAATTAAATTCCCCAATGAGGCAGCAAGATTACACCATACAGCCTTCCTCTGACCACCTCCTCGCCTCGCTCATCCTGTCTGGCCAAGTTCCCGCTTTGCTGTGTTCCTCACATGCTCCAGACGTGCTCCTGCCTCAGGGCTTGCCTTCACTGTCTTCTCTGCCAGAGGTTCTGCACAGCTCCCTCCTTCACTTCTTTTAGGTCTGTTTTTATGTCACCTTCTCAGAGAGGCCTTCACTGCTGTCTCTACATAAAGTAGCACTATTTCCTGCCACTCTCTGGCTGGCTCGGTCAGACTCCCTAGCACTTGTCACCACCTGACATTTAATCTCTCTCTCCTCCAGTTAGAATGTAAGCTCCTTGAGGGCTACGATTGAGTGTTTATCCCAGTGACCTGAATAGTGACTGGTGCAGAGTACACGTGCCCCGAGCCTCAGTGGAATGACTGTTAAGTGAAAGTCATTACTGGTCTTAGTGGTGGCTTCGCTCGGGCTGGTGAGGCCCGTGTCCTATTGTTGCTGGACTAGAGGCCTCTGTACCCCCTTGCCCAGTGTTTAGCAGACGACTGGAATAATATGTAATAAAGTCGTCATCCTACTTTGCTTAAAAAGTTAAATGATTTAAATTTGGTGATTTTTGGGTCATTTTTCTTTATCAGTGTCCACTTTCACGGACTTAGAAATATAATTATTCTGTTTTTTCCTGACGACTTAGGTTAGTACATTAATGTTCACTGATGTTTTTTGCTGAGGGTGGCACACAGCAAACTCTCTAAGCTAGTTGTGGAGGTGCAGTTTTGGTGTCAATACCTTGTTCTTGTACTCTGAAAATTCCTTCAGTCCCCAAGCCTCTTTTTCTTATGCCTGTGTACCAAATTCAGGTCCTGCCAGGCCAGGCTTCACCTGACTTTTGCTCTCCCAGGGAACGTTACTGTATTCAGTTGTAACTTGGCTCTCACATGGCTTTCCTGGAGATGCCTCTCAGTCTTTGAATCTGAGTTCTGTTTGTCCACAGGAGTTTGTTATCCGCAGGTATGTGTTTGTAACCTGGAATCAAAGCTCTGCTTTGGAACATTGAGATGGGACAGGAACAGGTAGGAGGAATGGCAGTCTGGTGGTTTAGTGCAACCTCTGAATCACAGAATATTTAAAAATAAAGACAACTATGTGATTTCTAAATTATAGGGCATATGATAGACTAATATATAACTGGGACATAATGAGCCATGCAAGCAACGGTGATGGAAATATTTACAACTCACAAACAGGACTACAGAATAAACTAAGAATGGTAAGCAGCAAATGACCCTCTGTGAGGGTCATTGGACTCAGAATTTGAAGTCTAATCCAAAGAACCCGAGGAATCATTCGTTTTCTAAAAGCTGTGATTTTGAAAATGGTATTGATTTTTATGTAGAATAGTCCCAATTTGTGAAGGCCTGAAAATGTGCAGGTCCAGATTGACTTGTACTTGATCGTAATCACATTTTTCAAGTTTAAAATGGAAATATGGAGGAGGAGCTGAGACAGGAGGTTGCATGGCTCTGCCTTCCTTCCTCCTGACCCTTGAGGTGATCCTCTGTGTAGACATGTCCCATTCCAGAAAGAGGATGGGTGTGTATTCATTTCTGTTGTCCCAAAGCTGGGTTGAGTTAGGACGCTGGGAAGCAAAACAAGAGGGGGTTTTTAATAATTGAGTGGAAAGACAGTGCTCATAAATGGCAGCTGGGATGGAGGGACTGTTCTGAACTCAGGCTTATATGATGGTATGGGCAGGGTTAAGAACATGCACTGTGGAGGCAGGCAGGCTGGGGTTTTAGTCTGGTTTTTGCCATTTACTTTGAGCTTAAGTAACTGAACCCCCCTGTGCCTCAGTTTCCTTTGAGCTAAAAAGGGGGTGCTGATAGAAGCTGTCTTGTAGAGATTTGCTGTAAGGAGTAAATGACGTTATGTCTGCAGAAGGCTTTGTACTAGAAAGGGCATATAATATAGCCTCAGGAAATGTGGAATCTACAATGCGGATGGCCCCAGAAGGACGTAAATGGTCACCAGGCCGTCTTTTGTGATGTTTTGGCTTCTATGAAAATATTGAATCTGTGCAGTTAGTTGGTGAGAGGGATAGTGTGAGAAGTTTACAGGAGAGGGCAGGAG
>PVHT021183526.1:9107929-9124143 GCA_004024745.2 Catagonus wagneri | reverse complement strand
TCTGCAGAAGGCTTTGTACTAGAAAGGGCATATAATATAGCCTCAGGAAATGTGGAATCTACAATGCGGATGGCCCCAGAAGGACGTAAATGGTCACCAGGCCGTCTTTTGTGATGTTTTGGCTTCTATGAAAATATTGAATCTGTGCAGTTAGTTGGTGAGAGGGATAGTGTGAGAAGTTTACAGGAGAGGGCAGGAGTGGTCGTAGCACTTACATGGCCTGCAGCTGGGATGTGTAGTCGGTGGTCTTGCAAGGATTGGGCAGGGCCTGTGACATGTGCAAGGCAGCTGCAGAAAGAGGAGAGTAAGGTGTGTGAGGAGAGAAAAACACATGCGTGGTGGTGGCGGCGTGTGCTAGGGGAGGGGTGGGAACTGAGGAGTGGAGTGAGGATGTGCAGGCTTCAGTCTGCCAGTTACGTTGGATTCCAGAGGCATTAAGAGCCACTTAAGCAAGGCCTCTTCTTGGGGGAGTAACAGGACCTAAGGCTCTCCCATTGGTGTCAGACAGATCCTAGGGTAGTGCTCGCAGCATCCACTCAAGTACCAGATCTTAGGGTAGTGCTCATGGCAGCCACTCGGGTACCTCTAGCCTAAGAGACAACTTGCAAGTGCCTCCTGCCACAATCCTGCAGTTTCTTTGAAGTCTTGTTTTTTACTTTAGAAATTCAGAGATGTTTGCATTCCGTAATATATTAACTTCTTCTCATTCTAAAAATTGTTGTTTTTAGTGAAGTTTATGGCTCCAGGAAGCTGCGCCACATTTATCCTGTGGCTTTGTGCTGCCTCCTTGGATCAGTCCTGGAACTCAGTAATTAGCAAGCTGAGTGTTTGGAATGCTCGTTATGAAGCAGCCTGCAGGCAGGCCCAGAGGGCTCCTTGTTATTTTCTTTCCAGGCCTTCGAGGCCCCCAGGATTTTCTGTAAGGTATCCTGGGAGTTTTTGAAAGCCCCTTGGCAGTGCTATAGTGCTCACTGCTTCCCCATCTTTTTTTCTCTTCCCATGGCCTGAAATACCCAACCTCTTTCTTACTGCTTTTTGCAAGCAATTTTATTGTGATATAATTTACATTGGAGTTCCCATTGCGGCACAGCGGAAACGAATCTGATTAGTAACCATGAGGTTGCGGGTTCCATTCCTGGCCCCTCTCAGTTAAGGATCCGGCATTGCCGTGAGCTGTGGTTGCAGATGTGGCTCAGATCTGGCGTTGATGTGACTATGTCATAGGCCAGCAGCTGTAGCTCCGATTTGACCCCTAGCCTGGGAACTTCCATATGCCGTGGGTGTGGCCCTAAAAAGACCAAAAGAAAGATAAAAAAAGATATAATTTATACACCATTCTTTTCTCCCATTTAAAGTGTCCAGTGTTTAGTATATTTGTGGAGTTGTAAAGACATTATCACTGTCTAGTTGTAGAACATTTTTGTTCCTCCTTGTACCCATTATCAATTATTCCTCACCCTCCCTCCCAGGCCTAGGCAATCATAACCTACTTTCTGTGTGTAGATTTGCCTGTTCTAGATGTTTCATGTAAGTGGAATTGAACCTTATGTGGTTCTTTGTGACCGACTTCTGTTACTTAGCCTGTTCCAAGTTCATCATGTTGGGTGATGTACCAGTGCTTCATTCCTTTTAATAGTTGGATAAGTTTCCATTGTAACAAATTTTGTTTATCCATTTGTCAATTGATGAACATTTTTTGGCTCTTAGGACTAAAGTTATATTTTTGTGTGGACATATTCTCAGTTTTATTGGGTAAATACTTTAGGAATAGAATTGCTGGGTCATATTGTAATTCTGTGTTTACTGAGGAGTTGCCAGTGGTGTGCCATTTTGCGTTTCCATTAGTAATGTATAAGGAATCTGATTTTTCTACATCTTTGCCAACACTTGTTATTCTTTTGTCTTTTTGATTATAGCCACCCTTTGGATGTAATTTGAGGGCTGAAGATGTTGAGCGTCTTTTCATGTGCTTATTGGAGAAATTTCGGTTCAAATCATTTGCCCATTTTTGGTTTGTCTTTTTGTTATTAAGTTGCAAGAGCTCTTTTACTGTTCTGAGCACAAGTTTGTTTTCAGATATATGAGTTGTAAATATTTTCTCATATGCTCTGGGTTGTCTTTCACCTTTTTTGATAGTGTCCTTTGAAACAGACAAGTTTTTGATCTTGATGAAGTCTCATTTATCTCCTTTTCCTTTTATTGCTTGTACTTTTCTTCCTGCTTTATAATCCCAGGCTATTCTGCAAAACGTTGGGATAAGAACAATAGAACTGGAGCTTTAGTCACTTGTACTAATGAACTGGTTGACAGTAAGCAAGTCACTGTCTGTTTGCCCTGTTTACACCAGTCTGCCCTCCACAAAAGAGATCTTTTTCTAAAAACTCCATGCTGATCATGTCACTTCCCTCTTCACAAATGTCCGTTGGTTTCTTATTATCCATAAAAGATAAAATCTAGATACTTGAGTTTGGCATTTATAGCTGGCCCTCCTTATTTCTTTAGCACAACTTCTCTAGACATGCAGTATATTTTACCAATGTCTCAATCTGTTACACCCTTTTCCTACTTCATGACTGTGTGCTTTTTTCTTTTTCGGCCTCGCTTGCAGCATATGGAAGTTTCTGGGCTAGGGATAGAAACCAGGCTGCAGCTGCGACTTATGCCACAGCTGTGGCAATGCCAGATCCTTAACCCACTGCATCGGGCTAAAGACCGCCACAGAGCAGCACAGGGAACCTGTGCTTTTTTCTTGACTAAGAAATCCTTCCCTATCCCCTGTTGCTTTTTATGTAGTAAACTGCCCAGTCTTTTAGGATAGGGCAGATATTCATTATTGTTCCCCTGTAGAGCCTTGTACATAGTACATGCTTAATAAATAACTGTTGAATGAATGAATGAAACACTACCTTTTCTTGAAAGCCTTGCAAGACCTTTTATATAAAATTGTTATTTCCTCTCTTGGATTTCTAGAGTGTATACTTTTTTATGCCTGTTATGATACTCCCACACAGTTTTGTAATTTATTTGTAGTATTTTTCTCTACCACCCAGTGATACCTTGAGAAGGGGGTGCCATGTCCACTAAGTTTCCTGCTGAGTTTCTGGCTCATGCAGCAGGATAGTAATAAGGTGGTCAGTAAATGCTGCCTGTGAATGGATGAGTTTCTCTGAGGAACACTGCGAAGTGGAAGAGGGGATATGGGTTGTTGATTTTCAGCTTTCATGAACCAGGTCAGACAAAGCTATTAAAATGGGTGTAAAAGGATGTGAGGAGTTAAATCCTCAGCAAAAGATATTCCTCCAAACTTTCACAGCTTCTATTTGGAGACAGGTAGGCTCCATGTAGGCAGCCTCCCATGCCTGGTGTTTTGAGTCTGGGGAAGGAGTGGGGGAGAGTGAATGGGAAAAGTGTGTGCACCGGCGGTGTTAACTGCGGTTCCATAATCCCCACCATTTATGTGATTTCCTCAATTTTAAAGTAGTTACTACTCAGTTTAATTATCTTTTTAACCTGAGGGGTGCAAAGCTGCTTTTGGCATCTTTGGAGACTTCCCAGGGAGTAACCAAATTACACAATCCTGCTAATAACTCTGAGATTTCTTCTGGCTCTTTGGATTTCACGGTTCAAGACTGTCCTCCCCATGAAATGGTCTAGATTACTTTAGTCTTCATTTATCTCTATTTTCTTATCCTAAGCCATGCAAGACATATGTATGTGTACTGCACCTTATCATCCACTCATTGAGCAGGTGTTGTGCTGGGCGTGTGCTGGATACCGGAGTAACCAAGATGATTTAAAACAGCATCTAATTAGCAGTGTTTATTTGAACATATATTTTCTGCTATGTCCTGGAGGTAAAGTGTGAATAAGACAGGCAAGGCTCTTGCTTTTTACAGCTTGTTGCTTCTCATGGGTGTTAGTTTGCCCTCCCTTATTAGACTATAAGCTGTGTGTTCGTATTTCATTCCTCAGTAATCTTAATACACTGAATAAATAGTTCTCAAGAATTACCTGATTGACTTCTTGGATAGGGTTCTTTGATTGCCAAGAAAAACTCTGCTTGCCAAGAAAACACAAGGGCCCTTTGGAAAAATCAGAACTTTGACTTTTACAGTCTACACAATGTGTCCGGGTCTCACAAGTGTCTAACACAGGCAGTATGATAGGAATAATCTGTACCTGTGGCTGACACATTTGGAAGAGAAATTTGGAAGTAGCTCATACTCCCTGGCTCTTCACACAGATTTCACTTCCAAGTAATAAACTTAGTCAAATTTTGGATTCAGAACCCTGGTGTTGTGATTTCGGTACTGCATGCTAAATCAGAACTTCAGCTGTTCTGTTCTGTTTTGTTTTGCTTTTAAAAACAGGGCAGTGCCCTTCGTAGTAAAGCAGAGTTTTTGTTTATTTGAGTTGATTGAGGTTTTTTCCAAATGTTTTTCCTCATAGTCTTCTATTAATAAGGGCTTTCAAAGCCCTCTCACAATTCTCATAGATTGATTATACCTAAGAGGAAATAAACTATGACTGTCATATCATTTGCAAATATTTTCCCTCATTTTATAAGTTGTCTTTTTAATTTGTTGATGGTTTCATTTGTAAAATCTTTTAAGTTTAATTCGATCCTGTTTGTTTATTTTTGCTTTTGTTTCCCTTGCCTTAGGAGACCGATCCAAAAATATACTGCTGTGATTTATGTCAGAGAATGTTTTGCTTATGTCTTCTAGGGGTTTTATGAATTCCAGTCTTACATTTAGGTGTCTGGTCCATGTTGAGTTTATTTTTGTATATGGTATGAGAAAATGTTCTAATTTTTAAAATGTATATATATATATATCTGTCCAGTTTTCCCAGCACCACTTATATTGAAGATATTGTCTTTTCCCTATTGTATATTCTTGCCTCCTTTGTTGTAGATGGACCATAAATGTGTGGCTGGCTTTCGTTCTCTTTCTTTCTTTCTTTCTTTCTTTCTTTCTTTCTTTCTTTCTTTCTTTCTTTCTTTCTTTCTTTCTCTTTCTTTCCTTCCTTCCTTCCTTCCTTCCTTCCTTCCTTCCTTCCTTCCTTCCTTCCTTCCTTCTCTCTCTCTCTCTTTCTCTCTCTCTCTCTCTTTCTTTCTTTCTGGGTTTATTTCTGGGCTGTCTATTCTCTTCCCTCTGTGTGTCTTTTTTGTGACAGTACCACACTGTTTTGATAACTGTAGCTTTGTAGTATAGTCTGAAGTCAGGGAGTAGGATACCTTCAGCTCTGTGCTTTCTCAAGATTTTTTTGGCTATTAGGGCTCTTTTGTGGGTTTTTTTTTTTATTACTTTTGTATTTTAACCTTCCTACTAGCTTTGTATATGGTTGATTTACTGAGTTTGCTGTGTATTAGGCTTTACCAATGTGCTTTTCCCCCCTGGTTTTTGTTGTGGCCTTTTCTTTTTCTCTTTGAAAAACCCACTTAATACTTCTTGTAAAACTGGTTTGGTGGTGCTGAACTCTTTCAGCTTTTGCTTGTCTGTAAAACTTTTCATTTCTCCATCACATCTGAATAAAAACTTTGCTGGGTAGAGTATTCTTGGTTTTAAAATTTTCCATTTCGTCACTTTACGTATATGCCACTCCTTTCTGGCATGTAGAGTTTCTACTGAAAAGTTAGCTGATAGTCTTATAGGAGTTCCCATGTACATAACTTGTTGCTTTTCCCTTGCTGCTTTTAATATTCTCTTTATATTTAACGGTTGTAATTTTAATTGTCTTGGTATGTTCCTCTTTGGGTTGATCTTTTTTGGGACTTTCTTTGTTTCCTGGGCCTGAATGTTTTCATTTCCCAGATTAGGGAAGTTTTCAGCTATTATGTCTTTAAATATGTACTTTGCCCCTTTTTCTCTCTCTTCTTCTGGGACCCCTGTAATGTGAGTATTAGTATGCTTGATGGTCCCTCAGAGATCTCTTAAACTGCTCTCATTTCTTATTCTTTTTTCTCTTTTTCTGTTTAGCTTCAGTGATTTTCATTATTCTCTCTGATTTGTTCCTCTGTCTCATTTAATCTACTCTTGATTCCTTCTAGTTTTGTAAAAAATTTTGTTACTGTATCCTTCATCTCTGGTTCCTCTTTGTATTTTCTAACCCTTTGTTGAATCTTTTGACTTCTCACTCTGTTCATCCATTCTTTCCTCGAGTTGATTATCTTTACCTTCATTACTTTGAACTCTTTATTGGGTAGTTTGCCTATCTCCACCTCATTTAGTTCTTCTTTTGGGGTTTTATCTTATTCCTTCATTTAGGACGTACTCCTCTGTGATCTCATTTTGCCTTATTTGCTGTTTTTGTTTCTGTGTGTCTGGTAGGTTGATTACATTTCCTGGCCTTGGAGAAGGGGCCTTTTGTAGGAGACTTGGATGTGCCCATAGCCTACTTCCCTCTGGTCACTAGGGCCATATGCTCTTGGGGTGCACAGGTCCTGTTGTGGTGCTGTGTCTATTGGGGCCACCTGGAAGGCACGGTTGGCCCCCCCTCAGTTGGTTACCAGGCCTTGCTTTGTGCACAGGCTACTGGTTGGCAGGGCCAGGTCATAAGGTGGCCGTGGACCTCCAGGGGATCTGTTTCTAGTGCTAGCTCACTGGTGGGCAGAGCTGGGTGCTGGGGTGGGTGGTTACAGGACCAGGGTTCCTGGGTCTGGTGTTGACCTACTGGTAAGTGGGGCCTGTATTCACAGCTGGCTGCAGGTTCTGGGTTTTCCAGTCTATTGATGGTTGTTTAGCAGTTGGTTGTGCTTTTAGTGTTTTCGTGAGAGGAGGTGAGCTTGAGTACTTGTACTCTGCCATCTTGTCTGGAATCTTCTGGGGTGTTCTAAAGCTGGTGCTGGCCTGCTGATGAGTGGGGCTGGATCCTGGGTGATTGATTGAGGAGTTGAAGGTGTCTCAGAGTTGGTGTTTGCTTGCTGGTAGGTGGAGCCAGGCCCCAGGTCTCTGGCTGTGGGAGGCTGATGGTCCTAAAACTGGTATCAGCCCACTAGTGGGTGGACTTGATCCGGGGGCTGATGGCTGATGGGCCCAAGGTGTCCCAGAGCTGCTGTTGGCTTGCTGGTGGGCAGGACCAGGGCCCTGGGGCTCCTAGGGCTTTTACCAGCCTGCTGGCATAAGGCAGGCTGCAGGGCTTCTGTGGTCCTGGGACTGGTGCCTGCCTGCTGGTGTATATGGTTGGTCTCTGGGCCAGTGCTGGCCCTCTGGTAGGCAGAGCTGGGTCTCAGGGTATCTGACTGTAAAGCTTGGGGGTCCTGGAATTGGTGTGTTGCCAGTGGGTGGAGCTGGGTCCTGGGTTCTCTGCCTCCAGGGCCTTAGGGGGCAGCCTAGTGCCTGTGTGCTGGTGGTTGGGGCTGGGTCCTGGGTCCCCTAGTGGACAAGGCTGTATCCTGGGGCGGCTGTGGACTCAGGGGTTTGAAGGAAGCCTGCTGGTGGGTGGGGCTGGGTTCTGGGTTCTCTGGCTGCAGGGCCCTAGGGAGGCAGGCTTGTGTCTGTGACTTGGTGGGTGGGGCTAGGTCTTGAGTCCCCTGGTGGACAAGGTTGTATCCTGGGGTGGCTGTGGGCTCAGGAATTTTGAAGGTAGTCTGCTGGTGGGTGGGGCTGGGTCCCTGCCTATCTAGTTGCTTGGTCTGAGACTCCCAAGTACTGGTTTTGACAGCCTGCTGGGCAGGGCCAGATGCTGGAATAAACTTCCGACAATGACTGCCGCCAGTGTCTGTGTGCCCATGGGGAGCTCCAGTTGCCTCCTGTCTCCCGGGAGACTCTCCAAGATCAGGTGAGTTTGACCCAGGCTCCTTTCAGATGACTTATGCTCTGGGTCTTAGAACGTTTGCTTTTGATGAGCGGAGTCTCTATCAAAAGCAAAAGCCTTCTGGGTCACCTGAGTGTGACCCCTTCTGGTATTCAAACCAGGAGTTCTAGAGTCTTGTCTTCCTGGTGCTCTACTTCCAGGTCTGGGGAGTCCGGTGTGGGACTGAGATCACGGCTCCCTGTGGAGACCCTCTGCAGGTGTGTTATCCTTCTACTGGTGGGCTGCCGACTTGGAGTGGGTTTTGACTGTGCTGCAACTCCACCCTCCTGCCTTTCTTGTCCTTCCTTCTTTATATCTTCAGTTGTAGAAGGCCTTTTCTTTTTACATTTTTCCTTATTACTTATTTTTAAATTTTTTATTGCAGTATACTTGAATTATAGAAGACCTTTTTTTGTTAGATTCGAGTCTTTCTTATCAATAATTGATCTGTAAATAGTTGTAATTTTGGTGTGTCTGTGAGAGGAACTAAGCTCAGGGTCTTCCTGCTCTGCCATCTTGCCCAAGCTCCTTGAGTATGGAATTCTTAATTGATGGTGCATATTGTCTATTGGACTATTTCTATATATTGGCCCTCTGTGCTATCGTACTTTCAGGGCTACCTCGTACAGCTTCAGATTACACACTGCATAACCTTTTAAGGTAAAAATAGTCCATTTTGCTCATGATTTTTCAGTTCTTTGAAAGTAGGAATAATCTTAGATTTTTGTATTCTCCATAGCACCCAGTTAACTGTTTATATTCAACTTATTTCTTCTAATATTTTTATCAATTTCATACAAGAAAAATATGGTAGTACTATTTTATCTTTTATTTAGGAAAGAACTGTACTAACAGAAATAATATAAGGTTAGTAATAGAGTCTTAAATTTGATGACTGTTCTTTCTTAATATTTAGAATTTTTTTTCCACCAGTGTTTCATCTCCGTTATAATTTAATAAGTATGTGACAAGTAATGGTTTAGTGACCATTAAAATTAAAGTACTATTGATTGAATATTGTCTTATGGAATATACAGGTACTAAAGGGGATTTCGATATAAAGATTCCAGTTAGAAGCCTTGAACTAAGCTTTTCTGAACCCCCCGCCATGTGCAGATAGTTCATATGTGAAGAGTTGAATGTTTTTTGATTTTTTTCTTAAAAAAAAACTTTTTCAAAGTTAGAAAAGTCATGTGTTACATCATTAATAGAAAATACAGACAAACATAGAAGGACTTGAAAGTCACTCCAGCTCTCAGCTCCAGAGATGTTTACCATTTCAAACATTTTGTTGTATATTCTTCAGGTTTTGAGGAGGGGAGAGGGTGACTTTATTTGTAGAGCTCATGGTCTTGAAAATTATTGTGAACTTATTTTTAAATTAAGTTTTCTTAGAAGCGCTCATTGTTTCCTATCCATTTTAATTTACCTTTTTCTCACGTCACATGAAGTAATTGACTTAGCCAGTTAGCAGTATGTCTCCTTGTTAGATAAGTGTTTTGAGCAACAAGACTGAAATATAAAGAATATAAAGCAGTGCTACTACAGTATTAGGTAGTATGTCTTCTGCTTCAGTAGCCTATGTATCCATCTTAGGAACCACCAACTTTTTTTAATATTGAAAACTGAGCCAGAATGTGTTTGCTTGTAGTTGGAAGGAGCAGAGTGCTCATACTCAGCTTTTCTGTACTTTGGAGAGTGATGCTTTATGACATAACGTGTGCATTTCTCCAGTTCTCTTCTCACCCTGCCATCTTCCCGGCAGAAGGAATCCAGA
This sequence comes from Catagonus wagneri, assembly GCA_004024745.2. Classification (NCBI taxonomy): domain Eukaryota; kingdom Metazoa; phylum Chordata; class Mammalia; order Artiodactyla; family Tayassuidae; genus Catagonus; species Catagonus wagneri. The sequence goes on along the minus strand of PVHT021183526.1, from coordinate 9,114,569 downwards.
TAACTGCTAACTGGGGCCAATACAGAGATGTCTTGTGTTCCTAGAAGGAGTGGGGGGTAGCGGGAGAGAACAGGCCCTGGAGAATCTCTGCTTTCTCTGCCTGTTTATGATCCTTAGCGAGAACGTAACTCTTTGCAAAGCCTCCTTTGCCTGGCAAAGCAATTACAGCTGTTATTTCTCCTTCACCCCAAACTCCCTGTCTGCGTTTCTGTTCGGCACCAGTGTACGGTGGCTGAATTTCGGCAGCATTTAGAGTCACAGTTAATTCATCTGCAAGATGGAATAAACAAACAGGAGAGGTTAATTTGATGGATAAATGAGATAACCGCTTTCTCTTCACATCTCCAACCCCACTGCTTTTTTCATCCCCACTTCCTCTCGCCTCACCATGAACGTGTCTCCTCTGTGATAACAACAGGCATCCTGCCCATCTCTCGTCCTCTCTACCTCCATATATGTTTTCCCTTTTATTTCAGTGGGGAAAGTAGTCTTTCTCTTGTCCAGTAAATTCATTCTTCTGTCTGTGCCCTGGATTTATCTTTGCTGCCTCTATTCTTACCCCATTGGTCATCTCTGCTCTTTTTCCTGGCTCTCTTTTTCCTCATGTCATGTTTCATTGGTCCTCGTGGCAACTGAGGGAATGAGGAGGATGAGTATTATCATCCACGCTGTTTAGATAAGGGACATTACAGGTGGTAGGAGGCAGGCCTCTAACTTTGGTACTCTCTACTTTATGCTGCATCGATGGTTCCATGAAAAAAAAGACCTTGAACTAAATTTAGATTTAAAGTTGCAAAATTAGAGAATTGAAACTGCTTCCGTTAATACTAGCAATTTATATACCCATCATCTCCTTTATCTTTTCTACTGAGTGTGGTTCTGTTTTGAATGTATTTAACCACCCTCTATTCTTTTTCAAACAGCTTTATTGAGATAAACAGTCAGCCCTCCTTACCCTCCAGTTCCAAATTCTTGGATTCAACCAGCTGAGGATTGAAACTATTCAGAGAAAAAAAAAATCCAGGAAAGCTCCAAAAAGCAAATCTTGAATTTTCTTCCATCTGGCAACTATTTACATAACATTTACATTGTATTTACAACTATTTACATAACTATTTACATTGTATTAGGTAATATAAATAATTCAGAGATTATTTAAAGTATGAGGGAGGATGTGCATAGGTTATATACGAATACTATATATACCATTTTATATAAGGGACTAAAATCCTAGGATTTTGGTGTGCAGATGGCATATGTATCCTGAAACCAATTCCCTGAGGATAGCAAGGGATGACTAGAATATGCATACCATACAGTTTACCCATTTAAAGTATACAGTCATTAGTGTTTAGTATATTCACAGATTTGTGTAACCATCACCACCATCTAATTTAAAAGCATTTTTGTCACCTCAAAAAATAACCCTCTATCCATTAACATTCACTCCTATTCCTCTCTCTGCCCCTTCCCCCCAAGCCCAGGCAGCCACTACTCTGTTTTCTGTCTCTAGATTTGCTTGTTCTGGGCATTTCATGTACCTTTTCCACCATCTTTGTATCTTGTTAGCATTTTCTAGAGCTACACTTCTTGAGTTTAAACCTGGCTCACTCCTTTACTAGAGTCTGACTGTGAACTTGTCATTTAATTTGTCTCTAAGTTTTTTAGTTTGTACATGTAGAGGATAATCTTACCTATATATATGGTTTTAAAAATTAAATGAGTTAACACGTAGAAAGCACTTAAAATTGTATCTGTCCCTAATAAGTACTCTCTAAATTTTAGCTGTTATTATTATGCTTCAGTATGTCATATTTCCAATTAATTCATTTTGAAGTTTTCCATATTGTATATATTGTTTATGTGTTGATAACAGCTACCTTAAGGGGTATAAAATTTATTCAGGTCAGTTTTAGTATTGTATCCTAAATCCAGAGTTTAAAATTCAGTCGTGAACTAAAGACTTAGTTGATAAAAAGAAAACTGCAGCATGTGGCGCTTGTTATTATGCATCATTTGGCACCTTGATGTGTTTATTTGAACGAGAGATGATGCATGATGCAGCCTCTGATTTACTTAAAGTAAATCGAGGGCATTGGTTTCTGAAAATCAAATTGGACTTCACTAAAGTAAGTTTATGTATTTGGTTTTTTGTCTTTTTGCCTTTTATCTAGAGCCTCACCCGTGACATATGGAGGTTCCCAGGCTACGGGTCTAACAGGAGTTGTAGCTGCCGGCCTTCAGCACAGCTACAGCAACGCGGGATCCGAGCCACGTCTGCAACCTTCACCACAGCTCACGGCAGTGCCGGATCCTTAACCCACTGAGCAAGGCCAGGGATCGAACCCGCAACCTCATGGTTCCTAGTCGGATTCGTTAACCACTGAGCCATGAAGGGAACTCCAGTAAGTTTATTTTTTTAAAGTTGCATTTGAAACTGATTTTTTGGAAACGTTTTTCATAGACTTCCAAAATCAAAGAGGAGATATGTTGCTATTAGAAAAATTCACAGTACCTTGAAACCTCAAGAACATACCCCTCATCACCATCTCTGTAGGTTGGAAAACTCTGAGGCTCAATTTGAAGGATATTCAGGATAGTAAAATGAAGTGTGGGAAATGTTTGTTTAAAGTAGTTATTGTCAAAATAATTTTCAACATAAATATGAATTGGATCTAGATTAGGACATGTGAGAGAGGTGTGAAATACAGGACAAGACATCAGGGAGTCTAGGCTTGAACAGGAAGGTCTGAGACAACGACTTGCTGTCAGTTGGCTCTGCAACCTGGATGTGCCATTTACAGTTTTCTCATCTGTAAAATGAGACAGTAGGATGAGAATAGATGGTCTCTTGGGGTGTATCCAGAGCAAAAACTCTTTGGTTTATTTCTCATTAGCAACAAACAAGATACTACCAATCATTGATCAGTTCTTTGCGCATCGGTATAAGGGAAAGATAGGGCAGAGAAATGACTAAATCTCTGTTTTTCTTTCTCTTTTCCCCATTCTTATCGTTATTGCCACAGCTCTTCTAGTGAGGTGGCAATTTCATTTCTTGTAGTTTTTCATTTCTGCCATGTGTATTTGTCTCTTTATAGGCAGCTTTGAGTTGGGATACCTTCCAAATCTTATTAAATTTTAGTTACAAATGGTCTGGCTGGGCAGAGTAGCTCAGGAATAAAATCATCCTTCTGGAGGTGGTGGTGGAAATGGAAGCTGACATGTCCTGGGGTCCTATTCCAGGGTGTCCTGAGATCTTTTTATGAGTAAATTGTATTTTTTTTTTTTTTTTTTTTTGCTTTTTAGGGCCACAGCGCTGACACATGGAAGTTCCCAAGCTAGGGGTTGAATCAGAAAAACAGCTGCTGGCCTGTGCCACAGCCACAGCAGTGTGGGTTGTGAGCCGTGTCTGTGACCTACACCACAGCTCACAGCCACGCCGGATCCCTGACCCACTGATCAAACCCGCATCCTTATGGATCCTATTTGGGTTCATTAACTGCTGAGCCACGAAAGGAACTCTCGTAAATTGCATTTCTTAAAAATTGTCTATGAAGTAAATGCTTGTATGTATATGATTTTTGTGACTACTTTTGATTTTAAATTTGCAGTTGTAGTTTTATAGGAGAAAGACATACCTGACACAATGTTATCACTTAAGCTTCCAAATACTTAAAGAGTTCTTCTGTTTGTAACTAGGCAGTTTTGTATTTCATATTCTCTGCTGCTAGTTCCCACCTGTGGGCTTCATAAGATGAGGGCTGTGTAATTATTGTAAGGGGTTCAGTTATCTATATCAACTCCTAAGCAGCAGGCTAAATACATGGGCCTTGGGCATAAATAAACTAGTAGGCTTTTTTTTTTTTTGGTTTTGTTTTCTGTTTCATGATTGCACCGGCGGCCTGTGGAAGTTCCCAGGCTAGGGGTTGAGTTGGAGCTGCAGATGCAGGCCTACACCACAGCCACGGCTGCACCTGATCGGAGCTACGTGTGCAGCCTGTGCCACAGCTCATGGCAACGCTGGATCCTTAACCCACAGAGCGAGGCCAGGGATCAAACTTGCATCCTCCTGGATACTAGTTGGGTTCCTTACTGCTGAGCCACAATGGGAACTCCTCAGTATGTATTTGTTAGTAAATGAATGAACATTGTTAGTTGGCATCTAAGTTATGAGTAATAGTTGCCAAAGGTTCACCAAATGTATTATCTTCTCATAAGTGACTAAGGAAATGAGATTTATTGTTATTTGTGACAAAGGAGATATTAAGCAATAGAGGTGAGATACTAGGTGATGCCACTAACATGAGTGTGTTTCATGAAAGCAGCAGTGTTGTAGGATAGCTTGCAGGAATCATGGCATTACTTTTCCAGTTTCTGGGTAAACTTTGAGCCCGCCCATGTTTATATCCAGTTGGTTACCCTGTGTACTTTTTTTTTTTTTTTTGCCTTATCTAGGGCTCCACCCACGGCATATGGAGGTTCCCAGGCTAGGGGTCTAACAGGAGCTGTAGCCGCCGGCCTTTGCCACAGCCACAGCAACGCGGGATCCAAGCTGCGTCTGCAACCTACACCACAGCTCACGGCAATGCCGGATCCGTAACCCACTGAGCAAGGCCAGGGATCGAACCCGCAACCTCATGGTTCCTAGTCAGATTCGTTAACCACTGAACCACGACGGGAACTCCTACCCTGTGTACTGTTAGTTACCTCTGAAGGGTGAGGGGTGTGGTTTCTCCAGAAATAAAGCCTGTCTAGAGAGAAAAGGGATGTGGCCTTTTAAAATTTTTTTTGTGTGTGTGAGCTTCCCATGCCATTTATTTTTTTAAAAAAAATTTATTATAGTTGAGTTAAAATGTTCTGTCAATTTCTGTTGTATTGTACAGCAAAGTGACCCAGTCATACATACATACATATTCTTTTTCTCACTTTATCCTCCATCGTGTTCCATCACAAGTGACTAGATATAATTCCTGTGCTATACAGCAGGATCTCATTGCTTATCTCTTCCAAATGCAATAGTTTGCCTCTACTAACCCCAAACTCCCTGTCCCTTTCCTTCCCCCTTGGCAACCACAGTCTGTTCTCCAAGTCTAGGAGTTTGTTTCTTTTCTGTAGAAAGGTTCATTTGTGCCATATTTTGGATTCCACATGTAAGTGATATTATATGGTGTTTGTCTTTCTCTTTCTGGCTTACTTTACTTAGTATGAGAGTCTCTTGTGCCATCCATGTTGCTGCAAATGGCATTATTTTGTTATTTTTATGGCTCAGTAGTATTCCATTGTGTATATGTACCACATCTTTTTAATACATTCATCTTTCGATGGACATTTAGGTTGTTTCCACGTCTTGGTTATTGAATAATGGTGCAATGAACATAAGGTTGCATGTGTCTTTATGAATGAAAGTTTTGTCTGGATAAATGCCCAGGAGTGGGATTGCTAGATTATATGGTAGTTCTATGTTTAGTTTTCTGAGGACCCTCCATACAGTTTTCTCCCATTCTGTAGGTTATCTTTTTGTTTTTCTTTTATGGTTTCCTTTGCTGTGCAAAAGCTTTTAAGTTTGATTAAGTTCCATTGGTTTATTTTTGTTTTTATTTCTATTAATTTGGGAGATTGCCTAAGAAAACATTTGTACGGTTGATGTCAGAGAATGTTTTGCCTATGTACTCTTCTAGGAGTTTTATGGTGTCTTGTCTTTTTTTTTTTTTTTTTTGCTTTTTATGGCTGCACTTGCAACATATGGAAGTTCCCAGGATAGGGGTTGAATTGGAGCTACAGCTGCCAGCCTGTGCCACAGCCACAGCAACGTGGGATCCGAGCTGCTTCTGCGACCTATACCACAGCTCACAGCACTGTGGGATCCTTAACCCACTGAGCAAGGCCAGGGATCAAACCCATGTCCTCATGGATACTAGTTGGGTTCGTTACCACTGAACCATGACAGGAACTCCTGTCTTGTCTTATGTTTAAGTCTTTAAGCTGTTTGGAGTTTATTTTTGTGCATGGTGTGAGGGTGTGTTCTAGTTTTATTGATTTACATGCAGCTGTCCAGTTTTCCCAGTACCATTACTGAAGAGACTATCTTTTTCCCATTTTGTGTTCTTGTCTCTTTTGTCAAAGATTAATTGAGCATTGGTGTCTGGGTTTATTTCTGGATTCTCTGTTCTGTTCCATTGGTCTGTATCTCTGTTTTGGTACTAATCCCAAACCGTCTTGATTACTGTAGCTTTGTAATATTGCCTGAAGTCTGGGAGAGTTATGCTTCCTGCTTGGTTTTTGTTCCTCAGGATTGCTTTGGCAATTCTGGGTCTTTTATGGTTCCATCTAAATTTTTGGATTGTTTGTTCTAGTTCTGTGAAAAATATCATGGGTGATTTGATAGGGGTTGCATTGAATCTGTAGATTGCTTTGGGTAGTATGGCCATTTTAATGATATTCTTCTAATCCAGTTTAGAATATCTTTCCATTTGTTTGAATCCTCTTTAATTTCCTTGATTAATGTTTTATAGTTCTCAGCATATAAGTCTTTTACCTCCTTGGTCAGGTTTATTCCTAGGTATTCAATTTTTGGGGGTGTGATTTTAAAAGGCATTGTATTTTTACATTCCTTTTCTAATATTTCATTGTTAGTATACAG
>PVHT021183526.1:9082526-9093650 GCA_004024745.2 Catagonus wagneri | reverse complement strand
TTTTTTTTTTTTTTTTTTTTTTTTTGAATATATTTTGATACAAATCCCAAAGTAAAACAAAGCAGAAATTCTCTGTGGAAAGTGTTCCCATATGTGTATTCTGGTTTGAGACCACTATCCTTTGGTGCTACACATACAATTAGTCTTAGTGCTGTTAACAAAGTGAGGCGTTCTCCTAGGTTGAACCAGATGAAATTGCCTACATTTCATAGGCCTTGGACCACTTTTGACCTATAGAAATGACACTTATATAGTTCAGCCTAACAATATTTGATCATATGTTTTTGGATTTTTCTCCACACCAGTTTCATTTCACTAATTGGCTCAGGGAGAATTTTTTTCAGCCTCTTTAATCCTCATAGACAATTTTTTTTAGTTAAGATTTATCAAAAGATTTTTAATTTGCTGTCAGTATAGTGCTGAGTGCTATATAGCGTTAAACACATAGCCACATCTTATTTTGTTGTACCAAAGACTTAAGTTATGTTTTGTTCAGTTCTTTATTCCTAAGTGTGGGCAAAGTGGTCAGGTCATTTAGCGAGGTGTTGAGTGAACAGAAGAGAATGTTTGGGGCCAGATGGCTGTCACCTGACTAGTACCTGACAAGTTGAGATTAGAGAGAAATTAATCTTCTAAAGAGCTCAGAGTGTATGTCTCTGTGTGTTTGTTGTGAAGTATGGGAATACGGGACTGGAGACAGTTACTGTTCTTAATGTTTTCTTTAGCCAGAAGGAGACTGGGATCCAGAGAAGTTGAGTGATTCTGTCTGCTGTGTTGGTAGTCGGGATAGGTTAGGTTCTCACAGATTCTCAGTGCACATGCTCCGTACCCTGGAGTCAGTTGTTCTCAAAGTGAGCTGCCTTAGCCAGTTTGGCTGTTGTCACCAAGAGTTTCCTGGCCCTCCAGTTACATGTGTTACTTTCATATTTTTAGCTTAACAGAGAATAGATATTAAGCATTTAATTTTTTTTTTCTTGCCCCATTAGGTTTCATATGCCAAACATTACAACAAAACCCTACGTTTTGTCATATATAGACCTAGCCTCTGAGTTTTCTTTTTGAAGAGCTCAGTAGAGGTGCCTTGCTCACAGTACAATTTGCTTTTTTTTTTTTTTACTGTAGCCTCACTAAGAGAATCTCAGCCATATCATCTGATTATTTTGTGGTATATCACAAAAGAATAATAATGCTCAAAAATGACCTTGAGTATGCAGTAATTTTTGTTTTTGGATGAGACAAAAATCTGCTCCAATTTAGAACTGCCAAGCCATATGATTTCAGTGTCACCTGAGTGCTTCTTTGGTGTAAGTCTGGATGTATGTTTCAAGTTCTAGATTTCTAGTTCTAGTACATGTTTGTATTTTCCAAACCAGTATGTTGGATCTGGCAAAGATTTAATTTTTCTTCATGGTTTGGAATACACCTATGTATAAAACTTGGCTCCTATTTAGTTACTATACCTCATTTCACCTTTATTGAAAAATGTAAGATCACGTAAATGTGGAACCATCCTAGAAAACGTAAGTTGGTGTTCTTCTGATTTTTTGCTTTGTGCAGGGAAGAATTTATTTTACATTCTGACTGCAGTAGATGCAACCCCCCACATCCGTTCCATTAAGGCAGCGGTGTGCATCTAACAATATAAAAGTTATTGAAGTAGAACTTATACTTACTATGTTAGATACACTTGTTTCTAGTATGTTGTTTCTATTTTACTTCATTTAAAAATATATGGTGTTACAGTTCCCTAAATTGAGTTTGAAAAAACAATGAAGTAGTACATACTGTTACTGTACATATGGCATAAGTGCCTTCTAGAAGGGGTTTTGAAGAACTGTGTTCTTCTGTTAATCAGTTATGTGATCTTTTTTTACTCCCTGTTTTCTGTATTTTAAGGGCCACCCTATACCAGGCCCTGTACCAGCTGTCTAAGGCAGATACGGTTTGTCCTTATGCCCTAGAAGGTTGGATTCATAATAATAACAATAACTGTCACCTACTGAGCCAGCTGCAAAGAGATGGGAATAACATTAAAACTAATAGCTACCAGTTACTGAGCATCTATTACTTGCTAAATATATATTTTGTTTTCTTTATTTCTGATCACAGCTTGCTGGGAGAGTGGTGCAATTCTCCCACTGGATGAGGAAAGTGAGGCAACATTAGTCAGTGAGTGAACCAGGATTCTACTCCAAGTATGTCTTATTCCAGTATGCACTTGCTTTCCACCAGGCCCTTCTGCTTTTGTTGTCCTTGTTGTTAGACTTAACCTCTCTGGGTTTCCAATTTCCTTATTCTTTTAAAAGAAAAAAAGGAAAAGTTGGAGCCTAGGATGTTAGGTTTGCCGAGGACCAGAAGCTGTCATTTGATGTTTAGCAGATTGAAAACAGTAGTCTCAGTGTTCAGTTCTACAGAGAGGTGTCTGCATCATAAAAATCTTTATTCAATTTTCCCTTCTTTGGTTTCCTTATTAGCAGTTTCAACAGATGACCAAGTATTAAATGAACCAAATACTAAGTGAAATTTGAGCTTTTTGTTGTTGTTGTTATTATACCTGAGGCAGGAAAGCAGCCTCAGGTGAATATTGGAAGGATCTCAAAGCTAAATCATATTGATTTGATCATTGTATCTCTTATGAAAATTTTTGGGTTTTTAACTCGGTGTACAGGTAGTGCTTTTTCTGTAGAACCCAGTAGTGGATAGACTGGAGATTTAACCTTTTGGATACCTTACACTTACACTTGCTTTGAAAGGGCCTGCCTTAAATGAGGCTTTTCATTTATTTGTCAGTTAATGTTTTACAGATAATGCATTTAAATTCTCTTTCCTTCATTTTCTTTATTCCTTCTCTCCTTCATATATCCTTTTTCTACACTGCATTTTTTTGAACATGAATGATGGAAAGGAATTTTTTTTTTTTTAACCTTTGGACAGTGGTCATTTAACTTAGACATTCTTTCTCACAGCTTTGACTTGTTTCTCCTGGAGGTGTGGTCTGTGGATCTGTTCTGTCTCTCAATTTCCTTTTGGTTTCCTTATTTTTTCTTCTACTGTTTTTATTTTTACTTGATTGTTCAAACAACCTCCCTCCCCAACTTCATTGTTACGAAGATTGAGTAATATTGGTAACAATTACTAGCGTTTATGTAGTGTTTATCATGTGCCAGACATTGTTCTGAGCACTTTACTTAAATTAGCCCATCTCACCTGTTCACGATGAAGAAAGCAGAGGCTCTGGTGCTTTTTCTCCCTACCTGCCAGGATGACCTTGGGCAGAATGCTTCTTTAGTAGCTGTGGATCTTAATTTCTCTGTTTGCTAAGTGTGGTGCTGGGAGATAATTTTTGTAACCGTACAGAACAGTGCTGGGCTCACTTTAAAGGCTCAGCAAGTGTTAGCTGCTGTGATTTTTTTTGTTGCCGTTAAAGCAGATCGACAGTTCCTGGAATGTATCAGGTGCTCAGTAAATGGTAGTAATTCATATTATTTAATATTATTGCATTACATATTTACTTTTAGATGATATTTCAAGTTTGGCTGAGGCAGGTGTGAAATAGTAGCTATTGATGTCTTAATTTCTGAATGAGATTTCTTTTTCTTATGAAATGATGTGGATGCTAATACTCCGTGGCTGTGATCCAGATATTTAGTTCATATTGTGGACTCAATAAAGGGTACTCTTGAGGACAGTCAGTTAAATTAAGTGGTAAGTGAGGAGATTTGATGCTAGTAAAGTGGCGTTTCGGGTCGTGGGTTCAGGGCTGTTTGAATCACTGTGTATTTCCATGCCCTGTGCTCTCTTGTTTTCCAAAAGCAATGGTATGAACAGAAAAACACTGGAGCCCTGCAAGGGGAAGCAGGAAGGCGTCTCAGTGGAGAAAAGAGAGAAGAGAAGCCTTAAGGATACAGTTTTAGCACCTTATAATTTTGCCTGGGGCCTTCCTGAATCCTTTAGATACGCTCGGTTGTGGTAGCCACTGCATGGATGGTACTATTGAGCACTTGAAGTGCGGATAATACAGATGGAGATGTGCTGGAAGTATGACATACACACTGGATTTTAAAGACTTAACATGAAAACAAGAATGCAAAGTATCTCAATGTTTTATGTTGATCATAGGGTCAGTGATAATATTTAGATACACTGGGTTGCATAAAAATGTCCTATTAAAATAAAAAGATTTGATACTTGTAAATAAGCATTTTAAAGCGGAGATATTAGGTTTTTTTTTTTTTTTTGCATGTGTGTTGAAGTCGTCACAGATTCTCTAATACTTTACAGTCTAAATAATTCACCTTGTTCTTTAATTTTCAGCTATTAGTGGAATCTTAGTTAAGTTTGTGTTAAATATTTTATAAAGGTCATGAATGAGTAATTTGTAGATTACTTTATGACTACTAACTGTTAATAGGTTTTAAAATCTGTGGGGCTTCTAAGAAAGGATGGAAACAGTGATCACCAGCCGTCTTATAATGAATTCTGTGTACTCATTAGGAAAATAATACAGTAACATAATGACTGAACTGTCAAAATGGGCTTTCTAGTAATACACCAGTATAGTAGGTTGTTTAGTGCCCAAAACTGATATCAAACCCTGGTTAATATTATTACTTGGGTGAATAATTGAGTCTGTTTTAAAAGTCACGGTGTATTCGATGTAATATTTGAATCAGTTCCAGCAGGGATTTGAAACTCCTTTATTAAAGCTATATTAATCAAACTTTAGTGGAAGGAGCCGTGAACCTCTTAAAGCTACAGGTCGTAGCTTTGAATGTGGTACCTCCTACTTCCTGTGTATATAATTTTAAGCAGATTATGCACCTTTAGTGCAACTCAAGTTCTTCACTTCCAAAATGAGTATCAAACCTAGCCAGCCTAGCTCACGGGCTTGTTAGGATCATCAAGTGAAACAGTATACTTTGAGGATGCCTTGAAAAACTTTTGAGTCCTATACAAATGTAAATTAGCGTCAGCTCTACTTTCAGATTCAAAGGCATTGTATGAGGAGTGTTCTGGCTCCAGCTGTGTTTATGGTTTTAATTTTTTGTTTAGGTTTGTCAGTGGTAAGTATAAGCTTTAAGTATCGTGATCCTCTATTTTTTTGACCACTAATTGAAATGAAGGATGTATGCATTTGTGTCTGGCAATATAGACATAAGTACATGATAGCAGGGCTGATGCTGACACTGTAGTTAAGCATTTGTCAGAGTTTCCACTGTAAACTTCCTTTTAGTTTTTTCTTTTTTCTCTTTTTTTCTTCATTTTAGTTGGCTTTCCTGTGGGGTGAAATTATAGGGCTTGAATGTTTTGGGATGGAATTTTTTTTCCTTTTCTAAATAGGAATGAATGCATTCTGTTAGAAACTTTTCTTGCACTTTTAAAAAAAACATTTTTTCATTCTTTAATGATTGAAAAATGTATTAGATATACTCATAAAGTTTTTCTTTGCTGTTGTAGTTTTCCACTTAAAGTGATCACTGTTTCCAGTGTATTATCCAAGTTAAAATATTGGGAATAGTTTTTATAAACTAATGGTAAGATAGAAGAACAATGGTATCTTGAACATCTGGATGATTATCCTAAGTTACGAAAAAATAAAGTGCTTATAATTTATAAAATTTCTTAGATCTTTTATGAAGATCTAAGTCAATATATGCATTGAAAAGTAAAGTAAAAATATTCTAAGAAAAGTAAAACTATTCATTGACTTTTGTTTTAGACTTGAGTAAAGTGTGTTAGAGACAGGCTAAGACTTAGAATACTCCTCGTTTCCACAGACCGACCCGCTTGTAATGGATGTCATGTAGAACCTTGTGATGTGGTCTCAAATGACTAGATTGAGTGTCCACCAGACCCAAGACCATCCAGTTGGTAAGCAGGCCTTTGACCCAGGTAGTAATCTGATCCAGCCAGCAGAGATGAGTGTGATGTGTGTGCCAGTCGAAATCCCTAAATTTTGAACTTGTTACAGAGCAGGAACAGAAGCTGAAAACACAAGAAAAAGAGTCATGTTAATGATGGGGCCATAGGGTAGGATTCTGTAAATTCTTGCTCTTGTGTGGTTCTGCCTTCACTGTTGCTTTATTGAAATTTTCTTATCAAGGCCACCTCCAGATCCTGATGGATACATGTCTGTCAACAACATCTGCTTCTTGTCCATGTTCTCCGTGGGGAGACAAACTCAGCTTTAGCTTCTGTGACACTCCTCACAATTTGTTCCTTCCTCTCTCTGTTTATTCTCATTCTCTTTGCTGGTTCTTTCTCCTCTACTCCATTTGTATGTGTTGGGTTTTTCAGGGCTGCTTGTACTTCACTTCCTCCACTCTCACTGTAGTGATCTCATCTATCCCATTGGATTTAAGACCATGTATATACTTTTGGCTCCCACATTTTATCTCCTGCTCTGACCTTACTTCAAACTTTGGTCTTGTATATAGAGTTACTGACTGGACATCTTTAGGTGTATGTCTTCTAAACATCTTTAACTTAGCACATTCTCAGTGGAACACTAGATTTTCCTACTAGGCTATTTCTTCTCTTTTTTCCTTAATAACTCCTCTATTTACCCAGCAGATGACCAGTAGTTATCTTTGATTCCTCACTGTTTCTCACTTTGATGTCACCTTCCTACCCTTCCCCCAAAGTGGTTACTATCAGCAAGGACTTTTGATGCCACCTATAATATATATCTCTAAATTGTCCACTTTGTCTCCAGTAGACCAAGAAAAAAAAAAAATCCCAGCTCCATACCAGTAACCTCTTATATAACAGTAAGCTAACTGGTTTCCCTACTTCTTCCCTTGCCCCTTTTCTACTCATTCAATTTACAGTGACCAGAGTAATCTTATTTATTTATTTATTTATTTATTTTAGGGTCACACTCATGGCATATGGAGATTCCTAGGCTAGGGGTCCAGTCGGAGCTACAGCTGCCCGCCTGTGTCACAGCCATAGAAACGTAGGCTCTGAGCCGCATCTGCGAACTACACTACAGCTCACGGCAGCTCATGGTAACACCAGCTCCTTAACCCACTGAGCGAGGCCAGGGATCAAACCCGCAACCTCATGGTTCCTAGTCGGATTCGTTTCTGCTGCACCATGACAGGCGCTCCCAGAGTGATCTTTTTAAAAGTACAAATCATATACTGTGTCTCTTCCTCAGGCTTTGACATTGCCATGGGTTTTCACTGCATCTGGAATTAAATCCAAACTCTTTGCCTTTTGCTGTTTGTTCTCTCATCACCTTGGCTTTTTTCATGTGATTTTTTTTCTGACACTACTAATTAAAATTTAATATTAAAATCAAAAGCACATTGGTTAAAACTCCGGAGTTTCTGAGAGCTTGAATGAACTTGATTTTTTTTTTCCCTTTTCATCTTATCCCTTTTCCCTCTTATTTCTTCTCTTGATTTAATAAAAGGCACATTAAAGCCAGATCCCAGCCAGCCCTACCCTGGCCCAGGCCCCCAAGTCTTTGATTTTATTAGGTGTCTCTCAGTCTTCACTGAGAACTTGTTTTGTTTGTTTCATTAGCATCAGGGGAATTTCTTTAATACCACAGAGGAATTTTTTCCACTTGTATGCTTGTCATACACTGTTAGCATTGATGAGCTTTAGAAGCTGTACTCAGTGTTTTTGGGGACACTTCATCTGCTTGGTTCTCTGTCACACCCCACATTGAGCTTTCTGCCTCCTTGTTCAGTTTTCTTTATCTTGCCTTCATCCGCCTCACGGTTCTGTTTTTAACCCTTTGTTACTAGTTCTCCATTTGCTCTGTCACTAAGCTTAGCTATTTCTTTGACTTGCTCATCTTTATGGGCAAACTGGCATCTCTGTTCTGTCAGTTAGCCCCATGTTTCCAGTGCTATCATGAATTTCTGTTCCCTTGGATGGCCTGGAGTTTACCCTATACGCCATTGTCCCCAGGACAAAAATGCACACGGTTCCTTTATAAACTAGCTTCTCTGGTGATTCCATTTTTAATAGCAGTGTCATCATTCTCTCAACCTGGGATTGTTAGTAATCTCTCACTCTCTTTCTTTTCCATCTAGTATGGCCAGAAATCCCTTTGTTCCCATCTTTTAAATGTATCTCAGTTTTGCTTTTCTCCTGAGCCTCTGTTGTAGTATCAGCACAGTGTTTGTTCTCATAACTCTTTGTGTTTGGTTTTGGTGACGGTATTTTGGCTGGTTTAATTGCCTCCCTCCAAAGCTCTCTAAAACACTTAACTGTGTTTGCTCCCACCCAACATATTTCTGTTGTCAGCTGCATGAAACCCAGATTCCCATGCATTTTTAAAGATCCTTTGTGGCTGGGTTTCTTCTAACTCTTCAGTTTGGTTTCCTCATCCTCGTAATCCGCTGTCTCCTCTGTCTGCTCATGCATATTTTTTAATATTTCCTGTGTTGTGCTTTCTTTCAACCTCCATGTTCTTCTGCCTCAAATGTCCTCTTACCTTTCCTTTGTTTATTCTTTGTCCTCTTCATACTCCACTTAAGTCCCGTTGCCATCAACCTGCCCATTAAGGTGTCTTCTTGACGTTAGGTGCTGCCAGTGATAACAAAAGGTTGAACATTCATTTGATTCATCTTATCAAAACATATGAAGGATCAACAATGTCAGGTGTTCCAGAACAAAATAAAACAGCTAAACCTCTGTGTCATTACATTTCCCTGAAAGGCAAATTAAATCCAAACAGAAAAAATGTTGGAAGTCTTCAAGGTACAGCAGCTTAGGTGCAAAGGAGAATGTTGAAAGGCCAGAGAAGACTTGTAATATTGTAATCATCATTTGAGAGTCTTAACACCATCATAAAGGGGTCCTTTAATTATGAATAGAAATAAAAAGCCAGCTAGAGAATCTGTATTACCCCTGATCCGTGCATTTTGTTTGGTTAAACTGGTGACAGATGACTGAACTCAGACCTGTCTTGAGTCTATATTAAAATATCTATTAGTAAAATTAACCTTTCAGGTAGTTGTTCTACTATATATTGTAGGTATGAGATGGGAAAAAAAAAAAAGGTTATTGTTAAGCCAATTGATGTTACTCTTTAGCAAAGGTGATGCGGTGTACAGGTGCCAAATTACATGGGTCTGCAGCTCAGCCAGCCTACTTTCCAGCTGTGTGACCGAGAGCAAGTTAGGAAATATCTCTGAGACTCAATATCCTGTATGTAAATAAAGATAATAATGCCCCTGCATGGTATTGTGAAGAGGATTAAATGAGTTAATACTTGTAGACTGTTTAGAATAGTGACTGTCTCAGAGTAAGGGCTTACTAAGTTTTTACTATTATTATGCATACATGATATGGCAGGGAAACGGTGACTCATTCAAGATTTTCAGAAAGAACTATTTGTTGTGAACCAGGATATGGCCCCTCAGAGTCGGTATCTTTTTTTTTCATACCTAATCTGTCCTTGGTAAATCCAGTTTATTTTGGTTTATTCATTCACGAACAAATATCTTTTGACATCATTTATAGTGCTGTAGATCCTAAAAGGGCAGATTGTCTGTCAGAGATCATGGTATTTTCAATAGAGGATGGATTCTGAAAAATACTCTCATGAGGTTGTGTAAATGATTTTCTCCTGGTCCATCTGAATCTGTGAACAGTCTATATAGATAAAGCATCTGGTTTCATTAGAAGCTGGAAACATACACGTTGTAGCCTGTGCTTTTCATTCCCATAGAGAATGGGGTGCATATTTTTCCAGATTTACGTAATATGAGAATTTCCGAGCTCTAGGTGGATGTCATTCAAAACTCCACTGAGCTTGCTGCACTTGAACCTTTCAGAGGGACATTCTTATTTGCATGCAGTCTTCAAGACTTTGAACTTGAGGCAGGGGCAGTGTTCAAAAGCTATTGCTTGGTCAGCTTTGTGAACTCAGGGTGCACCGATGGTATGAATGAACAGTGTAAATATGAGAATAGATATTAGACTTCTTTTAAAGGCAGAGGTTGTGGTGAGAGAAGTGGCAATTGTGTAAAGGCAGTCAGAAGGCTCAAACTTCCAGTTATAAAGTAAATAAATCCTGGGGATGTAATGTATGACATGATAAATATAATTAACACTGCTGTGTGTTATATACAAAAGTTAAGAGAGTAAATCCTGAGTTCTCATCACAAGAAAAGATACTTAAAAAAATTTCTTTATGTTTGTACCTACATGAGACGATGGATAAACCTGTTGTAATGATCACTTCTTAATGTATGTAAATCAAATGATTATGTTGTTTGCCTTAAACTTCAGTCCTGCTGTATGTCAATTATATCTCAATAAATTTGGAAGAAAATTGTTTTATCTTATTAAGATGTGCTTTTTCCCTCCCCAGTATCTTTTGATAAGGCTTCCCCTGTGATGCTGTGAAAGTAGAATAGTTGCAGCTGGAGGGGCTCCAGATAATTTGCCTGTTTTATGTGTGAAATTTCCATCGTGAAAACTGGACCATTGGGTGAAGCCATTTTTGTTATTGTTTTTGAAATCTTTGTAATAGTGTAAACGTTTCCTTTTTTTCATTTTTAAGAGTTTTATTGAAGTATAGAAGTATAGTTGATTTACAACCATTAGCCCTTTAGCATTCGGGGTGATCAACAAGGGCCTTTTCAGAGGACAAGGCAGATTTTTGTAGGTATGGAAAACTCATGAGCACGGCATATGATTGTGGTGAAAATACCACGTGCCCTGGAGAGTCGAGGTTAAGCTGTAAAAAGGCAGGTAGAGGATGAGGAAGACAGATTCGCTGCTCTAATCTCCGCAGTCCTGCTGCCTCATGTATCCCCCCCAAATTACTGTCAAAGAAGGATCCCATTTTGATAAAAGATTATCATACTTCCTGGTTCTGTATAATGAAGCTGCTTCTACACCAGAGTGTTTTTTTTTTTGTCTTTTTGCCTTTATGTAGAGCTGCACCCGCGGCGTATGGAGGTTCCCAGGCTAGGGGTCTAACAGGAGCTGTAGCTGCCGGCCTTCGCCACAGCCACAGCAACGCGGGATCCGAGCCGCGTCTGCAACCTACACCACAGCTCACGGCAACGCCGGATCCTTAACCCACTGAGCAAGGCCAGGGATCGAACCCGCAACCTCATGGTTCTTAGTCGGATTCGTTAACCACTGAGC
>PVHT021183526.1:9068479-9081526 GCA_004024745.2 Catagonus wagneri | reverse complement strand
GCTAGGGGTCTAACAGGAGCTGTAGCTGCCGGCCTTCGCCACAGCCACAGCAACGCGGGATCCGAGCCGCGTCTGCAACCTACACCACAGCTCACGGCAACGCCGGATCCTTAACCCACTGAGCAAGGCCAGGGATCGAACCCGCAACCTCATGGTTCTTAGTCGGATTCGTTAACCACTGAGCCACGAAGGGAACTCCATACACCATAGTTATTGACACATACTAATAAAGCTGAATATCTTGCAGCTTCAGTTTTCTTGTCTTTAAAATGAGAATATTAATGCCTACCTTGCAGAGTTTTTATAAGGCTTCAGTGAAAGAAGGCTTCAATGGAAGGACCCTGGCTGGAATATTGTAGGTCCTTTGCAGAGTGGTTTTTCCTTTCTTGTCTCAACTTGGTCCATGAAATTTAGGTACTTAATTGTACTATTGTTAAATTTTTTGCTTTTATTTACATATGTTAATCTTGCTTTCACTAGACTAAATTTTTTTGAGAACAAGTACCATTTCTTCTTTTTATTCTCTGCACTATAGGCTATTACAGTACCTTGTACCTTTCCTTCATGGTGCAGCCTGTGTTATATTTATTTATATGACCAGTTAATTAGATTTTCTTCTTCTTGGTCTGTAAGCTTCATGAAAGTTAGGATTTTGTTTGATTTTGCTAAAAAGTGTGTGCTTAAGGCCTAAGCTAATGCCTGGCATGTAAAAAGTGTTCTGTAAATATTTGTGGAATGAATGAATGAATGAATGATTAGTAGAGTCTAAGTGAATTCTTGTTCTAGAAAGGGCTATCACTTTCCTTCCAGACTACCCTGAAGTGGTATAAGAGCCTATAAAACGTTTGCAGAATTTTAGTTAACACCTTAGATTTTTAGGAGTTCCCGTTGTGGCTCAGTGGTTAACGAACCTGACTAGCATCCATGAGGATGCAGGTTTGATCCCTGGCCTTGCTCAGTGGGTTAAGGATCCGGCATTGCCGTGAGCTGTGGCATGTAGATCTTAGATGCAGATCAGATCCCGTGTTGCTGTGGCTCTGACTCAGCCCGGCAGCTACAGGTCCAATTCGACCCCTAGCCTGGGAACCTCCATATGCTGCCAGTGGGCCCTAAAAGACAAAAACAAAATAAAACAAAACAAATAAAACACCTTAGACCTTTAAATAAGAGTGTGTGGAAAGGAAAAATATTTACAAAATACACTGAAGTGATTCAGAATGTAATGTTATTTTCGTGGGATGTCAATAGTGTTTGTTACAAATAGGTTATTGTAAAGTGCTCTTTAGGTCCAAATTAGTGTTACTACTTTTAGCTAGTATTTATAAATATTAACATCTGTGAATACTAATATTATTTTAAAATTCAGGCTTGAAGGACAAAGCTGTCAAACATTGTTTTTCTTTCCTTCGCAAACTTTGTATAAACCTGAGTGTATAGGGAGGGATCTTTAGGGATCCAGGTGTGACCTGGCCCTGGCAGTGCTCCTCCAGATTGTTGTACTCTTCATAAACTCTTGCTCTTCTGTCCCAAATGCTCTGTCAGTCCGTCATTCATTCATCTAAATGCTGACTCCCTTTATTTACCCGCCAGGATTTTGACACATTGATGACGCATGTCCTGACAGCTGAATCATTTCACATATTGAATTGAGTCAGCATCTTCAGCATTCCGCTAATCAAATTACAATTTTATTTTGAAGTAATCTCACCGGATTTTAGTTGGTAAAGCTAAATACTAGTTTTTTCAAATATGGCTTACACAGTTGGGCAACATACACACAAAAAGAGAAAGGAAGAAACCCTTCATGTGCCAGCAATTTACATTGTTCTTTTGTTAGGTGATTTTCTAAAACGTGACATTTATGGAACATTTTCCATGGACCAGGCATTGTGTGAAATGTTTTATCTATTATCTCATGAAATCTCCAGCTGTCACTGGAATTTCTTAGATTCATTTTGCAAAGGATTTTCAGGTTCAGCAGTGCTTTGTAACAACAATACACAGCTAAAGTTTACTGAGCACCTAAAGTGTTCCAGGACATTGCTCTCTGTGTGTGTGTGTGTGTCCGTCTGTCCGTCCGTCCATGGCCATGCCCATGGCTTACTGAAGTTCCTGGGCCAGGGATTGAACCCATGCCACAGCAGTTATAACACCGAATCCTTAACCTTCTGAGCCCCTAGGGAACTCCTGTGTGTTTTTACTTTTCCTCACTCACTTAATCCCCAAGCCAGTTGTAAGAGGTAGTTACTGCTCGTGTGCTCTCACTCACACTAGGAGATTGAAGCCCTGCGACTTAACCCTGCTTTCCAGGTGGGAAGTGGCAGAGCCAGGCTGGGAGTCTGAGCCATAGCCTGTTGTCCTAACTGCTACCCACATTGCCCGGATTGCCAGGCTATTGACGGTGGAGCCTGATTAGAGCCCAGGCCCCGACTTGAGAGTGTGTGGCCCAAAGAACAATCTCAGCCATCTGGAAGAATGCAGCAGCAGTTCGCAATTTTTCAAGTTCCCAGTTGTACTGAAAGAAATCAACTTAATTTGGCATTGTAAGTATTTTGGTGATGTTCCTCCAGAATTACAACTGACAAACTTTTGAGATAGAAGAACTTGGGTACTCAGCTTAGCTTTAATTTTATTACTCTTATTAATGCCAGGCCTTATTATTATTTTTGTCTTTTGTCTTTTTAGGGCCACACCTGTGGCATATGGAGGTTCCCAGGCTAGGGGTGGAATTGGAGCTATAGCTTCCAGCCTACGCCACAGCCACAGCAATGCCAGATCCAAGCCTCGCCTGTGACCTACATCACAGCTCACAGCAACACTGGGTCCTTAACTCACTGAGGTAGGACAGGGATCGAACCCGCATCTTCATGGTTTCTAGTCGGATTCGTTTCCGCTGTGCCACGACGGGAACTCCATGGTCTTATTTCTTATATGTGGTCTGGATCCTTAAGTGAAAGATACAGGTATAGAATATGTGGAAGTCATTTTTAGTGTAAATTAAGAGAAAATATTTGTCCTATACAGGAGCATGTTTAGCTAAGCCCTAGGGTACTACACTGGATAGAGTGCTGAATTACATCTAGATTCAGTTAAAAAAAACAAAAAACAACAAAACTTGTGCTTAGAATTGCATCATTAGCCTGCATAGCTTTAGGTTTCAGTGACTCTTCCTACCTGTGGTGAGGGGTGTTTGTGGTCAGGAAGTCAGTAGCAAAGACTTCTGTTGTGGATGTACTGACTCGAACTGGTATCACACCTCACTGGTCAGTGCTTTAAAATGCTTCTCTTCTCTGAAGATGTTAAGCTTTCCAGACAGTCTTTGTCTTTTACAAAATCTTTGTATTACTGTTTTCTAAGTTTTCATTTTGGAATCATGCACTCACAATTGTATATCTATATATACACATGACATATAGATACAGACATGTAAGTTTCTGTATCCATATTTTATTTTTACACATAGTAGGAAATAAGATTTCAGAATAGATTTCATTTTTCTCAGGATAGTATTTCAAATTTCCTTTTGGATTTCCTCAAACCTTATGTAGAGGCTGTACATTTGTATTTAATTTATATTAATTAATACCCTTTGAAGTATAGGCAAGTTTCACAATTAGTGGCGGGTACCACATGCCATCACTGGGTTTTTATTGCCCAGGTTATGACTTTAATTATAAATGTACACTCTGTATTGCTCTTGGGATTAGAGGCTGTTCCACTGTACTCACTCAGTCCTGCGTTGCACTCAGGAGCTTAAGGTCTCATGTTTAACTCCCAGCTGAGGTTCAGAAATAGCATCTCTAAGCTGGCACTGCAACATTGGATTGACCCGTTTTTGTATTTTAAATCTTTTTTTTTTTTTTTTAAGTTTAATAATGTCTTTGGTGTCAACCAGGAGCTGTAAAATAGTAGACATGGGCTTAATTGATGCTAATATGATATCTATCCATTTAATTTGTTTTAAAACCTTATATCATATTGTTAAAATAGCTGAGGTTCATCCCATTCTGAACTGATTCCCACTGATGTTAATTTTCAAAATAAAACGGAAAAGTAGATAGGCCATTTTTATCCCTTGTAGAAGTAATCCCTGGGGAGGGATGGGAGTGGGGGCCTTCATTTAACTGAATACTTAAAAAAAAAAATGTGTTCTTTTATGGCAGGTTTTTTTTTTGGTGGGGGGAGGGTTAACTGAAGGGTAAGTGCTTGCTGGAAAATCTATAATCCCATTAATGTATTCCTTTACCTTAAAATCATGGCATAAGTGAAAATAGTCTTTTTAAAGATTTCTGTGGCTCATACTTTTGAACCTGGCAGGAAGTTGTGTTTCAGCTCTGGTGATTCTTGGGCACATCCTGGAAGTTTGTTCTACTAATTACTTTTTATCAGATTATGATTTTATGATTTGCTCTTTGCCTTAAAAGCCAAGTGTGGAAGAGAAAGCAAATTATAGTTATCTGAGGGTTTTAAATAGATGGCCTTTGTTCAGTTGAAGTTTGATTATTATTAGAATAAAATTTCAAAAGTTAATGTTTCTAGAAATACTTTAGAATTTATTTTAGAAATGATTTAAAAATAATTTTGAAGATGAGCCAAAAAAGTAAATGTATTTCTATACAGAAAATAGTTTTAGTAGGAGTTATAAAATAGGGAATTATTCTATATTGTAGATACTTGATGTTTGTCAAATACGTGATAACTTTTTTTCCTTTTTTGTTTCTTTTTACTGCTGCACCTATGGCATATGGAAATTTCCAGGTTAGGGGTTAAATTGGAGTTGCAGCTGTGGTCTATACCAGAGCCACAGCAACTTGGGATCCAAGCTGTGACCTACACTACAGCTTGCAGCAACGCCTGATCCTTAACCCACTGAGTGAAGCCAGGGACGGAACCCATATCCTCAGGGATACTATGTTCTAAACCTGCTGAGCCACAACGGGAACTCCATGTATATGATAACTTTTTGAAAGTGCTTTTGGAAAGCGTTTTATAGCCTACGGAACACTTTTTCATGTAATCCTCACTCAACCCTGTGCAGTACATTTTCTCAGTTTTGCAGATCAGGAGACTTACTAATGCTCAGAGCAGTAAGGGCTTGCTCTCTGTCTCCTAGTAGTCCATAAGGGGTGGTTCCAGTTCAGAGCTAGAGTCAAGGCCAGAGGCCCTACAGCGTGTCAGACACAGGCTCCTGCAGCTCCTGGTCCCTTACTCTTCTGACCCATCTCCCCACACTCACTTCTTGGTTGATCCTCATTCACCCGCACACTTCTGCTGCCAGAATACCTTTGCATTTACTATCCCTCTGCTCTGGCGCTTTTCCTCTTCGCTGCCTGCCTCACCTCCTTCATGTATTGCTCAAATGCCATCTACCAGGTGAATATTCCATTTAAAATCATGCCCTTCAACCCAATATGCCTTGTCCGCTTACCCTGCATGTTTTCTCCCGGAGCATATACTCTGCAGTGTAGTTTTTTGTCGCCTCCTGCTAGAATGAAAAGCTCTGTGAGAGAAGGCATTTTTATCTCTTTTCTTTGTTGTGATATTCCAGCAGTGTTTGGATTTCGGTGTTCACTGAATATTTGGTGAATGCATGAGTAAGTGAATGTGAAGCCTATGTATGCACTTTACACCATATCTCCCACTTTTCATTCTCTAATGATACACTTGACAAAATTATTAGGTTATTTTTGCTCTGAGGGACATTCCAAATAATGCTACTTAATTAGTTTCTGCATTCATCTTCATTTTGAATGTTTTTTTCCGTTGTATTTTTCTCTCATTCTTGAATATAAACCATTCTGTTTGTTTTTAAAAGTCAGAGTGTTTTTCTTTTTTTGTTAGAAAGTAAGGCATTTATCGTTTTGGATATTAGTAGGGGCAGATAGATCAAGGAAACTAAGGAACCATGCATTTTTTAGTTAGGTTTTTGTCACATTAGCTGGCTTATTTTTTTCTTAATCCATAAATGTATCATTAAAAACTATCCTAGCTTTGGGGAGTTCCCGTTGTGGTGCAGTGGTTAACGAATCTGACTAGGAATCAGTAGGTTGTGGGTTCGATCCCTGGCCTTGCTCAGTGGATTAACGATCCAGTGTTGCTGTGAGCTGTGGTGTAGGTTGCAGACGCGGCTTGGATCTGGCATTGCTGTGGCTCTGGCACAGGCTGGCGACTATAGCTCCAATTAGACCTCTAGCCTGGGAACCTCCATATGCCGCAAGTGCAGCCCTAGGAAAAAGCAAAAAGACAAGACAAAACAAAACAAAACACTTATCCTAACTTTAAGTTTTTATTTGTTTCCAGTTTTTCAGATATAGATAACATTGTCTAAGTTTAAGGTATGCAGTGTGTTGATTTGATAAACTTAATATTGCAGAATGATTATTCCTATAGTGTTATTAGCTAACACCTTCATTGGTTGACGTAATTACTATTTCTTGTGTGTGTGTGTGTGTGTGTGTGTGTTTAGGGCCACACTCAGGACATATGGAAGTTCCCAGGCTAGGGGTTGAATTGAAGCTGCAGCTGCCAACCTACACCACAGCCACAGCAATGCTAGATCCGAGCTGAGTCTGCGACCTATACCACAGCTCACAGCAACACCGAATCCTTAACCCACAGAGCAAGGCCAGGTATTGAACCTATGTCTTCGTGGATACTAGTTGTGTTCGTTACCGCTGAGCCATGATGGGAACTCTCAGATTTCTTTTTTGTAGTGAGAATATTTTAAGATCCAATCTTGGAGTTCCCATCGTGGCTCAGCGGAAATGAATCTGATTAGCATCCGTGATGACGCAGGTTCAGTCCCTGGCCTTGCCTAGTGGGTTATGGATCTGGTGTTGCCATGAGCTGTGGTGTAGATCGCAGACATGGCTCGGATCCTGCATTGCTCCACAGCAGTAGGCTGGTAGATGTAGCTCCGGTTTGACCCCTAGCCTGGGAACCTCCATATGCTGAGGATGTGGCCCTGAGAAGACAAAGAAAAGATTAATCTTTTAGCAACTTACAAGTATGTAGTAAAGCATTGTTAACCGTGATTACCATGCTGTACATCAAATCCACAAAATTTACTCATCTTATAACTGGAAGTTAATGCTCTTTGTCCAAATCTCTCCGTTCCTCCACCCCTCAGCCCCTGTTACCGCCTTTCTAGTCTCTGTTTCTTTGAGTTTGGCTTTTTTAGATTCCACATACAAGTGATATCTTACAATACCTGTAGTTATGTTGTAAGCCACACGGGAAATCCTAGTGATATCTTACAATACCTGTCTTTCTCTGACTTACTGTACTTAGTTCATCTTAGTTTTTAATTTGCATTTCAGACCTGATATTATTGAAATGTTAGGAAATAATTTATTCCTTTAAAATGTTATACTTAATCCTTTTCTGTATTCTTCAGTGTAATTTTATCTCCAGAGGAATAAAATTCTAACTTACAGGTAAAAATACGGGGAAATAGTTTCAATATGTAGAATATACTGACTCAGTCTGCATTTATTATGTACCTACCATATTCTAAAAACTTCTTTTCGGGGCTGGGCATTAAAAGAGGAACAAGACACATGATTCATTGTCTTTTAAACAAAAAGTGCCAGTGTAATGTAACAAGTCTTTGAGAGGAGGTATGTGTAAAGTTCTATGGGAATTTTTATGTTACAGGATTTCCAAGGCCTCCATGGCTGCCATAAAGTGAGCCATTCCTACACTGTTGTGGTGTGTATGCTTATCTTCTGAGCTTCTGCGGTCATCTGAATACAATTGAAATTAGTACTGTCATTATAGCTAGAACTCTTGTTATCTGAGCTGCTAGAGTAATATGGGAACAAAGGAGTGATGTGCTCAGAGATTCCCAAGTACAGACCAGTGGAGAAGTTGTTACTGCTCCTGGGCCAAGTGAAAAATAAGTAGAAGGAAAGGAAGATCGAGAGAGAATTTATGATTCTGTGTGTATGTGCTTGAATGTGTACAGGCGCACGCTTGTACTTGTATGTGCTCGCATGTGTACAGGCGCACATGTGCATACATGTGTGTATGTGCCGACATGCATACAGGTGCACGTGTGCATACATGTGTGTATGTGCTCGCATGTATACAGGCCCACGTGTGTACATATGTGTGTGATTGAATGTGTACAGGAGCACATTTGTGTACATGTGTGTACGTGCTTGCATGTGTGTGCTCACACGTGTACAGGTGCATGTTTGTACTTGAGTACCTACAGATATACATGTGTGTGCTTGAATGTGTACAGGCGCACATGTGTACGTGCTCACGTGTGCTTGCCTTTGTACAGCTGCACATGTGTGTACATATATGTGCTTGCATGCATGTGCTTGAATGGGTGCAGGCATGCACATGTGTGTACACGTGTGTATGTACTCGTGTGTATGTGTGCTTGCATGTGTACAGGCACACGTGTGTTGTACATGTGTGTATGTGCTCGCCTGTGTAGGATTGCCACCCTCCTTTTTAAGGAAGGATGACCTTTATTCTGAGTTTCCCTTTTCTCTTCTTTTATTGTCCTTAAGTTCCTTTCTTTTTATGAAATTACAGTAGAAATAAATGGTGGCTAGTTATTATTTTAATTTTCTGAAATTAAAAAAAGTTGTCAAGTTGCTCTTTTTACTAATATTGCTGGTGAAATTATCATCAACTGACAAGTTTGTACAATTTTTTTTTTTTTGCTTTTTAGGGCTGCACCTGCGGCATATGGAAATTCCCAGGCTAGCGGTTGAATTGGAGCTGCAACTGCTGGCCTGTACCACAGCCACAGCAACGTGGGATCTGAGTCATGTCTGTGACCTACACCACAGCTCACAGCAACGCTAGGTCCTTAACCTACTGAGTGAGGCCAGGGATTGAACCTGTGTCCTCATAGATTACTAGTTGAGTGCATTACCGCTAAGCCACAGTGGGAACTCTTGCACTCACATTCTTAGCACACTGCATCACAGCAGGAACTCTTATCCATCACTTTAAGATTACAACTTTTCTTAAACAAATAACCAGCCATGACAGTTTATCCACTGTTCCAGTGGTGGTGGTGGCTGTTAGTTGCTTTTACCACAATTATCGTCATTGTCATCATCATCATGGTTATTGTGTGGGCATGGAGTAAGATGACCTGGGTGTGGACACTAGCTGCAGCCCTTAGGTAGTGGGTGCTGTTGAGCAGGCAAGTGGCTTAGCTGTCTGAGCCCTGTTTTTTTCATCTGAAAAACTGGGAGGTTAGTAGCGGTCCCGCATAAGGTATTCTGGGGATTAAAGGGGATAATGGCATGTCAAGAGCTTAGTATGGTGTTTTGCACTAGTAAATATTCAGTATCATTGTCATCATTCCTTTTACATTGAAATATCAGTGCTGGTCTTTTCTGCCTTTCAGTTTGTTGTTTAATTAGTACACCTTGGTCTCATTCTTTTAATACTATTTTTATTGGTGTAGCAGTTCTATGGGACATGTTTTGAACCTAAAAAAAAAGCATATGCTAATAATCAGCAAAGTGTTTTTTGATCTTCTTTACAGATTGTGAAAATTTCTAAATGCAGCTAACTCTAACATTCACTTATTTATGTCCAAGGCCAAGAAGGAGAACTTTCACTCTTGTCAGGGACCTTCCTTTGCTTGAAAACCAAAAGTTTTCACAGTTAGCTTTAAGTAAACTGAGAGAGAAAGAATTTTAAAGATGAGGAATCTCCATACGGTTTTTCACGTGGTTGTGCCAATTTACATTCCCATCAGTAGTGTAATAGGGTTCCCTTATCTCCACACCCTCTCTAGCATTTATTGTTTCTAGACTTTTTGATGATGGCCATTCTGGTCATAGTGGTTTTGATTTGCATTTCTCTAATAATGAGTGATGTTGAAAATCTTTTCATGTGTTTTTTAGCCATTTGTATTGTCTTCTTTGGAGAATTGTCTGTTTAGATCTGTCCATTTTTTGATGGGTTTTTTTTTTGTTGTTGTTATTGAGCTGCAGGAGGTGTTCATAAATTTTAAGATTAATCCCTTGTCAGTCACTTCATTTGCAAATATTTTCTCCCATTCTGTGGGTTGTCTTTTCATTTTGTTTAGGGTTTCCTTTGCTGTGCAGAAACTTTTAATTGTCTCATTTGTTTATTTTTGTTTTTATTGTCATTACTCTAACAGGTGGATCTGAGAAGATATTGCTGTGGTTTATGTAGGAGAGTGTTTGGCCTGTTTTCCTCTAAGAGTTTTATTGTCTCTAGTTTTATATTTAGGTCTTTAATCCATTTTGAGTTTATTTTTGTGTATGGTGTTAGGCAGTGTTCTAATTTCATTCTTTTACATGTGGCTGTTCAGTTTTCCCAGCACCACTCATTGAGGGGGCTGTCTTTTCTCCATTGTATATTCTTGCCCCCTTTGTCATAGATTAGTTAACCATAGGTGCATGGGTTTAATTCTGGACTTTCTATCCTGTCCCACTGATCTATATTTCTGTCTTTATGCCAGTACCATATGGTTTTGATGACTGTAGCTTTGTATTATAGTCTAAAGTCAGGGAGCCTGATTCTTCCAGCTCCATTTTTCTTTCTCAGGATGGCTTTGGCTTTTCTGGTTTTTTTGTGCTTCAAAACAAACCTTTTAATAATTACCATTTGATCTAGCAATCCCGCTCCTGGGCATCTATCCAGGGAAAACCATGACTCAAGGAGATACATGTACTCCAGTGTTCATTGCAGCACTATATACAATAGCCAAGACATAGAAACAACCTCTAAATGTCCTTTGACAGAGGAGTGGATAAAGAAGATGTGGTACATATACACAGTGGAATATTACTCAGCCATTGAAAGTAAAGAAATAATAGAATTTGCAGCAACATGGATGGATCTAGAAATTATCGTGCCACCTGAACTTAGACAGTGAGACACCAACATCATATGCTATCACTTGCGTGTGGAATCTAAAAAAGGACACAGCGAACTTCTTTGCAGAACAAATAGTGACTCACAGACTTTGAAATACCTAAGTTTCCAAATGAGACAGTTTGGGGGGTGGAGGGATGCACTGGGGGTTTCGGATGGAAATGCTATAAAACTGGGTTGTGATGATTGTTGTACAACTATAAATGTAATAAAATTCATCGAGTAATTAAAAAAGAATTTCAGGGGTGAAAGAGAGGAAAGAAGGATTTTATAAAGTTATTACTTTAAAAACAGTGTTTTTTTCCAGCTGTGGTCACACATTGAAATCACTTGAGACACTTGTATAAAATACAAATACCTTGTAGTGGACACACCACCACCACCAAAGGTTTTTTGAATCCCTACTTTGAATACGGTAACAAAGTAATCGGAATGGTCAGGTATTTAATACTTATTTTAGCTACCACATTTTTTTTTAAAACCAGTTTTCCTTCTTCCTGTAATACTGGGGCTATTGAGTAATGATGTGAACCATCTTTATTTACTTGATTGGCATATTTGCAAGTATCAGGTTAACGTTCTGATTTTCAACAATTTCATTTCACTGAAGTCCCAGAGCACCGAACCCAAAGGACATTGGGCTCATGTTTTACTTCTTTCTGCTTTTGCTACTTTCTGCTTTCAAAGTCCTGACTGAATCAGGCCCTGAGGGAAGATGATCTGATATTGGATCCATGATTCTGTGTCCCAAACTTTAGATGAGATGGGATAATAGAAGCTGTTGACTAGTGAGGAATGAGCTTCTGCCAATTAGAAACAAACTAATAATCAGCCGGCCCGTGAAATCATAATGAGGGTGAGGAGATGTGTGTGTGTGTGTGTGTGTGTGCGCGCGTGTGTGTGCGTGTGTGCGCCCGCGCATGCGCGCACACGCACAGATGCACGCGCGCGTACCCAGGTGCATGCTCATGTGTAACTAAATGGATTTAATGCCTGTTGCCTGTTCTTTAGACACAAAGAGAAATTTTGTCTCTTCACCTGAACTTGTATCCTCCCTCTGTTGAATTTTGTGCCATTTCTCCATTGCTTGTTGCACCTGTCAGTTTTAGTGTGATTTGGGGATGAACACCTTAGCACGGGCCATAGTCATCCCCAGTTTATTGGTGAACAGTGAGAGGAGCACGTGGGAGATGGTACAAGAAAAGACATGTGTGAGAAAATGACTCACACTTAAAAGAGAAGGACAGGACAGTATAGTGAGAAATACGATAGCCAAGAGGATCAACCAGCTGGTCACTGCATCATTTTTTTGGGTGAGAAGCATATTCTGCAAATCATCTAAAATCTAACAGTTGTTTCAGAGCAGTGGAATCTGAGCATATGGAATCTTATCAAGCAATGCTAACGAGATCAGTTATTCTCTTTAAACAAACACTGACGTTGGATGGATGGCTTGTTGTGCTAATGACCTTCATGGTCTTATATAAGCACTGACTGATTCCTCATTATTTATGGCTGTGATTCTGTGGGATCCCTCACCCGGGGGTAGAGACGGCCTGTGCAGGACAGAGGTTTCCATTGGAAGAGACATGACACAACCATCTGCTGCCTGGTTTGCTTTGCGATTCTGTGATGACCTTAATTTTTCTAGTTTACATTTATTTTGAAATGTCTATAATCTGTTTTTTTTTCCTTCAATTTAAGTTACTAAATGTTTAGATTTTCAAGTGGCTTGGATTTAGGAGGTGGGTAGCTCTCAGTTGTTAAAATCTAGTGTTATTGCATGTGGGCACAGTGTATTCCTTGTCTGATTTCTTCTTTTTGTCATTTATGAGATTTTCTTTATGGCCTGGTACCTGAAAAAGAATATTGGTATCTGCTTCTGGGATTGGTTCCACAGACATTATAACTTCTATCATTGGAACCTTCTTCACTACTCAGAGAGTGTTCTTCTCTGATACTGGCCCGTCCTACCTTTAAATATTCTACCTTTTCACATCCTATTTGACTAGGGAGCTGAGGGCAGGGAGGATGGGGGGCAGGACAGCTCTGTGGGGCCCTTCTGAGGCCAGACCTTACAGGAAAAGCCCTGTGCTTGGCCGGTTGCTAGTTAGAGCATCCTTCAGCACCAATGAAAACACAATTTTTAAAAGCAGTTGATTT
>PVHT021183526.1:9038727-9067479 GCA_004024745.2 Catagonus wagneri | reverse complement strand
CCCGTCCTACCTTTAAATATTCTACCTTTTCACATCCTATTTGACTAGGGAGCTGAGGGCAGGGAGGATGGGGGGCAGGACAGCTCTGTGGGGCCCTTCTGAGGCCAGACCTTACAGGAAAAGCCCTGTGCTTGGCCGGTTGCTAGTTAGAGCATCCTTCAGCACCAATGAAAACACAATTTTTAAAAGCAGTTGATTTAATGGAATTGGGTCTTTGAGGACACCTGCCCACTTTTTTCTTTTGATCAGTCCTGTCTGCTTAAGTTCTGTCATTGAGGGTAAGGAAGTCATCTTAGAGGAATATAGTCTGTGACAGAAGATAAAGCATAGCTTGTCACTGTATGCGTTAATCTCTGGGCAGTGTGTGCAGGAGGGGCTCAGGGTGATGCTGATGAATGAGGGTCTGATGAAATTTGTTGATTGATTTCTTTCTATGTTCTTCATCTTTTCTCTTCTCACATACAGGTATTGGGGAATATGGTTTTTCCCTTGTGTTTCACTGAGTTAGATGGTTGCATAGTGGTGAAGAGTTCAGGCCCTGGAGCTGGTTTGCGAGTTTACATTCTGTCTCCACTGCTGATTAGCTCTGAGACTCCACGCAAGTCACCAGATCTTTCCATGTTTTTGTTTTCTCACCTGTTAAATTGGAAGTAGTACTTACTGCATAGGGTTGTTGCCAACACTAAAAAGATACAAAATATGTAAAGCTCTTAGTACCCAGAACATGTAAGCAGAAGTGCTCAATAAATTAGCTGTTATCATTATTATGTTGGGCAGGTGGATGTCCTGTTTCACATTTGTCTATGCCGTTACATCAGTTTGGATAAATAAAGGATAAATTTCAACTTTCTAACATTAAAAAAAGGACTAAATATTAACTGTCTCAATTTTTAAAAATACCCAATGTGAATCTCTTGAGTGTTATTGCAGCGACCACAGATATTAGTCATTGTATCACTGCTTAAATGATGGTTTGCTGTTTGGAGGAAAAGCTATCATTTATAGGTGCTTTTATAATTCGTATGTGCAGAGTTAAGAAGTTCTCCATGTACCTGGTCTGGTTTTTAAGCTTTATTAAAGTTACTTTATCAAAAACAGGATTAATTAAAATTTGACCTGAGGACTTTAATATTACATTACTAAGCCTTCTGTTGTAACCTGTGCAGCTTCAAAACTTCTTTTCAGCTTTGAGTTATGGGATCTGATTTAGAACTTAGAAGACTTGCATGATTTGCCATGATGGTCTTGTACATGTAATGAGCCATTGGTTAAGGATATATAGGCATGTATATGTTGTTAAGCAGCCTTGTTTAGTTTTTGTTGGTTTATGTGAACACCCGAAGCAGATGGCAATTAAAGCTTCGTCTGTGTAAATTTAGTTCTTATAAAGCTAGATATTTTGAAAGTGACTAAGTCTAGGGACAGAGAATAAGATATATCTCATGGCTTAAACCCCAGAATTTTTGACTGTAAGACACATTAGGTTTTTTAAGGATTTATTCCTCCTTGGGTGGGAGGGGAAACCCATTGGTTGAAAATAATTTCTAAATTTACAACTTGTTTTTTTCTGAGAGTAGCAGTGGTGCTACCTACCTTCAAAAATATTGCTGCTTCTTGTTCTCTTATACCTGGTTGAGAAGTCCTGTACTTTCACATGTCCTTTGCACTTCTTCTAGGCTTACCCAAAGTCAGTGTCAGTAGGCAGCTTTTTGGGCGGAATTATCCATGAAGTCCTGGGTACTTCTTGGGTTGTGGGATGTGAGGAGGGGAAGGGGATGTGGAGAGAAATTACGTGGATCCTGCGAATAGGAACCTAGCCCTCACTCCCTTTTGCTGGGGCTGTAAGACAGGTGCTGTTAGCCGTTGTACTAACCTCCAGAGAGCAGGTGGCCTAAGCTGTGAGGCCACTGTAAAGCATTTACTGGGAGGTTGGCAGCTGAGGATGGTTGCATGTGACTGTCCAAACGTTGTTCACGTCTGTCTTGTGTAAGTAGTACAGAAGGAACTTGGGAGTGTGGTTAGATGCCCGACTGCTGGGCCCAGCTTTGTAACTCCTTCACTGTGGGACCTCAGTGATTGTCTCTGATTTTCTCTTGGAAAAATGGCAAACAATAATACAGTGCACTTGCTCACCTCAGAGAGTGTTCTGAGGATTAACAAGGCAGTTGCTTTGGATGAGGGCAGCAGAGGTTCTCTTGTCATAATTGCATCGCCTTTCCAGAGAAGTTCCAGTTTGGTGGAATAAAATAGTGGAAAGAAGCTAGGAGTGGAATGAGTTAGCTACAGCCTGGATAGTGTCTTTCACGTCCAACCCTAGGTCAGGTTTCCATTCTAGCTGGGGAATTTTAACCTAAAATTTCTACATATTTTTCCAAATGTTTGCCCTGCTGTTAGTAGGAAAAGAGCAGGTATTTATTCTGAGAGCATATTAATAAAAATGTTAGTGGTTTTCTCCCACCGTAAAGGAAGAAGGTGGTCAAAAGAGAGAGCATAGCCATACGTAGAGTTTGCTCTCACTGTTCCATTACTAATGTGCTTTCTTTGAGAGAGTTGATATTGCTTCATTTTGTTGATTTTTTTAAGTTTCTTTGACAAAGAAACTTCATAGATATGAAATCAAAACAAAACAAAAAATATAAACACACACACAACAGTTGCTTTAAATATCAAGGGTGTCAGCATGAAACTAAAATGAATCAACTGACATTTCTGCTTTGAAATTTTTTAGCAAAACTAATTTAAGCCAACAGTGAAAACTTCTGTCTCTACCTCATAATGGAAAGTTTGACCTTTTTCAGTGTTTTTGGCATAAGGGTGTTGACATTGGGATGTTTGTGGTTAAAATTTGCCTCAGTTCTCTAAAGGCTCTTGGGAATTCGGTCAGTCTTCGGTGGAATAGCAAATGCTGTCAATTGTGTTGGTACCATGCAGTTTCCAGAGACAAGGTCTCTGAAGTAGTGATGTGGTACCCGCTCCTGCCCGTGCGTGACGGTTAAAAAGAACACTGTTGTCATGTGAATTCTGATTTTTTTTTTTTTTGAGCTTGCTTTTGAAGTAAACTTTCACAGAGAATTCCTGTTACCTAGAAATTGATGACAGACTTACACCATTTCCTTTTTTTTTCTTAGACGTTCCATCCTCAGAGCAGCCTGAACTGTTCCTAAAGAAACTTCAGCAGTGCTGTGTCATTTTTGACTTCATGGACACGCTTTCTGATCTTAAAATGAAAGAATACAAGCGCTCCACTCTTAATGAACTGGTGGACTACATTACAATAAGCAGAGGCTGTTTGACAGAGCAGACTTACCCTGAAGTAGTTAGAATGGTGAGTTTCTTTTTTTCGCCGCGGACACCGTTAAGCACCTTCAGAGGGACTCACAGGTGTATTTATTGCAGGGTCAGGTCACTGGCGGTCGATCACCTCCACAAATGAGAGCCAGCCTTCTGAGAGCTAAGCTAAAGTAGGTGGCACAATACTAGAATTTGAAGAGCATGGTTTCATAATAATGAAGTATAGAACTTTTCACCATCAACAGTATTGGAGGAATCAGTGACTTCAAAATATGAAGCCAAGATTGCCAGGGTGTTTGTTATTGGATTTCTGGCATTGGGAAAAGAAAAGACACAGGAGTATCAACAAAAGTTTTATATCTGTGTTTGAAAAATATTCAAGCCTGTTGGATGTCTTGATTTTTTTTTTTTCCTCTTTGTAATGGTATATTAGAAATGGCTTTAAGCTGAATAAAATTGTGATGTATAGAATCTAGATAAAGCCTCTCTTGGTTCTATAAACTAATTATTCTCTTTATAATCTTAAAATCAGGAGTAATGTCTTTCATTATTTTTGAACAATGTCTTATACTTTGTGTTAAGAGTTATGAGAGGAAACATTATTAGCATAATACAATTAATTATGTTCTTACTGTCTCAATAATCATATTAGTTTTTCAAAAGCTGAGCCAAAATACCATTTTCTGTTAGATTTCTGTGGGAGGGTTGCCTTCCTTGGCATCCTAGCGGGTCTTGGATCTGGAGAGCACATATTATCTGGACGAAGTGGTCCTGGTCTTCTAACTCATGAAATTATGCTGAAGACATCCAAGGGGGTCGGTGCTTCATTGGGAAGCCCATTGCTGAAAATCTACTTAGCTTTTCTGTTTAACTTTTTATCACTTGTTTTCAACAAATGCAGAAAAGAAACCTCTGTGAGGGAGTAGATATGGTCAAAAATGAATGGTTCAGATTTGGGAAGGGACCTGAATTATCATGACCTGAAAAACTATGACACATATAAGAAGGTCATTGCAAAACAACATCCAGTGCATCCTTCAGATCCATATTGGAGTGTATATTGCATTTGTTAATTCACAGGAGTGTAAAACAGTGTTTTGTACATTAACTGTTAACACTGTGGCTCTTGAGCACACCAGGGGCCATTTCCCTCCCGGGGCACCTTGACTCTGTCTGGAGATGGTGTGGGGAGTCATAGCCGGGGATGGGAGGAGGGTGCTACCAGCATCTATGGGTGGAGGCCAGGAATACTGTTAAGCATCTTTCAGTGTACAGGACAACCCTACCACAAAGAATTACCCGACTTCAAAGGTCAGTAATGTCTCTGTTGAAAAGCCATGCTCTCAAGTCTGCTGCTCTCCAAAGTTCTCACCCTGGTAGAAGTTAGCGTCTTCTCTAGTCCCCCTGCCTTCTGCAGAGCACAGGCTCTTGGTTTTAACCTACTTGTGACCTCAGCAGAGGTATCTATCTACCATTTATAACTTTGTTCTGTATCTTTCCGTGGCTAGTCCATGAATATTGAAGCATATATGTATAAATATTGTTTTTTTGCAAACACAAATGGTAGCATATTCTCTACACACTCTCTGTACCTTGCTCTTTTCACTTAGCAATACATAATGTACATCAGTACATTCCTTTTTATAGCTTCAGTTCATTGTGTGGATGTGCCATCATTAATTTAGCCACGGCCCCATGAATATCCCGGTACGTAACATCAGTTTGCCCTTGTGTGAGGACATCTGTGTATTTGTGGATTTGTTTTGTAATGGCCCATCTTTCCCCTTGTTCCTGGACCCTCCTGTATTCCCTGCCCTTCTGCCTCTAATTCTGATTTCCCCCTTCCTTTAAGTTCTGACTTAAAGTGCCACCACTGTTTCCTGAAAAGCCCAGAGTTTTCTCCTTCCTTCAGTTCTTCCACTTCTTGACATCCCACCCTTTTGGAATTTGTTCCTTTGCTGATATTTAATTCTTTCCTATGTTTGGTTTTCCCATTGAGAAGTACTTTTAAGCAGGAACTGTGTCGTGCACATGTCTGTGACCTCTAGCGTGCCTCCTAGTCCAGGCCCACCTGTAGATCGTTGAATGAATGAATGAATGAATTCCCTCTTAAAATGTGGGCATTTCGAATTTCTCTTGTGGTGCAGTACAGCAGGTTAAAGATCTGGCATTGTCACTGTGGTGGCTCAGGACACTGCTGTGGCTCGGGCTTGATCCCTGGCCCTGGGAACTTCCACATGCTGTGGGTGTGGCCAAAAAAGTATGTTTCAAGGCTCTCAATTTACGGTGAAGATAATTGGATGTCATTGGATTATATCTAGTTTTAAAACCAAGTATTTGGCTTAATCCAAAAATTCTTCTATTCCTGTCAACCAACTTGGTCCTAAAACTACTTAAGTCTCAAAAGGAGAGTGACTGTCTCTCCTCCCTTACCATCTGCCCCTCGCCCCTCTACCCCCACCGGAAAAATTAAAAAAAAAAAAAAAAAAGACTCCTGTCATTTGTGTGTGAATATGTGTTTTAAAATGTCCTTGATCCCTACTTTAGGAAGTATTGAATCAGTGTCATGCATTCCATTCTAGGGCATTAGAGATTTGACAGATATTTGACTTTCTAGATGAGAGTGTAACGTTATCAGAGGTGTAATTTATTTTTCATATCTTGTGAAATTGCTAACTGCTAACTTTACACAGTTCTTAGCCTGGGGTGTGCCCAGAAAGAAGTGGTATGGTAGAATAGGGAGAAAAGGGCTTTGGAGCCACACACACTTGGGCTCAAACGTCAGCCCTGGCCGCATGTATCCTCTTGGGCAGGGCCCTCCTTCTCTGGGGCCCAGTTTTCAGGAGATGCTAAAAGAAGTATGTAGGATTGGGGGAAGGGTGGTCACAGTCCCTCCCTCCTAGTCTACCTAAGGAACGTTGTTGTGCTTTGTTTTTCAGTACCTCAAATAAACACACTACCTAATAAACACGGATTCACTCTCTAAGAGGGACTGGAGCCAAGTCTCTACTTCCCGTCTTCTCCCTTCCCTTTTTGCCAACTCTGAGCCCCTGATGTAGAGCAGTCCTGGTGCCAGTCCTGCTACCTTTCCTCATCCATATCGTACCTACCTTGGCGTATTTTGTGAGGACTGGCCACGATGTATGTAAAGCTCTCAGAACAGTCTCTAACACATGGCAGGCATTTAACCAGTAATGTCATTTTTATGTTTTGATGATTTCGTTGTTAGATACTTGACTTTATAGTCATTGGAAGAACTCAAGAGTTCCTGTTCGTAGACTGAAAATGCTCTGTTGGCCGACAGCGTTACCTTGCGATGCCTCGGTGGTCCTCAGGCCCTTTCATTCCATTGCTACCTGTTGGAGAGTCACTGCCCCCACCTATTTCTCTTATTACTGTGAGATGAAACTGCTTCACTAGGGTTGGTGAGGGAAATGGTAGTGCTTTCAGTAGAATGTCCATGAAGCAATAGCCAGGTTTTACAAACCAGGGTGAACAATAACTTAAGGTGCCATGTTGTGATGTCAGTATTATCACCAAAGCCTGATGGGACTGTCCTTTGAGAGTTGTCATTCTTGTTAGAGTAGGAAAAGAGTGGCAGATGAAAGTCATCTGTGAGTTGTGGAAACCAGTTTCTAGCATTTAAATGAAGTTTGGATACCACCTACAGATTGTTACAATTAAGAAATAAAAGTAACTCTGTATGTATAAACAAAATAAAACAAAACAATATAGTGCTTACCTCACCTGCAGAAGGAAAGTGTGGGGTAGTGTAAAGATCCCTGGGTAGAGAAAGTCGAAGCCACTGTCCCCATTTCTCATCTCCCACTTAACTCGTGGTGAGCCTTGGGTTAGCCAGTTGCTCTCTTAAGTCCCGTTTCTCCTCTTGCACGAGGAGGGAGTTGGTGATGATCTCTCACAAACTTGACCAACTCAGTGGTCAACACAGTTTAAGAAATTTAGAATGGGAGTTCCTGTCGTGGCTCAGTGGAAACAAATCCGACTAGGAACCATGAGGTTGCGGGTTCGATCCCTGGCCTTGCTCAGTGGGTTAAGGATAAGGATCCGGCGTTGCCGTGAGCTGTGGTGTAGGTTGCAGACGCAGCTCGGATCTGGTGTTGCTGTGGCTCTGGTGTAGGCTGGCAGCAACAGCTCCGATTAGACCCCTAGCCTGGGAATCTCCACATGCCGCGGGTGTGGCCCTAAAATGACAAAAGGCAAAAAAAAAAAAAAAAAAAATTTAGAATGGGTTCTGCCATTCTTAAAGTTTACAACATTGTTCGTAGTACTCGCCTCTATTTTTTGTAAGTGGTTTCTTCCATGTGTTTCTTTCTCATGGGGTCATATCTGATGGAAAAAGGAGAACCAGAACTGTTAGTTCCTTAGGCATTGGCACATTTTGCCTTGTGTTATCTTAAGTGTCAGGCTTCTGGCCTTGAGGCAGTATTTTTACCACATTATGCTCATGTTTTTCTGGTTCTGTTGCTATGCGTCTACTTGAAAGATTTCTTAGAGTTTCTGGCTCTCCAAGTAATCTTGGGTTAATTTTTTCTTTTTAACCTCAACTCAAAGTCTGTATTTGATTCTTTTTATTTTCTTTTAATTTTTATGGCCGCACAAATGGCATATGGAAGTTCCCGGGTCAGGGTTAGAATCTGAGCCACAGTTGTGACCTACGCGACAGCTGCAATAATTTCAGATCTTTAACCCACTGTGCCGGGTCGGGGGAGAGCAAACTCTCCGCTCGACAGTGACCTGAGCCGCTGTAGGCAGATTCTTAATCCACTGTGCCACAGTGGGAACTCCAGTATTTTGTACTGTCTACATTCACACATATTCTTTTTCAAAAACATCTCTTTGGGGGATAATTCAAATGTGAGATGAAATCTTGTGTGTGAAGACATCATTTTAATTAATTACAGGTGATGTTTACTGAGTGATTTAGAGCCACACCTTTATATTTTGATGATTAAAAAAAGACAGAGTCCTGCTTGGTCAACAAACTCACAGTCAGGTAGAGAGAACACTCATGTGAACAATAAGATAATGTCATGTGTGCATTAATAGAAGTATGTAGAAGGCAAGGAAGAAGGAGAGAGAAAGGGGATTAATCTGAGGATGATAGGGGTGGTCAAGGAAGACTTTATGAAGTGAAGAAAGCTTAAGAACATTAAAAGGTGACCAGGTTTTCCAGTAGCTGGAATAGTATTGAAATGAAAGTGAGAATGACATGTTGCAAAGGAATTCTGAAACCACATGATATATTCAGAGGAACATGAGCAGTGCTGTGTTGTTACAGCAGTAAGTGTGTGTGTGTGTGTGTGTGTGTGTGTGTGTGTGTGTGTGTGTCAAGGGGCAATGAGAGAAGGTGAGTGGTGGCAGTCAAAGATGAAGATGTGGACCAGAAGATCCTGAAAGAAGCTCACGGACAGTGAATAAGCATTGAAGAGTTGTAATCAGGCGAATGGCACAGTCAAGTTTGTGTTGTCGTGGTAGTGAGTTAGATAGGTTGGAGAGGGCTGTACCTAACAGTAGAGAGGGATTGATTCTGGATGGTTGTATCTGAGAAGCTGTAGAGGTCACCACGTAAGCACAGGTTGGAAGCAGAGAAGGTGAGCAAAGGATGGCATTTAAGACTCACTAGGAGGTACAATTGAAGCTGGTGGTGGGGGTAGGGGATCAAGGATGGCTTGGGAAGTAAGTAGCCCTGGTACTCCTGTTTGGAGAGAGTACAGCAGGAGGAAGAACAGGTTTTGGGTGGAAGCCTGAGTTGATTTTTTTTTTTTTTTTTGGGCCGTGCCCTCGGCATGTGGAAATTCCTGGGCCAGGGACTGAACCTCTGCCACAGCAGTGACCCGAGCCATTGCAGTGACAATGCCAGATCTTTGACCTGCTGTGTCATAAGGGAACTCCTGAGTTGATTTTTGATGTGTTATCTTTCAGGTTATAGGAGTCTTAGATGGGAAAGTTGGAGATGGAGGTTGATAATTATCAGCATGGGAGTAGAGCAGGGGAGAAAAAGAACACCAGGGCATCATTGCAATTCAGTGCAGTGGCTCAAGGGAAGTAGTGGGTTGTACATGAAATATGAGGAAGTTGAAATGATGGCTCTAATCATGGCATGTACAGTGGTGGGGTCTTGTGTGTGTTGTCCTCATTAGAGTAAAATCCTATTCTCTCCTTGCACAAAGTTTATTTTGTTGCATTGATCATTTGCTGTTATTATTTTCATATGTTCTCTTTCTGTCTTGGCTTTTCCTGGTTTCAAAGTCTGCCCCAGTCCTACCTCATCTGTTGTTAAATCTGTATGTCTTAAATCATAGAATATATGATTTTCCAAAGCTAATGTAGTTTTATGATGAAATATGTTGAACAAGTTTCCCTTCTCTTCTTTGAAATCTTTCCTTGAGTTTTTTATATTGCTTCTTGGCCACACATTAGCTTTATATTTTCCTACTCTCAGATTATACCCTGTCCCTTGGTTATCTAAACACTTTATTTTTTATACATTCTGTGATTTAACTGGAAACTGCATTTCTGGTTGGCCTCTTAATAGAATAATATGGTTTTGTAGAAAAATGTGAAGTTGCAATTAAGGGTCTCAGAGTCTGCCTACACACTCTTAGGAGTGCTTTGTTATCTTCACTGCATCCAGTAGGCTGAAGGGTGGAGGATTTCTTTTCATAAAATAACAGCTGTCTAACAAGTAGTCTTTAGAATGATAACTGCCAGGGGGAGGTATGGAATTTCTACTTTTCTCTTCCAGCTCTCTGATGAGTATAACTGTGCATCCTGGCCAGAATCTGCCTTGGAGGTAACTTTTTAGACTGAAAGGAGGTCAGACTTGTAGGTGTGAACCTCTGGGGGTGGGCTCAGGGAAGAGGGGCTGCTTCCAAGCCTGGAAGTAGAAATAAAGTGAGTGACGTCTGGAAAAGGCATTGAGGAAGTAAACTTTGGGGAAATTTTTAAGGATAGGGTAAGTCTAAAAGATAGGACCTAAGAACTAAATTCGAAGGTAAAGAATCCTTGATACTTTGAAAAGAATGTAAGGTTATGATGGTGAAGATTACCAAAAGATATTTTTAGAATGAGCTCAGGAAGAATTCACTGCTCAGGGTTAGGAACAGATTGTTGCCATTTGCAGTTTATTAGAGGTAGAGAAACTTGTTGGGCACTTGTTGTTTCCTTAAACTATAACTCCGTGCTCCTTCAGTTAATGCTTATTTAACAGTGTTTAGCATCTTTGGGTGTCCATAGATTGGTTTCGTGGAGGTCAGCAGACCTCCTGATGTTGACTGCAAAATTTTGTGTTTTGCCAATTTTTGTGGGAGAGGATGTATAGCTTTTGATTAAATTTTCAAAGACAATGAAGTGTTTGATTTTACGCGTGCAGTGCTCTGCTTGATGCAGCTCTCCTGGAAAATATAAGATTGGAAAGGAATAGGGTCTTCCCATTTATGGCAGTAGCTAAAGATGAAAAATGAACTTGTTAGAATCATTTCACCAATGAAACCATCTGGGCCTGGAGTTTTCTCCATGGGAAGTTTTCTGGCAGTGAATTCAATTTCATTCTTTTTTTAATATATATTTTGTTAAAGTATCGTTGATTTACAATGTTGCATTAATTTCTTTTGTATAGCAAAGTGATTTATTTATGCCAATATATGTATATATACATGTATATATACAATCTTTTCATATTCTTTTCTCTTATGGTTTATCACAGGATATTAACTATAGTTCCCTGTGCTATACAGTAGGACCTTGTTGTTTATCAATTCTATATACTAATAATCCCAAACTTCCAATCCCCCTCCCCCACCCCCTTAATTTTTAAAATGCATATCTGACTATTCAGAGTTTTGGTTTTATCTTGTGTCAGTTTTTATAAGTTATCATAATGGTTACATTATTTTGATTGTGGTTGAATAGTTACACTGTAGAGATTCCTCATAAAGGTCCATACTGATGAAAGATCACCAGCACCTGTATACTTTCCATCGTTGGCATAATAATCTGGAACAACTACCATGTGAGTGAATTCAATCTTCACAGCAGCCCTTTTGTTTTATATTATTTCTTATATAATTATTGTCTATTATATATTGTTATATATTATTATGTATCATTTTATAGATGATGTAACGGAAGTAGAGAGAGGTTAAGAAAGTTGCTGAGGCTGCTCACCTGGGTACCTGACAGAACTGAGATTTAAACCCAGTCTGTCTGGTTACACAGCCCGTCGTCCACTTCATTGCTGTGCCCGTTGCTCTTCAGGGATCAGTCTTTCTAAATGGAATGATGACTAAAATCTCTAGTTTTAAACTCTTCCCTCTGTACTGTGTTCTTTTCCTTGAGCTCCTCTGAATAGGAAATAAGGCATTTGATGAGGCTTTCCCTGTATCTTTTGCTTGCTTATTATTTTACCAAATAATAGACTCTGGGGTTAAATGTTTGTTTTTGCTTAAGAAACGGCTCCCCCTACCACCACCTCACTACTCTGTATAATAACTACATTGCCTGTGTTATTCTTGAATCAACTTTTTTTTCCTGCCCTATCACACTCCCTCTTGGTAGGTTGGAGTATGTGGTGATTGGGGGTGAGGAGGAGCTCAGGAGGTAAGCTGTATGGTTCACAACTCTCCTCTGTTCCACCCAGACTATGGTCGTATTGAGATGGTTGTACTCCTAAGTTCATGCCCCCCCACCCCCACCCCATGCCTCTTCCCCCTCTGCCCCATCATCAGAAGCAGGCGAGCTGTGTCAACAGCCAGGGGGGCCTTCAGTACCTTGGTTAGCTTGGATTTGGAACAAGGGCATTAGATGTTTAAATGTCCCTCCACCTCCATGATGGCCCCTCATCCTTGGAAGCACTTAAATTTGTATAGCCTGCTTTTCCGTTCTGTGGTCCTTCCCCGAGTCAGTTGTATAGACAGAATAACCTAGGTCACTTGCTGTGTGATCTTGAACCGGTTTTAATCCTCTAAGCTTGTTACCCACTGTAACTTTATAAGGTTACCGATGTTATTATCATTATTCATGGCACTACCTTTGCCGCCTCTACTAGACTTAATTTTTAATTTGGATGAATTAATCAGTTTTCCTGGTTACAATGAAGTCTTGCTAACCTGAAAACTTTTTTATCTTTTTAAGGTGACTTTCCCTC
Organism: Catagonus wagneri; assembly: GCA_004024745.2. NCBI lineage: Eukaryota > Metazoa > Chordata > Mammalia > Artiodactyla > Tayassuidae > Catagonus > Catagonus wagneri. The sequence continues at coordinate 9,055,022 of PVHT021183526.1, read as the reverse complement.
TTTGACTGTTGATTTTAAACTTTAATTCTTTCTGGGAAATTTTATTTTCAGGCCTGTTTTTTTTGGAGGGTCCTGTAAATCTTCAAGTGCCCGTTTGTGTATTATTATATATACAAGTGTGTGTGTATACTGTTCTTAGTTCACCTATATAAAATCTTTCCTGATATTTCTTGCGTAATAATGTCCACACTGTATTAATAATACAGTGTTTCTCTCCTGCAAACATTCTCTCTTAAAGAATCTGACAGGGATTTTGTGTTTAGTTTTAATTTAAACAGTCTAAGGAGCAGGTTTTTACTCAGGAAGCAATGAGCTTTTCATGATTGCTGTTTGCTTCATTTACAAGCTGTAGTTCCTCTGGCTTAACTGCTTTACAGATTGTTCAGAGTTTTCAATATACATAAAATGACTTGACAGCTGTGACTTGTCTAGCGCCGATCTATCCAATTCTATCATTTCACTGTGAGAATATTCTCCCTTTTCCCCCCTCTCCCATGCCCCCAAGCTGACAGCAGAGTTTTGCAGGTTAAGGTACTGTTCTGCATTTACCTCTTGGTTTCTCTTTTCTCCCACCTTTCAATTTAACCTTGAAACTGAAAATAGAGTTAGTGGTGTAAGCAATACTAATGGAAAAATCTATTAAGAAAATGGATAATAACACAATTGGGAAATATCGCCTGTGATCTATATCTATATCTATATCTATATCTATATCTATATCTTATCTCTAGCAGAGCACTTGATGTTAGTTTATATCTTCAGTCTTCTCGTTACCAAGGAGAGACAGAAATGAGAGGGATTTATTGATTGATTCTCTAAGGAGAATGCCAATTACACCACAGTGGTGCATTATTAATAGGAAAAAACAGAGAAACTGAGTGCCCTCCATGTGGAATTCTCAGAGACGGTAATGCTTGAGGCAAGAATTTGGCAAAAAAACTACGAGCAGGTTATTTCCAGGAAGTAGTTGGCTTCTGACCAGTATTGAAAGCCAAATTTGATCTGTAGATGAAAACAAGAAGTATGCTCTCTAGTGACTTCTACAGAGGAAGTTGCCTCTGGAAAGTGAGGATAAGATAAAGGACTTAAGAGAAAAATGTAGTTTCAGTGAATAATTGAGAAAGGTGGAGATGGGCCTGGTGGTGGAGGAAGGAGAACAGGAAAGAACAGACCTAAGGCAGTGCAGGTCTGGCGGGAGGAGCAGTGCTACGAGGCTGGCGGGTGAGACACATGGAAGAGAGGGTGTTTCTGAATAAAAACGGGACTGGTTCTTAACTGTTTGTAAGTTGGAGAGTGAGTTTATTTTTTAATAAGATGCATAAACAAGGTATTTTGGAAAGTGTGATGGTTCCTGATCCTACACAGATTTACGTTGCAGACAAAGTGTGGGGGCTGGACAGGGTGTTAGATGCTATATTGGCTGCTTTAAACTACCTTGGGATTTCCCTTTCTGAAGGAGAAGTTAAGGCTTTTATGAGAATAGGGTAGAACATGCTGGAATAATGCAGGCCTCTTTTGTGGGACTTTTGGCTTTTTGTCTTAGATGTTAGAAAACTTAAGCCGAGAAGTAGATAAGGGGCTAGAGAACTGAGATTTTTGTATTTGTGCTGCCATAGGCTACCAAGTGGAGAGTCTGTTGTGCCCTGTTCTGGAACTGGAAGTGGTTGTGTGAAGGGTAACATAATTGGAAGGCATTGGTCTTTAAAAACACTTGAAATGGAAGTTAACAGGGTTGGTGGACAGTTCCTGCCCTTAGAACCCTCTCTTGGTTTCTTTCTGAGGAACTTAGACACATACTCCACCCCACCATCCCCACCCCCACCGAGATGAGACTTTCAGGGCTCCACGGGGCTGGTGGGGCTGGACTGTCTCACTCCATTCATTGTGAAGCAGTGGTGTCTGGTAAAGTGATGTCAACCCCTGGTCAGACAGAGGTCAGGTGTGTTGTTGTTTTCACTGCTCACCATCTGGCTCAGGGCTTTATTTTACTAATGAAGGGTTACAGAGACAGAGAGAGACTTACAGACACAGTAAGGGACAGCGACAGTTTTGGCAGTTTCCTGTTTGTTTTCAATAATGTCATATAAACGCACATATTCAGTGGCCAACATGCTCATTGCTGCATCAGGATCCTCAAGTGTTTTTTGTATTTTATTTAATTCAAAATTCAAGAGATTTAATTTTTTTTTTTTTTTTTTTTAGCATTAGCTGATTTTGAACCACAGATGTTAACAAAGCAGATATTAGGCTATATGCGTTCTCAAAAAAAGCCCCATGTTACTGTTTTTATCACCTTGTACACTTTGGTTCTTACCGAAATCACTTAATTTTCCAGTTTTAATACCTTTCTGGGATGTAGGACCTGCAGTCACCACGTAATAAAATGGAGCATAAACCCTGGTGTCACAGGGCCTGTGTGTGGGGCATGAGTGCTTGGCTGCGAGCACAGCAGCACGGCAGCCTGCCCTGTATTTATACACAGTAAGCACTCTGACTCTTGAAGTGTTGACACCTCTATTTTTGGATTCCAAGATTTAGTATCAACGGTCTTCACTTTTAGATTGACTGCTATATTTCCAGTTCTGAAGACAGTGCACCGTAGTTGTCTCTCTCTGCGATATTTCCCTGTGATGGTTTGTGTGGGGATAATCGGCTCCAGAGAGAATTAATCGAACTTCCCTGTCACCTTTTCAGCAGGTAAAAATTGCCTCTTACTTGGAGCAAAGTTTAGTCTTGAAATAGAAGCCTAATGGGAGTGGGGGTTCATAGTTGGAATTTGTGGGCAGTGCTGGATCTAGGTTACAGAGGTCTTGGCGGGCTCACTAGAGGAAGTTAAAAAACTTAATCTTTAGGCAGCAAGCAGAGTGGCTAAGGTGTTTGAATAGGAGGTGAAATGTAAATGATGTTCTTATGTTTCTTTTTCCTGCCCCACAAAGAAAGCTTTCTACCGGGTCCTTTATGGAGATTTTAGGCTGGCAGATTTAACCCAGGGTGGCTGAGGCCCAGGGGTGGTTGTCCTCATCTTGTCAGCTGGTGGCACAGGAAAAGGAAATGAAGAATGTGAAAAGGAGTTCCCCATCTTCTCTTCTTTTTCCCTGTATCATCAAAGAAAGTTTGGAAACCAGAGGAAACAAATTATACATAGATTCATTATTTAAATGCAGTCATTGTCCGCATTTTGGCCAGTTTTCTCCTAGTCAGTTTTTAAAATGAGGCTTTTCCCTTAAATTGAAAAAAATTGTAGATATACATACATGGAATATAATTTTTTTTTTAATTTTAAAATATTTTGCTCTTCAGGGCCACACCTGTGGCATATGGAGGTTCCCAGGCTAGGGGTCGATTTGGAGCTGTAGCCACTGGCCTCCACCACAGCCACAGAAACACGGTATCTGAGCTGCATCTGTGACCACCACAGCTCATGGCAATGCCAGATCCTTAACCCACTGAGCGAGGCCAGGGAGTGAACCCACACCTCATGGTTACTAATTGGATTCATTTCTGCTGTGCCACAGCAGGAACTCCTACATAGAATACAATTTTAAGAACAGGTGTTAGGCAGTAAAGGTTCAGTGAATTCAACAATTCTATACATTCATGTAAGTATGTATCCCCAGACCTAGAACATTGCCACTACTTTAGAAAATTTCCTTGTACCCCTTTCCTGTTTTTCCTTGTTAAATTTTTTCTTCTAATCTTAATATATATTTAATTTTGGATTGAAAATTTCTTTAGCATTATGATGTAAACATGCTTTCATGTAATTAAATATCTTTTAAAAAATCATTCCAGTGTCTGCCTAATACTCCATTATGTAGATATACTATTGTTTACTTAACTATTTTCCCATTTGGGGGACCTTTAACTATTCCCTAATTTCCACTCTTAAAAGTAACATCACATGAACACCAGAGAGACATTGTGAAGGAAAAAATAAAGTGACTTCTTAAGTTGCATATAGCAGATTACAGAGAGGAAGAGGTAGAGAAAGTCTCAGTGGGTTAGCTGGAATGAGGAAGGTGAGAGAACTCTCCTTTAGGGGGATGTGGGGGTCAGTGAGGATGCCATTGGTTTTGATTGGATTGAACGTGAGATGTCAGAACTGGTCTGAACGTAACTGGAAATAATGGAGTTAAGGGCATCCTAGTGCCCTGGAAAGAAGTCATAGTGGAAATGGCGACAGAGAACTGAGTATTGCATGAGCATCACGCCAAGGGCTCAGCTTTGCTTGACCCTCAGTTGTTGTGCTAATTTTTCCTTTAGAGATTTGTGTACTTGTTCGTTGAGTGAAACTGATGACTTTGAGGCATTCATTTGACTTCTGTATTCAGTATCCCCGGATCCAGAGTGTGCTTTACTTCCTTCCTATTTTGCTTCACACTGAGACCTCCTACTGTGTTTGGTACTAATCCTGAGAAAGAAAACGGATGTGGAGTTCTCTCACTTTACCTTGGCTGAGGTTAGAATAGCTGCCAGTTAGTTTTCTCACCATTCTACTGGATTCTTTCCCATTAACAAGGGATTGATGTATTTGCATAAGAAAATTAAATTCGTTGAATTAGCAGAAGTTACTGAAGAATGGAAGAAATAATTTAATAGGAAATAATTGCTAACTCCTCAATAAATAGTGGTAATTGAACACACGCATGCATATGTTTACTTCCTTTGTCTCTAAAACCTCACAAAAATTACTGGGAGAAAAGAAAACCTATAGGAACGAAGCCAAATGAAAAGGCGGTCTCAGAGTCAACATTTTGGAAACCAGAAAGCAAATGAGCTTGGTGGTCACCGTCTTGGCTGATTAGGGAAAGCAGAGCCCCAAGCGGCGTCAAGAACCACTCACCACATTAATTCCCAGAAAGTGTGGAAAGGAACTTGGCCGAGTAAGGGTGTACGGGGGCAAAAGCAGGAGACTTGCTGGAGAGTCTGTGTAAGAAGTAGCTGGAACTGCTGGTCCTTCCCACTGCCCCCAAACTAGGCAGCCAGGTGGCTACTCCTCCAACCCAGGCAAAGCAGTGAAGGGTTACTCTCTAGAGAGGTTAAGCTGCAGGGGGGACGGAGGGTTCTGGACCAGGGCCACGAGTTCAAGCAGCAGTACCTCTCCGAAGGCAGGAAGGCATGTTGGGTGGAGAGATCCTTAACCCTCTTCCCCACTCTGCTGCAAGATCCCTCTACTGTGGAGATAGATGATTCTTCTCTGCAGAATCAGACAAGCCCAGGAGAAAAGACCCAAAGGCACCAGTTAGAGGGAGGTCCTAGGGGATGAAAGGGCTGTTGTGGTAACAGAACAGCCCAGCCAATGTCTCTGCAGGCAGACTTCTCCTCCGTGCCACCCTCTCCTGCAGACCTCCCAGTTTAATAAGGCTGGAGGTGGTGCACTAAGATCACAGTCTGTGGTTTGAGTCCTCTCTCCTTACACTGTCCTGACATTAATGCCATCAGTTTTGTGGGATTTGGGACTTTATATAAAAGTGCAGGGAGGGGTTCTGCTCAGATGTCTTCCTCTTGCCCTTGAACCCCTGCCCTTCCAATCTCTCTTCCTGCCTTTGGATGTTGCTGTCCTCTGGCCGGCATGTGACGGGTCAAAGAGAGTGGAAAAAAAAGACAGTCATTTCTTTCACATGCTTTCTTCCCTTGTCTCCTTGTAACTAAATATTGGTATTTCATAAAACCGTACCTGTATTTGCAGTTGACCTCTGTACAAATTGTTGATTCTCAGTTCTCGATTTCTCTAGGACCTTTCCTCCCATGTGGTTAATCAGTGCTCTGATCCTTTTAGAAACTGATCATCTAAAGGGATCAAATTATTTTCATAAAAATCCAGTTACACCAATTGATCATATCCATTGTGAACAAAATACTGCTACCAACAGCCTCAGCATGATAACAGCAGTGAAAACAGGATTTTTTTCTGGTCTGTATAAATCTGAACAGTGTGTATACCTAGTAGATTTTGAAAGACATACTTGATGAAGGAAATGTAACTAAAAATGTTGGTTAGGAAAGTAGTCCATGTCCCAGGTTTCTGTTACTTCAATCATGTCCTTTGAATTTGACTACATATTTAAAAATTCTAATTGGGCTACATACAATTCGAACTTTGCTGTTTGTTATTTCCTTCAACTGATTGCCAAGCTTCTTTTTATCATTTTTAAGATTTTTTTTCTGCCTCATTTCCTCAGTCAGGTTTAATAGAATAGCTGGTATGTCCTAGAAAGCCCGGTTAATACAGATGTAAAGTATGACGATGAATAGGTAGCAATAAGGTTGTAATCACTGCCTTTAGAAATCTTTTAGTTCCTCTTCTAGATTTCTGGATGTTGTAAAACAAAACTTAAACTGTCACAAATGCATGTTTCTTAGTCATCTGTAAACAGTGCTCTCTCTCTTTGGTTCTGGTTCAGTGATTGTTTTCTCAAAGGTATAGAGCTTTGACCACAAAGGTGGTTTTAAGATAAAAATGTGAGCAACTTTGCTCGAGTAGCTTTTGACCACACCTCTGTATCACTCTTTTAATCCCTTTTGTATACTTGTGGCAAACACTGGCATTGCAGAGGTGGTTTTGGTTCAAGGAGTCCTATTTAACTCAAGTGAACATGTTTGAGGATTTAGTTGTATTGATAATATTATGTAGCAGTGGCACTTATATATTCAGTATGTTAGAAAATAAAGTGACACCTGCAGTGGATGGCTCATAATCTAGAAAGTTATACTTCTACTCTTTAGAGTTAGTGCTCAGGACTTCATGTAGACTGAACGATTTTTATGGTTTGACAAGCTCAGATATTTTTAAACAGCCTTGTCCATTCACGTAGACAGTGAGGTTTAAAAAGAGAATTTATATCTTAGTCTGAAGTGGAGACTACAGTAGATTTATTGTAATAATTAAAAGACATAGTTTGCCTTCAGAAACAAATTATTGATTGAACAAATTGCCAGTGAATTAAGTGCTAATTGAAAGTTTAAAAATGTTGCCATTTGTTTCCTGATCAGAGCATCAGTTGAAAAGATATTTATCTGCTCTGATTCTAAATTCCTTGAGCATAATTATAAATGCTTTGGGATTTCTGCCTTGTTTTTATTTATCAATAATTATTTATATATAATTATTTTAAAAGGAACTTGAGAGTATGGTTTGAAAGGTTCTTTGTCTTTGGGATCATTAAGAATTCTTTAATCGCTTAAATTTGGTGTTCCCAAAAGTAACTTGACATTATATGTATGTTTTTTATTATTTATTACTTTTATGTTATAAAACATACATAGCAAGAGCAGGATATCTAAGAAAATACTGTTGGAATTTTAGTTATTCTTTAGTTTGAATATTTAATACAAATCCTAGTACACTTGTAAATTGTCTTCTCGTTCAAGTGTCTGTTTGAGAGATTTAAGGTAACTTTGGTTTGCCTTCACATTTTCGGTTTGGAATGTAATTGTTTTTAAAAATTGCATCCGTGGTAAATATTGATGAACTACTATGAGGTTTTCCCATTTTCTTTCAAGGTTTAGTTTTACCATATCTAATTAGATACTTTTTGGGGGCTAATGCAAAATACTATGAGAATAATGCATGATGACCTGACTTCAACATTACATTTACTGGGTTCTCTCTCTGCTTATAAATGTGTGATTAAATCATCTGTTTCTTTTTCAATACATGATGGATTCTGGAATGAATGAAAGAAGGAAGGAAGGAACTGGATGAAAAAACTCAGGGGTATCATTGAAATTGTTATAAAATAGTGCTAGAGGGATAATAGCATGCTGAACTTTATTTGAATGTCCTCTATTCAACACCATTCATGTAGTGCTCTTTTTTTGATAGAAAATCTGCTTAAGAAATTAAGAAATCAAGAAAAATATTTTATAGCTATGATGTCATTTTTGTATTTGGGATACGTGCAGTATTCCATAAGTGTGAAATTATAGTTTCACAGATAAAAGAGGGAAATATTTTTGATGTTAACCAGTTCACCTGCTTTTATACAAGGAAGACAGCCTCTAGAAAGAATTATTTTAAAGTACAGAGAAGATGATTTGAGTTGCCTTGTTATATTGTAGTGGAAGTGGTCCCTGACCATATTATGTGCCTGGTTTGCCCAGGCCTTAAATATTAATAATACTGTAGGTTAAGGATCCCATCACTGCAGCAGCTTGAATCACTGCTGTGGCGGAGGTTCAATCCCTGGCCTGGGAACTTGCACCATATGCCATAGGTGTGGCCAAAAAGAAATATTAATAATGCTAACAAATGTATAACTAATGGAAATAAAAAGTATTTCTTTAATACCTTTACAACACTATTAAAATTATAATATTCCTTTAAGTTAAATGTTTTTTTAAAGTAACACTCTATAGTTTTGTTCATTGTTTTTCTCCTCCATATTTATGCTGATTTTATTTTTTTTTTGTGCATTTGAATAAATCCAGAGTAAAAACTCAGAATTGGTTAGTGGAATGGGTGGACAATCCTGAAAACTGACCTTAAACATTGCCTGGTATCTAAATACATGCTTTTTCCAATCTAGGTATTTAGTTCTAGGGATAATTTTCATGTTATTAGTAAAATATATTTGATGTATTTCCAGGTTGATTCTTCCAAAATTGTTGGTATTTTTTAAAATTTTTATTTAATTTTTATTTTTTAAGAATTATTTTTTTCCATTATATTTGGTTTACAGTGTTCTGTCAATTTCTACTGTACAGCAAAGTGACCCAGTCATATATATATGTACTTTCTTTTTCTCACATTATCCTCCATCGTGTTCCATCAATAAGTGACTAGATATAGTTCCCTGTGCTATACAGCAGGATCTTATTGCTTATCTACTCCAAATGCAATAGTTTGCATCTGTTAACCCAAGACTCCCAGTCCATCCCACTTCCTCCCCCTCCCCCTTAGCAACCGCAAGTCTGTTCTCCAAGTCTGTGCATTTCTTTTCTGTAGAAAGGTTCATTTGTGCCATATATTAGATTATAGATATAAGTGATATCTTATGGTATTTGTCTTTCTCTTTCTGACTTACCTCATTTAGTATGAGAGTCTCTAGTTCCATCCATGTTGTTGCAAATGGCATTATTTTGTCCTTTTTTGTGGCCGAGTAGTATTCCATTATGTATATGTACCACGTCTTCTTAATCCATTCATCTGTCTGTGAACATTTAGGTTGTTTCCTTGTCTTGGCTGTTGTGGATAGTGCTGCAATGAACATATAGGTGCATGTATCTTTTTCAAGGGAAGTTTTGTCTGGGTATATGCCCAGGAGTGGGATTGCTGTGTCATATGGTAATTCTATATTTAATTTTCCAAGGTACCTCCATGCGTTTCCATTGTGGTTGTACCAATTTACATTCCCACCAACAGTGTAGGAGGGTTCCCTTTTCTCCACACCCTGTCCAGCATTTGTTATTTTTCATTGTTAATCCTGGCAGGTATTTGGTGAGTAGGTACTAGGTACTGGCCACATTCTGTTCTTTATAATATGCTAGTTATTTTCCTTGAGCAACAATAGCAGTGCAGCGTTAGCTCAGATCATGGTATAAAATGACTAGTTTTTCTGGAGAGAGAGAGATTGAGGACAGTGAGTCTTTCTTTTCTGCAGTAATTTAAATAACTTTTTAAAAAATTTTTTTGTCTTTTTGCCTTTATCTAGAGCCGCACCCATGGCATATGGAGGTTCCCAGGCTAGGGGTCTAACAGGAGCTGTAGCCGCTGGCCTCCGCCACAGCCACAGCAACACAGGATCCGAGCTGCGTCTGCAACCTACACCACAGCTCACGGCAATGCCGGATCCTTAATCCACTGAGCAAGGCCAGGGATCGAACCCGCAACCTCATGGTTCTTAGTCGAATTCGTTAACCACTGAGCCACAAAGGGAACTCCTAAATAACTTTAAAATATTAGTAGTTTCACTTTGGTATGGCAAATTAAAAAGTAGGAAGTTGTTTGTTTAGTTAAAAGCTGGTGAAAATATGCCTAACCATATTTTGACTTATTGGGCCGTGCACTTAGGAACTTTTTTCAGTCTTCTCTTTCACGTCTGGCCAAGACTTTGAAATTTTTTTCCTGTGCCATAGTTAAGAGTAATCAGCATTAAACTAAAGAACTGGAAAGTGAGAGCAGATAATCCTGCACAGCAGGCAACATCCCCTCATTCCCTGTCCATCTTCAGTGTGTTACCTGCAGTGCCAGTTCTGAAGCACAGCTGAGATGAAGCCAGTAGAAGTTCTTAAATATTAGTGTTGTTTTAATAAAAGTTGTTGGGTTTAGGAATTTCAGATAAACAATGAATAGTTGTTGTTTTCCGTCTAAACATGTCCCATGCAGTTTGTGGGACATATTGAGCCAAAAACTCTATGTGAAACTCAGATTTAACTGCTATCTTGCATTTTATCTGGCTGTCTGTTCGCGTTTATTATATATTAGGCTTGATGTATTCAGAAGTTAGTAGAGTCCTTGAGGGTTTCAGGATCTGATTGAGGAGTGGGAACACAAGGGAGGGAATGATGGCAGTCATGGGGATGTTTGAGGGTGGGGTCTGACCCAGACAGCAGGGATGCAGAGCTTGCTTTATTTCTGTTAGTGCTGGGCAAGGTCATTGCATATAATGGAACGGTGTTACCTTGAAAACCTTGCCAGTCTTTGGAACTCGCTTTTCTTTGTAAAATAGAGCTGGATTAGACAGCCTCTAACATGATGTGATTCTCGAAGCAATTTAGTGGACTCCCTAAATCCTAGGTTTTCTATCTTAGAGGAGGGGTTTCAACATCCAGATTTTAATTCCCACCTTTCCCATTCTCGCAGCTTTGCTTTCTGTTCTTATACCACTTTCTGGGTGCCAGGCCTGTGCCTTCAAGTCGTTGTTTTGATTCCAACATTCGGTGTTTATTGTAATATCATTGAGGTGAAAATGATTTAGACTACCACAAAGAAACATATTTATTTTTTTCTTTGCATTGACACTAGTGTAGATTAAAATAGTTGAAAAATAAATCCTTCTAACATTAAAAACATCTTTTGTTCATTTTTGATACTTTGTTTTTGAATGAATAGAAGGCTTAGGGCTAGAGCCTCATTATTAATCGAGAATTAGTAGCTTTATAAATACCTGGATGCATTTTAATCTGTCTGCATAGATTCTTTACAAAACTGCTGTGTGATGAGGAGTGATGCTGTGGCTACTTGTGATCATGATACATTTGCGTAAGCATATAACTGCTTTATCTCTTTAATAATGTTACCTACTTAGTCATCTATTTACCTGGGCTGTACATCAGAAGTGGCAGCCTTGATAAGATTTAATGGAAGCAAATTTTTTTTTTTTTTTGTCTTTTTACCGTTTCTAGGGCTGCACTTGCTGCATATGGAGGTTCCCAGGCTAGGGGTCTAATCAGAGCTGTAGCTGCTGGCCTATGCCACAGCCACAGCAACTTGGGATCCTAGCCGCGTCTGCAGCCTACACCACAGCTCACAGCAACCTACACCACAGCTCATAGGATCCTTAACTCCCTGAGCAAGGCCAGGGATTGAACCTGCAGCCTCATGGTTCCTAGTCGGATTCGTTAACCACTGAGCCACGATGCGAGCTCTCAAATTTATTATTTTGAACACTGATTTTGAATGGTTTTTAGATCTCGGAAATCTTGAATATCTGACACAGGCAACCGGATCTTCTCCCAAATTGAACTCACACATAAAAAATGTTGTGGAAAACTCGGGGTTTAGAAGCCCTCCTTCCCCACCCCTTTCCACAAGCTCATCCATTAACAGTTCGGTTATAAATGCATGATTTTTGGAGCTCAGCTATGTAGTTAAGGTGGTCCATTCATTGTCCTTCCTTCAGCCATTCATGTGATTTGAGAGAGGCTCTGATTTTTAACCCTTTCCTAATAGTAATGATCTTGTTCAAACAAATTCAAGAGCCCATTTTCATATTGAAATTAAAGGCATAATTCACATACTGAGTGTCTAACTTATGCTTTTTATGGATTTAGGACCTATTTGTGTGTCCCAAGAGGGTAAACAGCAACTGCTGAATTTCGTTCTTATTCCTCTTGCTTTAGTACAGCTTTTCTTTTCTTTTTTAAAATTTTAAAAAACTTAAATGTAGTTGATTTATAATGTTATGTCAGTTTCTGGTGTACAGTAAAGTGATTCCTTTGTATACACACACACAGACTTTTTTATATTCTTATATTATATTGATTATAGTTCCCTGTGCTATATAGTAGGACCTTATTGTTTATCCATTCTCTATATAATAGTTTGCATCTGCTAACCCCAAAGTTTCACTGCAACTCTCCCCTCCTCCCCTTCCCCCACAAGTCTGTTCTCTGTCTGTGAGTCTACTTCTCTTTTGTGGATAAGTTCATTTGTGTAACATTTTAGGTTCCACATATAAGTGATATTATATGGTGTGTATCTTTCTCTTTCTGACTTACTTCACTTAGTATGATAATCTCTAGGTCCTTCCATGTTGCTGCAGATGGCATTATTTCTTTTTTTTTAATGGAATGGAGTAGTATGTACCACATCATCTTCATCTAATCTTCTGTCAGTGGACATTTAGGCTGTTTCTAATTTGATTTACTCCTTTAATGTTGGACATAAAGTTATTTACTATTTTACACTCTGGAGAGTATTCAAATGGCTGCTTTTAGTAGTTTTTTCAGTCTTAGATTGGTTTCTTAGGATAGAGTCTCAAGGGTGGGAGCAATGGTTCATTCATTTATGACGTTTTTATTAACCACCTACTATGTGCCAGGCAGGATCAAAGGCTTGGCCTTTTCCATGGCACTTGATTTGCTTTGCTGTTCCTTCCATTTGTGCTAGAGAACGGCTTTTAACCAGTTGAGTTGGTTATTAATTGTCCAGTGGAATAGATCTGTGCTTCCTCATTACTCATGGTGAATGTTTAGAAGTAAACTAAATAAAGCATTATAAGGAAGGCGAATCTGAAGAAATGTCTGTGTGTAGCTAAGTGAAATGTGCATGCCTTTAGAACTACTTGATGTTTGGATTATTTGCACAATTCGACATCCTTTTGATGTGATGATAATTGAGAGATGAATTTTTTTTTTTTTTTTGACTTTTGTCTTTTTAGGGCCACACCCCATCGCATATGGAGGTTCCCAGGTCAGGGGTTGAATCAGAGCTGTAGCTGCAGGCCTGGTGCCTCAGCTTCACGGCAATGCCGGATCCTTAACCCACCAAGTGATGCCAGGGATTGAACCTGCGTCTTCATGAATACTAGTTGGGTTCGTTAACTACTGAGCCACGACGAGAACTCCGAGAGATGAATCTTTGACCAAAAGAGAGTTTAGAACACTGTGCAGAGTTAAACATCTTAGATTAAATAACCTAGATTTATTTAAATCACTCAGAAAAATTTAAATTTGTTTAAAACAAAGCCAAAACACAGTTATATTATATATCTAAACCTTTATTTGTGAACATTTATTGGATGCCACATATGCTAAGAAAACAAATGTGGCCCATCATGGTGCAGCAGAAACAAATCCTACTAGGAACCATGAGGTTGCGGGTTCGATCCCACTCAGAGGGTTAAGGATCCGGTGTTGCCGTGAGCTGTGGTGTAGGTTGCAGACACGGCTCGGATCCTCCGTTGCTGTGACTGTGGCATAGACTGCCGGCTACAGCTCCTGTTAGACCCCTAGCCTGGGAACCTTCATGTGCTGTGGGTGTGGCCCTAAAAGGACAAAAGACAAAAAAAAAAACCCAAAAAACAAATGTGAATATGACATTGCATATTGTTGATAGTGAGAAGAGACAAATACATAAACAGATATTTGCTGTAGCACATGATGGACACTATAAGAGAGTTTACACGGCCAGTAGTACAGAGAAACAGAAGTTCCTCAATTCTTATACCCAGATTTTTTTTTTTTTACTGCAGAGAGCCAATTTTTTCTTTTTTCATTTCATTTTGTTCACTTTTTCCTTCCGTTCCATTCCCTTCCTTCCCCTCCTCTCCCGCTTTCCCCTTTCTCGTCTCCTTCCCTCTCCCCCTTCCCCCTTTCCCATTCACCGTTTCCCTTTCCCTTTTTCTCTTTCTCCCTTTCTTTCATGGTCTACTTTTACATTCTAGAAGAGGGAAAAAGCTTGTTACAGGGTGCAATAAATATAAATGACATAGTTGGGAAGAAAATTCAACTCTTTTTCTGAAAGAATATAGTTCAATGAAAATTCAAAAGCAAGTAATTAAAAATTTTTTTTCTTAATGGATTTTATTTCAATTATAGGTGTACATAAATCATCGCAAGTCAATTTTACAGATTTTGTATCCCAAACCCACAGTGCATCCCCCACCCCCCCAGATTGTCTTATTTGAAAAACCAAGGTTTTCCAAAGAGCAAGTAATTAAAAATTTTTTGCTCTTTTGATTACAAGCTGGTTGGTTGGTTGGTTGGTTGAAGAGAAGTCACTGGCTAATGGTTATCTGAAAAATCACTGGTTTCTACAAAGAATAATTTCTAATAATCTTTGGAAGGGACAAAAGTAAAATAATGTAACTGTATGCTGTAATGAGCCATAACAAAAACAGTCTAATACGGTATTTTTTTTTTTCAGTCATCTAAGCTAAAGGAGAATAAGAGGTGGTCTGCCGTCTTTTCTAGATCACTGTGGTGGAGTCTGACAGCCTGGGTGCAGTTGTAACTTCTGGTTACTGACTGTAACTTGGATCTCAGAAACCCTTGTGCTTCTGCTGCCTTACTTGATAGGGCTGCGAAATCCAATGATGCTGCTCTGTGCTCATCTTAGCCTCAGAGTGGCGTTTACTACTGTTGACCTCTTTTTCCTGCCTTACTTTTTTCCCCCCCTTTTTTTGTCCTTTTTTGGCCACCCCATGGCATGTGGAGTTCCTGGACCAGGGATCAGGTCTGAGCCATAGGTGTGACATACGCCACAATCAGGGGAATGCTGGATTCTTAACCCACTGTGCGGGGCCTGGGATTGAACCTGTGTCCCAGTGCTCCCAAAACACTGCTGATCTGTTGCACCACAGCGGGAACACCGTTTTTTTCCTTCTTAAGAAACTCTGCTCTCCTAGATCCTAAAAATCCCCCAAACTCCTTTTTTCTCTTCCTGCTCCTTTTCATTTGGCTTTCTTGGATTTTGTTTCCTGTCTGGTTTCTAAATATTGGATACCTCAGGGTCCCTTCCCTTCTATTTACTCCTTTCCAAGGAGAGCCTTTGGTCCTGTGCTTTAAGCATCATCAGCTTGCCAATGGGTCCTTCTTTGTCCCAGTCCTGACCTGTCAGCTCTGAGGCTCAGGTTCAGATGTGTGATTGGCGCCTAGATATTGTTCCTTTAACACGTTTCCAGTTGTATCTCTGGGCCTCTCCACCAAAACAAGCAAACAGAAAACTTTCCTCTTTCCTAGTCATCTCCATCTTGGGTACATGGCCTTACATCTATGACTCACCTTGATTCTTTCCTTTCATTCACCGCCTACATCTATGTCAGCAGCAAATACTGCATCTAGAATGTATTTCGAATCAGTCTATTTCTGTCTTCTCTGCTTCTTCGTAGTCCAAACCATCATCATCCCTTGCCACTTTCACGGGCTTTTAACTTGTCCCCTTCCTGTTGTTCTGTACATAGCTACGAGAGTGATTTTTTTTAAAAAAAGCAAAAATCAGACCATGTCATTTCTGTGTTTTAGATCCACTTGTGGCTTCCCATTGGACTTAAGTAAAATCAGATCTTTCCATAGCTTACACAAATGGGCTCAGTTTCTATATACTAGGAAATAGGGATCATTGTGACTCTAACTAGAGTATAAACTCCTGGAGGGCACAGATTTTTATCTGCTTTGTTCATTGCTGTTTTCCAGGTTCCCAGAGGCGAGTGTATATGTAATGGGCCTTAATAATTCTTTGTTGAGTGAGTAAACACATTTAGATTGCACGGGGCTTCCAGAAGACTCTTACTCCCTCTTTGAGAGCAGCACATTATAGCTTAGTATTTTCTGCATTATGTAGAAAGTCCAGGAGTTCCCATCATGGCTCTGCGGTAATAAACCCGACTAGTATCCATGAGGACTCCGGTTTAGATCCCTGGCCTCACACAGTGGGTTAAGGATCCGGTGTTGCCGTGAGCTGTGGTGTAGACTTGGCTGTGTAGACATGAATTGCAGACACGGCTTGGATCCCACGTTGCTGTGGCTATGGTATAGGCCAGCGGCTGCAGCTTTAGTTCAACCCCTAGCCTGGGAACTTCCATATTGCCGCCAAGTGCAGCTGTAAAAAGCAAAAAAAAAAAAAAAAAAAA
>PVHT021183526.1:8891824-9038627 GCA_004024745.2 Catagonus wagneri | reverse complement strand
CTTCAAAATAATAGCAATAATATTTTTAATATCAGCATTTTAATAGAAATCTTGGAATATATGCAGAAATAGTAGAATACTATAGTGAATCCTCATCTCTTTGTGGCCCAGTTTCAACAGTTACTAACTCAAGGCCATTCTTGGAGCATCCAGGATTTAATTTGGAAGTTTCATATGGTAAAGGAATACTTTATAGAAGTTTGTGTCACAGATGTCTTCTGTGCAGGGCATTATTACTATTTTGTAAACCAACTGAAAACAAAATAGGTATGATTTTAAAGATCTTAGATTCTGAAATATCTTTTCTGTTTTGCTTTTTGTAACTACCTGAAATTTCACCATTAGTCTCACTGTAAATTTGCAAATTGTGAATAAGCCTGGGACGGGAAACACATGTAGCCCATTAGCAGTCCAAATTGATTAATTAGAACCATACTTTACTGGTAAGTAACCAAGCAAAGCTTTGATGGAAGATGTCAAGTCCCAAGTACCTGAGGTGGGATGGTCTTAACAGGATGGATAGAAAATACTGCCCTGATGTTTTCCAGCTTCCCTGGAGGTAGTCCTGGCCTCAGAGCCTGCAGAAAGAGGACCCCTTCCAGTTTGGTGGTGTTCTGGTCACCTGGGCTCGCTTCGGCTGGCCACAGAAATCTTGTGTAAGACTGCCGAGGCCGGATTACATCCCAGCTAACCCTGCTGCTTGTTTATTTTTAGGTATCTTGCAATATATTCAGAACCCTCCCTCCTAGTGACAGCAGTGAATTTGATCCAGAAGAAGATGAACCTACCCTTGAGGCATCGTGGCCACACTTACAGGTACTTTATCTGCCATTTGTTAAAAAAGATGCATTAACTAATTAGCTGATCATCATGGGGATTCCTGGAAGGCCTTCATTCACCAGGAAATCAAATTAGAGTACATTAATGATACGCTCTACCATGCCTTTTATGTTTCTTACTCTTGATGATCAGGATGCCAGAAGAATAAAATAATAAATGTTGAGATGCTTTAGGATGGGCCTCTTGGCTTGTGGCCCAGCCGGCAGTTCTTTCATTAGAGCATCTTTGTGATTGTGCCCGCTGGAGCCTCAAACAAGAGCAGGACTGTTTTCACATTAATAGTAGTTAGATGTGATTAGGTCACAAAGTACATATCTCGTTTTCAGCAGTTAGGTGCCTTGGGGACTTTGAATGCCTGTCTTCATGATAAGCATAAATGTATTTCTTTAGCCTGAAAGGGCAAAAGCAAATTGCAGTAGCCCTTTCATAGTGCTGGAAGGAAGAGCAGTAGCTGAGAAGAAGCCGATACGAAGGCCACTTTTGTTCCCTGCACTGAGGAGGCTATTTTCCAATCCTCCCTCCTGTGCCGGTCCGACTAGGACCATCCCTGTGTCTTGTTTCCCAGCACCAGGCCTATTTGTGTCATGTCTATATACCCACACCAGTCACTTTCCATTCGCATCCCTGGCTGCCTTCTTTCAAGGCCATTGTTTCTCAAATGAATAGAACAAGGAAATGTGAGTATAATCAACCTCAGAGCGATTTTTCCATTCATTTAGATTGTCCCCAGAGGCTAGGTGACACCTAGTGAGGAAGGGGTGGTAGAGAAGGAATAGGACCTTGTACATTTTCACCCTGAGGCAGAAGCCACTGTACCTTTGTAGAATGTACTCATCCATTACTGGTTGGCTAAAAAGTTTTTTGTCTTTTTTGCCTGCACCTGAGGCATATAGAAGTTTCCAGGTTAGGGGTTGAATCAGAGCTATAGCCGCCGGCCTCTGCCACAGCCACAGCCATGGCAGATCCGAGCTGCATCTGTGACCTATACCACAGCTCATGGCAACGCCATATCCTTAACCCCCTGAATGAGGCCAGGGATTGAACTTTTGTCCTCATGTATTCTAGTCAGATTCATTTCCACTGAGCCATGACAGGAACTCTTACTGATAGACTTTCTGAAGGGCAGAAAACTGGGCAGCAGGGAGACAAGGCCTAGATATACTCTAAGGGTTTATTTTTTCCACTACTTTAAGATTTCGGACATAAATTTGCAACTTTCCCTGTCCTGCTTTGGCAGCTCAAGGTGCTGCAGATAAGACA
This sequence comes from Catagonus wagneri, assembly GCA_004024745.2. Classification (NCBI taxonomy): domain Eukaryota; kingdom Metazoa; phylum Chordata; class Mammalia; order Artiodactyla; family Tayassuidae; genus Catagonus; species Catagonus wagneri. The sequence continues at coordinate 9,036,527 of PVHT021183526.1, read as the reverse complement.
TGTGTGCTGTTTCCACTGGTTATCTAGAGAGCTTTCAAGGACTCTGTTTTCTTAACTCTTTCATAGACATGCTGTACAGATACATTCCTGCTCCCAACGCCAGAGTTGATTTCCTCTCTTACATGATTGCTTGTTTTCTTAAGGTGCTAGGTATACTATCTATCAAAAGTATTTTTGCTTTTCATGGTGTATCCAAGACTGTGACAAAAATCCTGAAAGAATTACTCTTTTGAATGGGTGGACTTCTTGTCGTGCCGTTTTTTTGGGAGGGCATACCTGTGGCATATGGAAGTTCCTGGGCCAGGGCTCAAACCTAAACCACAGCAGTGACAATACCAGATTCTTAACCGCTAGGCCATCATATCTTATTCTTAATGCTTGGCACTAGATCATAGAAGTATAGCATAGTCTGGAAGAAATTTTAAAAATAAACATTAGGAGTTCCCGTCGTGGCTCAGCGGAAACGAATATGACTGGGAACTATGAGGTTGTGGGTTTGATCCCTGGCCTCGCTCAGTGGGTTAGGGATTCTGCATTGCCATGAGCTGTGGTGTAGGTTGCAGACATGGCTTGGATCCTGCGTTGCTGTGGCTGTGGTGTAGGCTGGTAGCTGTAGCTCTGATTGGACCCCTGGCCTTGGGAATCTCCACATGCCACGGGTGCGGCCCTAAAACGAGAAAAGACACACAAAACAAAACGAAACACAGCAAAACACTAAAAGGTAATTTCCTCAAGAGAGTTATACATTTTGTGGTGGAAAAGATGGAGATGCCTTTGAGGGTCACTTTGCTGTCTCTCTACATCCCAAGAAGAGACCATAAACCACTGTCATCTATAAGAGCTGCTTCTTTTTTTTTTTTTTTTAATTAAAAAATTTTTTTACGGCCCCATCCTTGGCATATGGAAGTTCCCAGACCAAGGACTGAATCCAAGCCATGGCTGCGACCTACACTGCAAGTGTGGCATCGCCAGATTCTTTAACCTACTGCGCTGGGCCTGGGATTGAACCCACGCCTCCCACAGCCACCTAAGCCACTGATTGCAGTCATGTTCTTAACCCACTGTGCCACAACGGGAACTCCTGCAAGAGCTTTTTGAATACTCTTCAATCATGATGGCCATAGATATAAATTTCCCCTAAAGTATGATCAAGTTTAACTCCGTATCCGTAAGCTTAATGACCTATAGAATATGGGACCAAATTAACTTCTAAAGCTATTAGGCTGAATTCTGCCACCAAAAAGCTCTGGCATACACTGTGAGAACATTAACCAAGAGTTCATCTGAAACTCCTGATGAAGCAACAGTGAAGAGTGACGCTGAGACCTGTACCCTTTTGGATATAAAGTCACAGACTGTATTCCAGAAACAGGCTGGTTTCATCTGTGTTGACATCTCATTTGAGCCTGTAGTCCTCTCTCCTCATCTTTAGCTCAAGGGGAAATATGACTTACGCTGGGTCAAGTAAGGAAACCTACTCCTGGAGTTGACAAGTCAACTTTCATTTATAGCCAAGGTCACGTCATCAGGAGTGCTCTTGCCTTCACCACCTTCTGCTTTGTGGAAGTCTCATCACAGGAATGGTTTCCTTTGTGCATTCTGACTGCACAAATCAGTCACCTGTCCGTTTTCACTGATAGGTGGTTTTAGCCGTGGTTGAATGTTGAAGAAATCTCCTTTTCTGTTCATGATAGGTCATTCATGTCGCAGTGACCCATCACCGCATTTGGCATTTTACATTACGATTGATCGAAAATCTTTTTTTCTGACTGAAATATAGCACTTTGATCTTTTCACTTTTTCTTAACTCCAGCATTAGCAGCATGCTTCTTCTGGGCCACATTTTACAGAGAAACTGTTTATTACAAAATCTTTGACAGTAGAAAACGACAGAATTACATTGTGGTTGTTGGGTGCTTGGCTAGGCTCATCGCCTCACTGATTGATTGCTCGTGCACACTTTGGTTTAAATTTGTGGCTCATACAAAATTACTCATGATGACAAATCATGGATCTTTGAGAGTATTTAAAAATAAGAAAAAGTATTAAAGTCACAAATTTTTAGTTCGTCTATGTCAAAAGTTTCTATGTATGTCTATTACCTGATCTTTTCTATTATCTGTATTGGTATCTTTTAAACTGGTATCCCATGGTTACTATGGTCATTTTTTGAATATCTTCTGAAATTGTTTCTATATTTCTAGTAGAATACAATTTTGTAGGAATTCTATTTACAGTTTAGGGATTATTTTTAATACTTTACATTTGAGACTGAGAAAACCAGAATACTGAAGTCTTTTTACTCATGTTCCTTGGAGAATTTGCTTACAGGGCCTTGAAAAGTAACATCCTTCCTAATCCCTAGTCTTTCTCTTTAGAAACTCAAGGGAGAAACTCAATTTTACCTTGATTCCGAGGTAAAATCTGTCTCAAAGTAGAGAACATTTGGCTTATTAATAAATGTGTCTGCAGAGTATCCATCAAACTGTTTTAAACCATAACTGTGTAAGCTGTTTTAATACCAGTTTAAACTTTTAAAACTGGTTTCAAAACTGTTTTAAACCATAACCAGCCTCCCTGGAAAGCCCTGCCAGCCCACGAGTCAGACCTGGAAGATGAGAATCCCTGTACTCTGTGGAAATCAAAAGAGATGAACTACCCCCCAACACCTGGTATTTGAATAAGGCTGACATTCTATTCGTAAAACTAAGATTAGTGTATTGAAAAAAAGAACAGTTCTTTTAGGGGGTGTTCGAACTTAGGCATTATAATGATTAAAGTACAACTTGGCAATGATCAGAACACTGGGAAAGAAGTTTTTCTGAATTCATGGTTTAAAAAGAAAAATATATAGTTTTCCACATATGGAGGTTCAAAGGCTAAGGGTTGAATCAGAGCTACAGCTGCTGGACTATGCCACAACCACAGCAACTTGGCATCCGAGCCACATCTGTGACCTACACTGCAGCTCACGACAAGGCCAGATCCTTAACCCACTGAGCAAGGCCAGGGATCAAACCAGCATCCTCATGGATACTAGTCAGGTTCGTTACTGCTGAGCCACAACAGGAACTCCAAAACATAGTTCTATAAAGAAGTAAAGTCCTAATATGCATGCCTAATATAAGTGTTAAGTTAGGCTTTGAAGTAACAAGGGCGTTATATGACATGTTTAGGTTAGTGGTATCTGCAGACCCTCAGGGAGACCTTGAGACCTGATTTTCCATGGCCTTCGAAGTCAAAACAGTTTTATGATAATACTGCATCATTTGCTCTTTTCACCATGTTGACATTTACGCTGCTTTTTGCAAAAACAGTGATGGTTGAAATTGCTATTGCCTTAGCACAGATCTATTCATTTGTGCCAAACTGGCCTAGTCATCATGTTTTTCACTGCCATGCACTTACAGTTAAGGCAAAGAAACAAAAGCCAATTTCAAATAAGATAGTCTTGAAGATGCAGCAGAAGTTACTAATTTTATTACATCTTGACATTCAAGTACACATTTAAAAAATATTCTTCATGATGAAATGGGAAGTATGCATAAAGCACATCTGCTGTTGACTGAAGTACAGTGGTTGTCTTGTGCTAAAGCATTTATGTGGTTTTTTTTTTTTTTGAGTTACAAGCTAAACTAGCTGATAAAATTAGAGCATTCAGACAAAATTTAGAATTAGATTTTTTTTTTTTTTTGTCTTTTTAAGGCTGCACCTGTGGCATATGGAAGTGCCCAGGCTAGGTGTTGAATCAGAGTTGCAGCTGCCGGCCTACACCACAGCCACAGCAACTCTGGAGCCAAGCTGCGTCTGCGACCTACACCACAGCTCATGGGAGCACTGGATCCTTAACCCACTGAGCAAGGCCAGGGATCGAACCCATGTCCTCATGGATACTAGTTGGGTTTGTTCTCCCTGAGCCAAAACGGGAGCACCTAGAATTAGAATTTTTGAAAACTTGTATTTGTCTTTTGTTATCTTGAGCTTTACAGCTCCCCAAAGCTTAAAGTTTTTTTGAGAAAAGTGGCGCTATTAAGGAATGTGACCTTAATTGACACTTGTAATGAAATGTGTCAACATCTAAAAAAGTCTGCATAACTTGGTGAACAGTATTTTCCAGTTGACCAAAGAATAATATTAGGAAACCACGCGTGGATAACAGTCACCCAGAATGTGAGGTAGAGGATTAGATTTTAGTACAACAGAGAATGAAAAATTTGTTGGTAAAGTTTCATTCTACAGTGCAACTTAGCTTTAAGAAATGACCGTCAGTTTTTGGTGTAGTATCAAAGAAGAGTATCCAAAGTTAAATGAAAAGGTTATGTGTATGAAAATATTCTCCTTTTTTCATACTAGTAGATCTTTGTCAGGCTTGATTTTTATATACTCAGCCAAAACCATTTATTACAACAGACTGAAAAAAAACCCTTTTTTTAATATGCCGTTAAAGAGATTTACAAAAGTAAAAAGCAGTACTTCTCTTTAGTAATTTTTTGGAAAGTAAAGTTGTTTTTCACAAAAACATATGTTATATTTTATTCTAAAAATATATTAAATTTTCTGTTTTTATTTCTTTTTTATATATCTCCTCTAAACAAAAGCTTTTTGGAGTCTTCAGTAATTTTTCAGTGTAAAGGAGTGAGACTAAAAAGTTTGAGAATGCTGTTTTAAGCAATAATGCCAGTGGTGGTATGTGTTAGTCACTGTACAGAGAGCTTTATGAATGAAGTATCACATTTAATCTTAGAGAAGGGGACGGGGTGGGGAGAGGGAGTGGGAAAGATGGCCTGGGAGTTTGGGGTTAGTAAGCGCAAACTGTTATATTTAGAATGGATAAGCAGTGAGGTCCTGCTCTACGTCACAGGGAGCTATATGCAATCTCTTGGGTTAGAACATGATGGAAGATATTATGAGAAAGGGAGTGTGTGTGTGTGTGTTTCTGGGTCACTTTGCTCTACAGCAGAAATTGGCATACAACACTGTAAATCAACTATACTTTTAAGAAAAAAGAAAAAAACCTTAGAGATTATCATCTCCATTATACTTTTAGAGAAATTAACTTGCGTAGGGTTACAGTTAGTCAGGGAAAGAGCTAGGCTTTCAAACCAGTGCCTGTCTGTCTCTTAAAAGTTCTGGTTTTGTTATGCTGTTGTATGCTACACCAGGATCTAATGCATACTTTAACATAGATTTATCTTGCAAAGAGTTCAAATAGCGATTCCTCACTGTTCATCAGAACAGTTGTTTGAGGTTGACTCTGCAGATAAGAATATTCTTACTCTTTGCAGATGAGAATATTCTGATACAGCAGCATCTTATATTGCTTAGAGCAGTGTAAATTGCTACAAACTTTCCAAAAGTAACTTGGTAATGAGTGTTGAAAATGCTGACATGTTGGATATCTTTTGATCTAATAGTTCCACTTTTAGGAATATTTCCCCATGAAATAATTGAGCAAGTGCACACTGATGTATGTTATATGATGTACACTGTGGCATAATTTAATAGAGAAGTAATTCAGAAACTACTTAAATGTCTAAGCATAGGATATTGGTTAAATTAATTATGAATAATGGAATTATTATTTTTGGATTATGTACCGCTTGTGGCTTCTAATAATGATGGCTTAGGTATTGTTGGTATAAATTGTCCTTATTATATTGTTTGGATGGTAAAAGTAGTTCGAAAACAATATAAAAATATATGTTTATAGTACATGGGTATGTTGTAGAAGTATGGAGAAAAATCAGGAGGTTTACACCCTAAAATGTTAACAGTGGTTAACTGGTGGGATTATGGGGGAGGCTTTTATTTGCTTTTTTTTGGCTGTGTTTCCAAATTTTAAATTTAAAAAGTCAAAAATCATAATAGCACCTGGGAGCTACAGGAATGGCTAGCGTCACCAGCTGATATTAAAACCCACTAAACCCCCCATCAGTTTTAGTATTAGAGCTTTTTTATGGTTTTTGATACTGTTCTTGAGTGAATTATAATTTGAAATTAACTATAAAATCTATTTATTGCAGCTTGTATATGAATTTTTCATACGATTTTTGGAAAGCCAAGAATTCCAACCCAGCATTGCCAAAAAATACATAGATCAGAAGTTTGTATTACAGGTAAGCACATTCTTGTAGTTACAGGTAATTATTTTTCAGTTGATAGCACTTTATGTAATTTCTCTTGATATTTGTTAAAAAATCTTGCAGTGACAGTTATATCACCCTGTAAACAAATACATATATGTAAGTTAGTTTCCATTATTGCCTGTTAAAAGTAATAGGTACCTCTTTAATTTATTATGGTGGAAATTATTACATTTAAAACAAGGAATGCTAGTGCCTAAATCCCTGCAGTTTTTCTTAAAATTTAACTATAAAGGAATTTTATATATATAGACCTATTTTTTGTGAGTCTTTTTTACTTCAATTAATTTTATTATAGTTATAGTTGTACAACAATCATCACAACCCAATTTTGTGGCATTTCCTTCCTGAACCCCCAGTCCATCTGTTTCCCTCCCAACCTGTCTCCTTTGGTAAACATAAGTTTCTCAAAGTCTTTTGAGTTGGTATCTCTTCTGCAACGAAGTTCATTGTATCCTTTTTTTAGATCGCACATGTAAGTGATAGCATATGACGTTTGTGTCTCACTGTGCACCACCCATTTTGAGTTTATTTTTGTGTATGGTGGTAAGGACTGCTCTAATTTCATGCTTTTACATGTAGCTGTTCAGTTTTCCCAGCACAATTATTGGAAGGACTGTCTTTGCTCCATTGTATATTCTTACCTCCTTTGTCATAGATTAGTTGACCATAGGTATGTGAGTTTAATTTTGGGCTTTCTATCCTGTTCCACTGATCAATATTTTTGTTTTTGTGTCAGTATCATACTGTTTTGATGTGTGTAGCTTTGTGGTATAGTCTGAAGTCAGGGAGCCTTATTCCTCCAGCACCATTTTTCTTTCTTCTTTTTTTTTTAATTTTTATTTTTTTCATTGCTTAATGAATTTTATTACAATTATAGGTGTACAAAAATCATCACAACTCATTTTGATAGCATTTCCATCCCAAACCCTCAGTGCATCTCCCTACCCCCCAGATTGTCTTATTTGGAAACCAAAGGTTTTCCAAAGTCTGTGAGTCATTGTCTGTTTTGCAAAGAAGTTCATTGTGTCTTTTTAGTTTCCACATGTAAGCGGTAGCATTGGATGTTGCTGTCTAATTGTCTGACTGGTTTCACTTTGCATGATAATTTCTAGGTCCATCCATGTTGCTATCAATGTTGGTATTTCGTTCCTTTTAATGACTGAGTAATATTCCGTTGTGTGTATGTACCACATTTTCCCTATCCACTCCTCTGTCGATGGGCATATAGGTTGTTTCCATGACCTGGTTATTGCATAGAGTGCTTCAGTGAACACTGGAGTACGTGTGTCTTTTCGAGTCATGGTTTCCTCTGGATAGATGCCCAGGAGTGGGATTGCTGGATCAAATGGTATTTTGAGTTTTCTGAGGAATCTCCATACTGTTTTCCACAGTGGTTGCACCAGTTTGCATTCCCACCAGCAGTGTAATAGGGAACCTTTTCCTCCACACCCTCTGCAGCACTTATTGTTTGTAGACTTTTGATGATTGCCATTCTGGCCTGTGTAAGGTGGTACCTCATAGTGGTTTTGATTTGCATTTCTATAGTAAGGAGCAGTGTTGAACATCTTTTCATGTGTTTATTTGCTATCTGCATGTCTTCTTTGGAGAATTGTCTGCCTAGATCCTCTGCCCATTTTTTGATGGGGCTGTTTGTTTTTTTACTACTGAGCTGTAGGAGGTGTTTGTAAATTTTTGAGATTACTCCCTTGTCAGTCGATTCATTTGCAAATATTTTCTACGATTCTGTGGGTTGTCTTTTTGTTTTGTTCAGGGTTTCTTGTGCTGTGCAGAAACTTTTAAGTTTAATTAAGTCCCATTTGTTTATTTTTCTTTTTATTGTCCTTACTCTGACACATGGATCTGAGAAGATGTTGCTGTCATTTATGTCAGAGAGTATTTGGCCTATGTTTTCCTCTAGGAGTTTAATAGTATCTGGTCTTATATCTAGATCTTTAATCCATTTTGAGTTTATTTTTGTGCCTGGTGTTAGGAAGTATTCTAGTTTCATTTTTTTACATGTAGCTGTCCATTTTTCCCAGTACCACTTACTGAAGAGGCTGTTTTTTCTCTAATGTATATTCTTGCCTCCTTTCTCATAGATCAGTTGACTATAGATGTGTGAGTTCAATTCTGGGGTTTCTAATCTGTTCCACTGATCTCTATTTCTGTCTTTGTGCCAGTACCATAGCCATTTTTCTTTCTTAGGATGGCTTTGGAATTCTGGGTCTTTTGTTCTTCCAAACCAACTTTAAAATATTTTCTTCTAGTTCTATAAAAAATGCCATTGGTAATTTTATGTAGGTTGAAAACTTCTCTCTACCTAAGAATTTAAAACTGTTTCATACATCTGTTAAAATTGAGTAGGCATGGTCTACAGCGTAAGTAACGTTTGATAAATAATCAAAGTCAGGGTGCTAGTGAGATTTCACTGCTTAGGAACTAATACAGCTTAATTACCTTAAGATTCCCTTAAACAGAGTGACTCTGACCTGTCTGTTTGGAACTTCTTTGTAATTTTCTTGATTGGTCACGTTACATTTTACAACTGTAGATCATGTATTTTTATCCTGGACTAGGGTATTTCTATGGCTCCCTGAGTTTTTAGGTAATATTTTCTTGTTCTTTATGACATTCTTCTACAAAAGTAGGTACTTGAGCCAACTGATGCATGGATTGTTGTAGCTCCTTTCTAAGTGATGAGATGCCATTTGTAGGAAAGAATAAGTATTTCTTAGTGAGCCAATATGCAGAACTTGAATTTAAAACATTACTTTGGAGAGTTCCCACTATGGCCTAGTTGTAAAAAACCTGATCAGGATCCATGAAGACACAGGTTCAATCCCGGACCCCGCTCAGTGGATTAAGGATCCCAAATTGCTGTGGCTGTGGTGTAGGTTGGAAACTGCAGGTGCAGCCCTAAAACAAGCAAACAAATACCTCATTACTTTGTCGGGAAATTGATCTCCTGTGCCTTACCTGGATAAAGGTTGACAACCTTGGTGATGACCTCATTCCCCTCACTTAATTAAATTAACACATTAGAATTTTGGGTATAATAGGTTGAGAAGTCTTGGAATAGTGAAGTTCAAGAAGTAGATAGGTCAGTAAATCAGTGGATTCATGGATCACAGGGAAATAGACAGATGGACCCAGAATCCTTACCAGGGAGGCAAAATGCATTTTAGGCAAAACAAAAGCAAGACAAAACAGGTCTGTGACTGCAAGTTAGCGGTAGCCCCTGCTTCTCAGCACTGATGTAATAACAAGGTTCTCTTATATGTATGGTAAATTAAAGTGCCCTCAAGGATCAGATAATGATTCTGTAGTAGAGCCCGTGTTTAGTTGCCATGGAAACAGTAAACCCTGTGATCTTGCATGAAAAGCATGCATGCCCAGTCAGTGCGCTCTCCATGGTAGACAAGTTCTGACGGTAATAAACCTCCTGAGATAAAAACAGAGAAACCCACACATGGAAGGGACATTTGGGGTTGTCTCCTCTAGTTCTGTACCCAGTGAATCAGTTTGCTTTAAAACTCTGTTAAGGGGTGACCTCTGCTTGCCCTTTTTCAGTGAGGAAGGACCACATGCCAATTGTTCATTTTTGTTACAAAGTGCTTTTTTATGTTGAACCTTCCTATACCTTGTACCATTTGGCCTTATTTCCTCAGAATAGTCCCGTATAGTCCCTTAGTATATCACTGGCCCAGGCATAATCTTTTATATTTACCTCTCGCCTCCTTTTCTACAGGAGGGCATTTATGGCTCAGGTGCTTTGAGGCCTGTTTACAATATCCAGATGTCGGACAAGAGGAGGAAGAATAGCTTCCACTGAAGGGAGCTTTAACTCTCTCTCTTTCTTCAGTTATTGCTACACAGTTTTTTTAATTCCAATAGAAAATTTTTTTCTCCCCAATTCAGATTTTTATGTGAAATTTTTTGTTAGTTATAAAATCCTGTTCAGGATGAACTAAACGCATCTGCCTTCTGGATCTAGCCTCCCGGCTGCCAGTATGCGTCCTCTTCTTTATCCCTGTCTTATTTGTCAGTTTTTGCAGTTTTCGACATGTGTCCATTTGTCTTCCAGGATGCCATCTGTGTCTGAGCACAGTGTCCTGAGTCTGGTCAGTCCAGTGCAGCTTAGCGGTGGGGTCACCCTTCCCTTGTCTGGATGCTAGGTTTCTTCAAGGAGAAGTCTCATTAGCTTTTGCTTTTCCATGCCACTGCTAACTTAGGTTCAATAGGTGTGTGGTTTTAACCGACTTCTAATTTGGTTTTGTGGATGTTGTTGTAAACCCATTTTCCCTTGTTCCTGTCCCATTTTGCAGTTTGCTTTTTATCCGACATATATTTCTATGTCCCTACCTCCCTAGCCTTTTGAAGTATTTCTGCATCTTGATCCTGTCATTTCACCTGTTCACTTTGCTTTCCATCTTTATCACATCTGTGACTTTCTTAAATACACCAGCAGTTGGCCTCATCTAAGCCCCTGAATGAAATCGTTAAACTAGCCAGGACTGGATCAAGGCCTGTGGCGGTGCCTTTAGAACTTCCCTTTATTTTAGCACAGCTTCACCAATCAGTAGTCTTTGAATTCCCTCCTTGAATCAGTTAGAAGTTTACCCTAGAATATCAGCATCCTTGCATTTGAAATTTTGGTTTATAAGGAGAGTTGTAGAGACTTTGTCAGGTGCAATGGTTTTACCATATTTTACCTAGTTTTTATCTGGCGTTTAGCTAGGATTCTGTTTGCAGCATTTCCCTCATCTGCGGGCCTTGGCACTTTATCATAAAAAGGAATGCCATTCATCCTCCATGGGCCATATGTGAACTTTTGGGGTTACACTGTTTACTGGTAATGTTGTCCTAAATACTTGAAAATCATGACATTGCTTGTCCTGAGTTTTGCTAGAGACAAGTAATACAATATAAAGAGTGAAGCTCATCTACATAATTTATGTTTTCAGTCCCTGCCTCATTTTTTCAACTTTTTTGGCTTTTTTTATCTTCCCTCTGCTGGATCTGTTGATGAGCTCAGCCTTTAGACCAGGGGTCACCCCAGTGCCTGGAACATCAGGAAAAAGTCAGACAGGGTATTGGTGAAATCAGCATCCCCACTGAGTGGAACCTGAATGTATCATATGACTAACCAGTACATTGACTGTCCCGTTGGGAGTGATCTCTGGTTGCCTGTCAGCTGCCATCTTCCAGATTGCCCTGTTCATACGTGTTGGTAACCTGAAATGTTGGCCTCCTAATCCTTTTCCTTCCTTGGGTTTGCTGATGACTTACCCCGGGACCCCAACGTCTTCTAACAGGGGGAGCCTCCTTCCCCTGCCTGCTTCTCCTGGGCTTCCTTCCTCTGAGCTTTGGTCCTGACTTGGGACCTGCTGGCCATGCGTGGGCCTTTTGAGACTGAAGCATTATTACTGAGATTCTACCCTCTTCTCCGCCATCCCACCCTACCCTCCTCTTCCTCTGACCAATGTGCCTTAACTGTCCTTGAGCTGGCAGATCCTTTGTATGCCTGTATCCCGTGATCAGCTCATTCGTTTTGCACCCTCTTTTTTCTCTACGCCACGGATTCCACTGGTGCTACCTGGTCCTAGCCTGGTTCTCTTGTGACATGGGACCCTTATACGTTTCCCTTATGCAAATCAGAACGACATTTACCTTGTTCCCTTTCTTATGCTCTGTGGATTCTCAGAGATCTTCAGAGTGTTTTGGTGATCTCAGCTCAATCAGTTAGACATCATTTATTCTGGCTATAAGATTTATGCTTTTCTGTGGCAGCTGGCTGTATTCTTTACAGTCTATTCTGACTCTCCTTCTTCCATACACAAATGCAAAACAAGAATTGAGCTATTTTAACATGATGTAGTGGAGGGAAAGTTGAAAAGCTCTGGATTTGAATCCTGATTCTCCTGTGCACTTTTTTTTTTTTTTTGGTCGTCTTGTGTTTTTAGGGCCACACCTGTGGCATATGGAGGTTCCCAGGCTAGGGGTCCAATCAGAGCTGTAGCCTCTGACCTACGCTGCAGCCACAGCAACACCAGATCCGAGCTGCGTCTACAACCTACACCAGAGCTCATTGCAACGCTGAGTGAGGCCAGGGATCGAACCTGCAATCTCATGGTTCCCAGTCGGATTTGTTTCCACTATGTCATGGTGGGAACTCCCCCTCTCTGTACTTTTAAGTTTATTTTAGGAGCTGAGAATATGAGCTGTGGATAAGAAGAAACTGCATTCAAACCCTGGCTTTTCTACCTACATGTAGTGTGACTTTTAGCAAGTAAATGCACTTGCTACCTGATCAGGAGTTTCCTCATTCATGACATGAATTGGATAACAGAATAAATGAGATACTGTTAAGTAAAATTTACTATTAAATTTGCCTAATGGAGGTGGCACTATGGATGCAAACAGGGCTTCCTACCTTGAGTCTCAAATGGGTACTGGAAACTGGGGCAGATCATTGACTGTTCTGAGCTTCAACGTTTTCTTCTGTAAAATAGCAGTAACAGTTGCTTCTCCTACAACAAGTAAAGTAACAGTTCCCTCTTATGAGTTACAAAGTAGGCTGTTATGATGATAAAATAATGACTTATAAAAATGTCTGATAGTATCATATGTGGGGCATAATAGTTGCTCATTAAAGATTAATTCCTCTTTTCACACCTTACTCATATTACCTGCCCACAATTGGTAAGATATCTTATTTTTCTTGATCCCAATATTAATTTTAAAACCTCCATCTTTTGAAACAAAACTTTTAAAATTTATATGATACAATACAGTTTTGCAAAGAAGGCTTGAATAAATGCAGAAACGTGTATTTCTAGATGGAAAGACTTGCCATCATAAAAATGTCCATAGAATCTCCAAATTAAAAATTTAGTTGCGTTTTTAATTAAAATTTCAGTAGTTTCTTTCTGTGAAATTTCAGAGATCATGAAATAAGAACTTTTTTGTCTTTTTAGGGCCGTACCTGTGGCATGTGGAGGTTCCCAGGCTAGGGGTTGAATCAGAGCTGTAGCCGCTTGGCCTATGCCCCAGCAACATCATATGTGAGCTGTGTTTGTGACCTTTACCGCAGTTCACAGAAACACCAGATCCTTAACCCACTGAGTAAGACCAGGGTTCGAACCTGCATCCTCGTGGATGCTGGTCAGATTTGTTTCCACTGAGCCGTGATGGGAACTCCCAAAAAACTTCCTTTTTTAAAAGGAAACTAATGACATTTTATTAGATATTAAAATGTACTCCAAAGGTACATTAAGTAAATCAATGTGGTATGGGGACAGGGAACTGGAACATAGTAGAGACTTGGGTGGAAATGACCCTTCTTAGTATGCCATAAAACTTATAAAAAATGTATGAATAGATACCTATATACATAATATATATATTAAATTGGTATAATGCTCTGAAGAGGAGACCTGATAATACTCTGTTGACTCTATTTGACTCCATTTGTGAGTAAGAAATTCCATGACAAATAGGTATGTACACAGAGCATGTATAAGGATACTGAATCCTTCATTATTAATGACAATTAGAAAATTGGGAACAGTTTAAAAGTTCCCCAGTAGGGGGTTGGTTGAATAAACTGCAGACATTCATATTATAAAATATTCATCAGTCTATATAAAGAATGAGGTAGAGCTACACACATCCTGTTTTTATCCTGAAACATGCGTATTATGGAACAATATGATATTTTGAACCTGTGTCTGTGAGTTGTCTGGTAGGGTATAAGATTATATGTGATGATCTTCACTTCCTAATTTTTATATTTCTCTATTTTTTGCATTAAAAATAGTGAACCTTTATAAGACTACTATTACTTTATGAAAGAATAAAAGATCCTTTTTTTCACTTCTGTATGTCCTTTAAAATCTGAAGCTTGATGGAAAGCTTCTTCTGTTGCATCAAGAGCCCCTTTCAGTACCTCTCATTTTCTTTCCTCATCAGGAAGAGGTATACATTTGTGGTTAAGCATGTAGACTTATTTGGATTCAGACTCTCATTTCTTAGTGCGTGACCTTGGGCAAGTCATATAACTGCTCTATACTGCAGTTTCCTCATCTGGAAAGTGAATTTAAAATGTCTGTAATATGATAGTCTGTTGTAAGGTTTGTTGTGCAGATTTAATAAGTGAATACATATATAAACACTTGGAACAATTCCTGACAATAGTAAGTGTTTACTAAATGTTCTGCAGTTACTGTCACTGCTATTTTTATTAGGCTCAGTTCTTGTTTTGAGAAATTTTCTTTCACCATTATTTTCTAGAACAACCTCAGTCTAGAAGTTATGTGGTATTAGTCTATCATGTCTTACCTAGCATGTTATCAGTAGTTTTTTTGGGGGGGCACACCTTCAGCACAAGGAAATTCCTGGGCCAGAGACTGAATCTGTGCCACAGCAGCTACCTGAGCCACAGCAGTGATAATGTCAGGTCCTTAACCCACTATGCCACCAGGGAACTCCGCAATCTTTTAAAATCCAACTTTTACCATTCTAAAATATGAAAAAGCCCTTTGGTTCTTCTGTGGTAGTTGGAATCTTTTTTTTTTTTTTTTTTTTTTTTAATTTTATGGCTGCCTCTATGGTATATGGAAGTTTCTAGGCCAGGGATTGAATCTAAGCCACAGCTGCGACCTATGCCCAGTGTGTTGGGCTGGGGATCGAACTGCACCTCTGCAGCAACCTGAGCCACTGCAATTGTATTCTTAACCCACTGCAGCCATGGTAGGAACTCTGGGATTTTTTTTTTAAGATGTTAAATATGGTCTTCTGTCCTTGGATTCTCATCAGTTCCACTTCACCAACTGATTTCTTCCAGTCAGTGTCAGAAGTAAACGTGTACTTAGTGGCAGGAGTGTGTACTTTTTAGTATGTGAGAACCAGGGAAGTGCAGATATTAATGAAAAAGTCTGGGTGTGACAGAAAGGAGTTGATGGAAACGTTGGTGCCCAGAGAACTTGGACCCCACTGCCAATCTGCTCCTCTTAAATGTTGGCTGATTGCTAAGTGGGCCAAGGGTTGCTAGATACTTTTGATTTTCTTTTTTGAATTTGCCTTATTATTTAAAAATTTTTTTTCATTATACCTGGTTTTACAGTGTTCTGTCAAATTTCTGCTGTACAGCATGGTGACCCAGTTACACATATAAGTATACAGTCTTTTTTTCTCACATTATCATGATACATCACAAATGACTAGACATAGTTCACAACACTATACAACAGGATCTCATTGCCTATCCATTCCAAAGGCAATAGTTTGCATCTATTAACCACAGATTCCCAGTCCAACCCATTCCCTCCCATTGTCCCTTGACAACCACAAGTGTGTTCTCCAAGTCCGTGATTTTCTTTTCTGTTGAAAGGTTCATTTGTGTTGTATATTAGATTCCAGATATAAGTGATATCATATGGTATTTGTCTTCTCTTTCTGACTTCACTTAGTCTGAGAGTTTCTAGTTCCATCCATGTTGCTGCAAATGGCATTATTTTATTATTTTTTATGACTGAGCAGTATTCCATTGTGTATATATACCACATCTTCCTAATCCAATCATCTGTCGATGGACATTTAGGTTGTTTCCATGTCTTGGCTATTGTGAATAGTGGTGCAATGAACATGTGAGTGCATGTGTGTTTTTCAAGGAAAGTTTTGTCTGGATATATGCCCAGGAGTGGGATTTCTGGGTCACAGGGTAGTTCTGTGTATAGTTTTTTAAGGTATCCCCATACTGTTTTCCATAATGGTTGTACCAATTTACATTCCCACCAACAGTGCAGGAGGGTTCCCTTTTCTCCATACCCCCTCCAGCATTTGTTATTTGTGGACTTGTTAATGATGGCCATTCTGACTGGTATGAGGTGTAGTTTTGATTTGCATTTCTCTAATCATCAGTGATGTTGATTTGAGCATTTTTTTCATGCGCTTGTTGGCTATCTGTATATCTTCTTTGGGGAAATGTCCTTTCAGGCCTTTTGCCCACTTTTCAATTGGGTTGTTGGCTTTTTTGCTTTTGAGTTGTATAAATTGTTTGTATATTTTAGAGATTAAGCCCTTGTCAGTTATGTCATTTGAAACTATTTTCTCCCATTCTGCAAGCTGTCGTTTTGTTTTCTTTTTGGTTTCCTTTGCTGTGCAAAAGCTTGTCAGTTTGATCAGGTCCCATTGGTTTATCTTTGCTTTTATTTCTGTTGCTTTGGGAGACTGACCTGAGAAAACATTTGTAAGGTTGATGTCAGAGAATGTTTTGCCTATGTTCTCTTCCAGGAGTTTGATGGTGTCTTGTCTTATATTTAAGTCTTTAGGCCATTTTGAGTATTTTTGTGCATGGTGTGAGGGTGTGTTCTAGTTTCATTGATTTGCATGTAGCTGTCCAGGTTTCCCAGCACCACTTGCTGAAAAGACTGTCTTTTCCCCATTTTATGTTCTTGCCTCCTTTGTCAAAGATTAATTGACCCTAGGTATCTGGTCTTTTGATTTTTTCTTTTTTTAACCTGGAAATCTAGATTTTTGTGTGAGCCAGTCAAAACTGTTTGTGACTTGTACCTTTGAAGGGTTTGCTCTCTTTTAATTTAAGAATGGACTGGCTTGCTTAAATTTCATAGTAATTTTTGTTAACTCTAAATTTACATAACCTTTAAGCATTTATTTCCTTAATCTAAGTTTTTACACAAGAAATCTGTTAGAGGCTTATCAAAGGTAGTCAGTTGATTACATAGTATACTGTGTCCATGGTAATGTTGATTTTAGACTTAGGTAACTTAGCTCTAAGTGTGTAGGCTTGCCTAGGCTTATGAAACAACTTTGTCTATTCCCAATAAAGATAACTTTCATTTGTGTTAGATAGGTTGGGAAAACAGTTTCTTTCTGACACTTCCCTCCCCTAAGATCAAAAATGAATTGCCAAACCTTGCATTATTTCATAGGGTGGGTTATTGTGACAAGAATTTAGTAGCATATTTCTAAAGATTGCTTCCCTCTGCAAGTCTGAAAAGTAGTCAGTTGTTGCTAAGAAACATACTATTCAAATATCTCCATGAACATATGTACGCTGGAGATGGCTATTTAGTAATTTGTACTTCACATTTGCAGTTATATTTAGCTGAAAGGTGCCGTAATTATCATGCAAATTATGCAAATCATCCAGCCTGTCCTTAACAGTGACCTTTTGTTATTACATTTTAAAAACTCAAGACAAATTGAACAGGACACAAAACCAAGCCATTACAAAATGGCTTTGTAAATTTCATGAGGCCTTGAATCTCAGCTCTGATACAAAGAACTATTTTCGAAATAAGTTCCTCGAATATGTCAAAATGTTTACATTTCTCTATGAGTCTATAGCAAATGCAACTTTATTTCTACCAGGAATTTTATCAAATAGCCATTACCGATTAACAATAAATCACCTCATTCCATCCTAACCTGTAATTGAGAAACCTTAAAAAAGGGCCTTCCTGCTCTGCCTGCTGGCTTGGTAGGCACGTGGCTTGTGCTGGGCCAGAGGGCCCCAGGCCTGTAAGGACCTTGCTCATGGTTTCATGCTTTGCTGTTGCTGTCTTGAAATTCTTAATAATGTTTGATCAAGCAGCAGTGCATTTTCATTTTGCCAGGGCCTCAAATTATGTAGCTACTCGGTGCATCATTATGCAGCATAACAACTCTTTTTGAAATGCTGGCCACTTTGGTTGTCTTACAAAATTTAAATCTCAGGGCTTTCTTGAATCAGAATGAATGCTTACAGGAGAAAAGAATGGACTTCTCTACTTTGTAGAAAAGGCTGAAATTAGGAAGAAAATAAAAGCATGTGACTTGGCAGAGTTGTTTGTGTTTGAATGACTTAGAAAATTTTTATGCACCTTTGAAATTTTTATCCTGAGTTAGAGGGGTGCTGAAGTCAGAATTACTAGAAACTTAAAATGTGCAACCTCTGATCCCTTGTCCCCACTGTGCGTTGTCAGTGGATGCCCATAGAGCAGTTCATGTCACAGTCAGTACTCTTGAGTTGCTGTGGTTTTGATACAGTCACAGTTTCCTCGGTCTGTCTTGCAAAGCATTGGAACGGCGGGTGTTTTACAGATTTGTTAAAGTGAAAGTACATTTTCAGAGAAGGAGAGAGAGGGCTCACCTGTGCACAGGTTAAAAAAGAGGGCCCGACTCACTCTGCAGTAGTCTTTATACCCCATGTATTGTGGACATGAATGGAGACCCAATTTCATCTTCTGATTGGTCTTGGTCAGGATGCCTTATTTGCATTGGGAACAGGTTATGTAGAGGCGGGTGAGGAGTGGGCGACATTCCCGCCCCATCAGGGAGTGAGCAGCCTGGGCTGGTCAAGGTGGGGGAAGGGGCTTTACAGTGAGCCATGGCCAGAGGCTTTGGCCTCTGGGGACTTCAAGCCTATAACAATTCACTGGAGCCAGGCTGCTTTCTCCAGGTGCATTATTGCCTGATCAAGGTTAAGGTATTAGGAAGATAATATTTTTTCAGGTAGCAGAATAGCTGAAGTTAAAAAAGCAAAGCTAGAAATGTAGAGATCGGATTTAGTTTGGAAATCATTTAGAATACCGATTTCATTGATTTACTCTTTGTTTACATGAAATAGAGCCAGGCAGTTGCTTCTTTATTGTAGAAGAGGATAATGGGCTTTTTTGTTTCAAGTCTTTTGTTCATATGGTTTATAAAGAAAGATAGCAACCCCCTGCCCATAGTCTCATTCCCTAGAGGAAACCACATTTGAGTCTTGGAGCTGTTTCCTTGTAAGCATCTCCATACTTTTAAAGAGCATTCTTACTGCTGTTTCTTGATGTTTTTTTTTTTCATTTATTTCTGCTATAAGCCATTACAAATCCCCTCTAGATCTCCCTCCGCTACATCTTTCCAATGCAGTTGTGTCACAAAATTTAATTAAGTCAAACTGCAGTGTTTGCATTAGTGTGACTGTGTACATGTTGTTCAGAGCCAAGGCACACATTATGCTATAATTACATTTCTTGTAGGACTTCTTTTTTTAAAACTCCTAGAATGAGTCGTTGCCTTTTCTTTCACTTGCTTGCTTATGTAGTGGTCACTAGCTCACCCATTAGTCCTCTGAGCGTACCCTGTAGCTCTTCTCTGCTCATCTCTGTTCCTTTCCTTTCCTTGGACTCCTTCTTCCCAGAGCCCCTGGCATCCGGCTCTACTAGACCCTGGTTACTTTCTCTAGGCTGTGCCATCCTGGGACTCCTTTTGTCACTCTTCTGGATTATGTCTTTACTTGTTCTGTTTCCTCTCTTTTTGGTGAAATACATCCTTTAGATTCTTCCTAAGAAAGTGTGAATTGGATGTAAATTTTTTGAGACCTCCTTCTTTGAAAATGTCTTTGTTTTGTTCTCCCATATACTCAGTTGACATTTCGGCTAGGTTTGGATTTTTTAAATTGAAAGGAATTGCTCTGTTGTCTTCTAACTTTCCGTGTTGGTGTAGAGAAGGCCCGTACCAGCTGAACTCCTTGTCCTTTATAGTGACCTGTTTTCTCTGTATGCTTTTAAGATCCAGTGTCCAGAAACTTCAAAGTGTTGTGCTTTGGTGTGTGTCTTTTGTTCATTTACTGTGCACATGACATAATGACCTTCAGCTGTGTTGAAACTTAGGTCCTTTTTCCCTGGAAAATGACATTACTTCCCAGATGACTTACTTCTCTCTATTTTCTCTGTTTTTCTGTCTCTGTACCTGTTTAGAATGCCTGTTAGTCGTGTGTTGGACCTTTTGGATTGATCCTCTAGTTTTCTTATGTTCTTTCTATTGTATACTGTCTTCATCACTTGGTTATACTATTCAAGGTAGGTTTGCTCATTTTATTTTATTTTTAAATTTTATGACTGCACCCATGGCGTATGGAAGATCTTGGGCCAGGAATTGAGTCCGAGCTGCAGGTGTGACCTGTGCTGCAGCTGCAGCAGTGCTGGATCCTTTAAGCCACTGTGACAGGCCAGGGATTTAACCTGTACCTCCGCCGAGACCCAGGCTGCTGCAGTTGGTTTCTTAACCTACTACACCACAGCAGGAACTTCTAGGCTTGCTCATTTTAACTCTTCTGTCCTTCTGAAATTTTTATTTCTGTTAAATCTTGAATTTCCAGAAGCTGCATTTTATTTTCCTAATATTCATCTGTATTGCATTCAGATTTTGCCTCAAGGATCCAGCAGATTCATTCATTTCTGAAGATGTTACAGGTTCTTTTTTTGCAGTTTTTTTTTGTTCCTTGCAGTATGAATATTTCCTCTGTGTTTTTTATGATTGTTTTGGTCTCTGTCTTTTACGTTAGATTGTTTCGTGATCTTTGACTATGTTCATAGTTACATGATAGTCTTTAAAAAGCCTCTTACTGGAGTTCCCGTAGTGGCGCAGCGGTTAACAAATCCGACTGGGAACCATAAGGTTGCAGGTTTGATCCCTGGCCTTGCTCAGTGGGTTAATGATCCAGCGTTGCTGTGAGTTGTGGTGTAGGTCGCAGATGCGGCTCAGATTCTGTGTTGCCGTGGCTGAGGTGTAGGCTGGTGGCTACAGCTCCGATTAGACCCCTAGCCTGGGAACTTCCATATGCTGTGGGTGCGGTCCTAAAACAACAAAAGGCAAAAAAAAAAGGCCTCTTAGAACCTGTGTGTGTGTGTGTGTTTGCACACACGTGCACATATAAGTGGGAGACACTTGGCACATTGGGCAGAAGCCTTTCCATTTCATTGAGAAACCTTTAGATATCAGTATATCTATAGATGTTTCCCCTTGAGGCTGTCAGTTTTCCCAAAAAGGTACCTTAGGGATCCTTGGCTGCCAAAGGTCTCTGTCTTCAGCATGCAGAGTTTTATTATATTCTGTTATTTTCAGTAAGTGTGTTACTTAGCTGTATGTGATGTCTCCACGCCTAGACTTGCTCCTTTATTCCCTTCAGGTGATGGTTGTAAATCTCTGCTACATGACATGGGACGAGGGCGGAACAGAGAAGGGGACATGGGCGGAACAGAGGATGGGGACATGGACGGGACAGAAGATGGGACATGGATGGGAGCAGAGGAGCGGGGACAGAGGATGCGGACCATAGATGGGAACAAGATCGTGACAGAGGATGGGGATGGCGACCATGGATGGGCACAGGGGATCAGGGACAAAGAACGGGACATGGATGGGAATAGAGGATTGAGGACAGAGGATATGGATGGGGACAGAGGATCAGGGACAGAGGATCATGAGGTCTTGTTACTCTTTCTCCAAACTCTGAATCAGTTCTATTTCTAGCTCCGCACACCCTTGCCATCATATGTATCTAGTGCCTTCCATTCTTAAGCCTTTTAAGGATTCTCTGGTGTGAATTGGCTTGCTTCTGTTGGCTTCTCTTCCTGCTGGCAGAATGGAAACACACTTAGAATGGAGAAAGAGGAAACCTAAGACAGTGACCCCTTGGCATCCACTTTCCATCCTTGAGGGATATGCAGATTTGTCTAATCTGCTCTCCAACTCCCTCTGCCCTGTGGCTTTCTTCCATGTTTATTCCTTTCCTCTCATTTCAGGTGGTCCTCAAGAGGAGAGAGGTTCACTCTGCCATGTCTAATTGGAAGACCCTAACTACTTTTTTCATTTGCCCCCTCCTTTTTTTTTTTTTTTTTGGCTTTTTAGGGCCACAGTCGAGGCATATGGAGGTTCCCAGGCTAGGGTTCAAATCGGAGCTATAGCTGCCGACCTCTGCCACAGCCACAGCCACAGCCATACCAGATCCAAGCTGCCTCTGTGACCTACACCACAGCCACAGCAATGCCAGATCCAAGCCGCGTCTGCAACCTACATCACAGCCCATGGCAACGCCAGATCCTTAACCCACTGAGTGAGGCCAGGGATCGAACCTGCCACCTCATGGTTCCTAGTCAGATTCGTTACCAGTGAGCCACAATGGGAACTCCTCATTTTGCCCTTTTAATTTCACTGTATGTTTATTATGAGGTTCAAAGGAGGGTCTTTGGCGCAATCACTAGGCGGATCCTCTCTGTTGGCTTCAGGAAGGCTGACTTTGTAAACTAGGAGGCAGTATGTTGACAGGTCTGTCTTTGCTCTGTAATCACCTTGGAAACTCTCCAACTTCTTGTCTTTGACAACAGGTTGCCTGTTATTTTGGACAGAGTCCAGCTAGGCATTTACGGATACTGGATTGTATTTTCATTGCTTTTTTGTGGGGGGTGTTTGGAGTGTATATACGACTAAGCACACAAATATTACTTTGTTTTGGAAATTAGAGCTTATCCTACTCCATTTGGGGCCTGTGTACTATATTATTCTACCTTTTCTTATGTCTCATACATCATAAAATCATCAAGAATGTGTTCTATAAAGTAGTAGCGATTTATATACTGCAATTCATCTTTCTCATGGAATGTAGTGTATATTTTTATGTCTTTAGAAACTGACTCAAGTTAGGTGCCTGGTAATACATTTTTCTTTGAGGGCCTAATGAAAACACTAGTTAAATAATTTGTTTAATTATTATGTCTTCATGAAACTCTTAAGATTAGTAAGAGTAGATTCAAGCATAGTTGATTCAAGTTGGTAACAGTACACCCCCCCAATCCTTCTCTTATGTTAGTTGCAGATTACTCATTAAGCCCTTCTACAGCACTTAAAAATAGAAACCAAATAAAAAAACAGAACCCAAAGGTTAATTATTTCCATTGACAAGGAATGCAATGGGTAGGTTAGAAATCTTACATCATTTTGTGCAGGTACTAGGTAAGAGATTCTGGGCCCATGGGGTCATTTTTGCCTACAGGGTTCACATCTTTCTTTCTTAGACCATTTCTTGTGGAGATGTGTAGTTTACTTTTTATTGCTTTATTCTGGGCTCCACGTTTGTGTGTGTGTGTACATTCAGCAACGAGGATGGTCCTTGGCATGTGCGAAGACTGATTGATTGGCTAATTGATTGCATGACTAAGTGTGAAGAGGAATGGCCGGTATTTCAGTAGCATGTTTTATTTGGATAGGCTGGTGGTGAAGGTATGTGTTATTGAATCTGCCATGAACACTTCCCTCACCTCCTGGTTCTTCATGGATGCCATTCCATTTGTCCCAGATAGGAATATATCTGTAGATTTGTATTTCTGTGGTATGCTGTTCATTTACCTGCCTCCCTGTCACACTAGGCTCTGTAAAAGCAGCATTCATGTTGCACATCATTGTATCCCTGACACCTTGCCCAATGGATGACTCTTATTAGGCAGGTATATTCATTTGAAATACTCATTTTTTTGATTGGATGGAGGAATGCATGGCATTGGATAGTCGAAAATTTTGTTTCACTGCCCAGTTTTAAAAACTACCTTTCAGTTTGTGCCTCCTGCCATTATTCAGAGGGCCTTATTTTTTGCCTTACATCTGTCTTTTGTTCAAAGAAAAGCACCAAACAGAAGTAGATAATTTATTTGTTCACTGCCCACTAAGTTATTCTTCTGCTGTCAGTCTCAACTTCATGCCTTGATCACCTGAAATGATGCTTAAGTATGCCCTGATAGCTTTTTTTTTTTTTTGGCAATTAGGGTAGTCTGCATTGAGTTGTATGCTATCTTTATGCTCTTGAAATGTTTTGCTCTAAAGTCAACATTAGAACTATGAGTTTTGTTTTGTTGCAATGATAATGAATGCATGAAGAACTCAATAAAATTCAAACCAGTCTCCAAGTTTGTTCTTCAGCTAGAGGAACCTGACCACTGTCGTTAAAAAAAAAGGAAGTAGCAGCTTTATTGAGATGTAGCTCATATTCTATAAAATTCAGCCTTTTAAAGTTTACAATTTAATGTTTTTAAATATGTTCCACAGAGTTGTGTAACCATCACGATTATGTAATTGCGAAAAGCTTTTTATCATTTCCCAAAGAAATGCTGCAATCATTAGCAATCACCCTTCATTCTGTTTTCTGTCTCAGTGGATTTGCCCATTCTGGATATTTATATCAATGGAATCACACCATATGTGGCCTTTTTGTGTCTAGCTTCTTCCACTTAGCATGATGTTTGATAGGTTCATCCATGTGGTAACATAGTTCAGTACTTAACTCCTTTTTTTTAATTAATGAATTTTATTACATTTATAGTTGTACAACAATCATTCATACCTGTCTCATTTGGAAACCATAAATTTTTCAAAGTCTGTGCGTCAGTATCTGTTCTGCAAAGAAGTTCATTGTGTCCTTTTTTTAGATTCCATGTGTTAAGTGATAGAATTTGATGTTGGTATCTTATTGTCTGACTGACTTAATGATAATTTCTAGATCCATCCATGTTGTTTCAAATGCCCTTATTTCTTTCCTTTTAATGGCTGAGTAATATTCCATTGTGTATATGTACCACATCTTCTTTAGCCACTCCTCTGTGGGTGGACATTTAGGTTGTTTCCATGTCTTGGCTATTGTATAGAGTGTTGCAAGGAACATCGAAGTACATGTGTCTTTTTGAGTCATGGTTTTCTCTGGAGAGATGCCCAGGAGTAGGATTGCTGGATCAAATGGTAATTCTGTTTTTAGTTTTCTGAGGCATCTCCATACTGTTTTCCACAGTGGTTACACCAATTTACATTCCCAGTACTTCATACCTTTTTACAGCTGAATAATGCTCCATGACAGCATGGTTTGCAGCAGCTGATGAGTATTTGAATTATTTCCACCTTTTGACTGTTACAAATCATGCTGCAATGAACATTTCATGCATAAGGTTTTGTTTTGACATATGTTTTAAATCCCAGTAAGATGTGATCTTACTAGGATTCAGTTATTGGCTTTATAAATTACAAATGATTGGGAACTTTAAAAACGTTTTCCCTGTGTAACATACATATGGAAATCATAAATGTTCACCTCAGTGGATATTTACACAGTGAGCACACACATATGATAAGAACCATAATGTTGAGAGAGAACATTGCCAGTATCACTGAGCAGTCTTTGATGTTTGCTTTGGGTTAGGTTGTCTGAATGTACTTGTATGCTCTGGGAGAGCTGAAAGCGTGATGTAAACTTGGAGCATAAGTCCAGTAGATGATTTATGTTTAGAGTAGTGTGGTGGTTGAAATCGTGGATTAAAGGTCTTGACTGCTTGGGTTCAAATCCCATCTCTACCACTTGAGACCATGTGCATGTTAGCATTTCTGGGCCCCAATCTTCTCTTCTGTAAAATAGGGATAAAACTACCTCAGAGGGAGCTGTAATATCAGTAAATTCCTTAGGAAAGTACCTGCTGATCATGCTAGGTGCTGTGTATGATGTGTATGTGTTATCTTTTATGATTATTGTTAATTACTGTGTACCTGTGTGTGTTACCTATTGTGATTATTACTGGGTATCTCTTCACCAGAGTATGAGCCCCTGTCTGTCTTATTTATCCTTGTATCCCAGAGACTACGCCTGGCATGTAATAGGTACTCAGTAATTTTTAAGGAAGGGACTTTTAACTACTAAATGGCGGAATTCCTCAATCGTTCACTGAACCCCTTTGACTGCTGCACTGTCTTTTATTCACAACAGCTTTTGGAGCTGTTTGACAGCGAAGACCCTCGGGAACGGGACTACCTAAAGACGGTCTTACACAGAATTTACGGCAAGTTTCTGGGTCTTAGAGCATTTATCCGAAAACAGATTAACAATATTTTTCTAAGGTAAGTGGAGGGTGGGGGGAGAAGGAGAAGCACAGTTGGTGGTTTTATAGAAGTATTAAGTAATCTTCAAATATTTGAACATGGTGTGCCGACCTGACTTCTCCACCTCTCCCCTCCCTTCTCCTCCCCTTCCCTCCTCTTCACCTCGCCTCTCCACTCCTTTGTCTCTGTCTCTTTTTAGGTTTGTTTATGAAACAGAACATTTCAATGGTGTCGCTGAACTGCTGGAAATACTAGGAAGGTAAGCACATCTCTATCTCATTGTTCATCTCGGGTGAATGTAGTTCTGAAAATTCAGTGGCACAGGGACACGCTGCCCTGACCTCGTGCTGTATGCATGTCGGGTCTCTCATTTGTGCTTAGAGCATGTTCCCCAACTGATGCTGAGAGACATTTTTGTGTTCCTCTTGGTCCATAATTATGCATTGCTAGTTCTTCTGGACTGACTGAAAGAGCTAACAGTTTATTCATTTCTGTAGAGACAGTTCATCTCATCGTAGTCAGGCCACTTTCTCCAAAACAGCTTGTTCTCATCAGTTTCTAGGCTACCTGTCCTCTGCCATGTCTTTTGAAAACAAGTTTATACTGAATTGGAAAGTTTGCCATTTCAAAGGAACCATGTTCCCAGGCATGGTCCTGAACAGCTGCTACCTGGAGTAGTAGGTGAATTGGAAAGAGACGCTGTTCTGTGGGTTTCTACACACAAGGGAGGCTGATAGAAGTGGACAGTGTGATGACTTGGTCTCTCCTCCTAATACTGGGGCAGGAGGGAAGGTGGCGTCACCTGGTTCTCTGAGATGCTCTGGCTGGGTTCTTATCCTGGGGTGTCCTGGCCCGAGCAGAAGTTTCAGAGATAGGAGCTATGATGTCTGGGAAATACAAAGGATCGTAGGTGAGCAGGGCAGGCGAGTATTTTGAGAAGGAAAAGAGGGAAGGAAAAGTAGAAGTTGTTAACGCAAAAGCTTTGGGGAATCATCCAGCTACATGTAAAAGCTCAGGAGCCTTTGTCAGAAACAAATTGCCTCCTTTTAAATTTCCTGCCTACTGAAATATATTCTTTAAAGCAACTAAATCATCTTGAATGCCAGTGGGGTGGGTCTTGGGTTGTTCTGAACCAGACATAAACTTGAGATTTAACCCGATCTCACAAAAACGGTCTCAGTGTAGCTTGTAGTAACATTGCTAATTCACGTCTCTTCTCTTTTTCCTAGTATTATCAATGGCTTTGCTTTACCTCTTAAGGCAGAACACAAACAGTTCCTGGTGAAAGTGTTGATCCCTTTACACACTGTCAGGAGCTTATCACTCTTCCATGCCCAGGTAGAATTTTGTACAACTACTTTTGGAAGCAAAATAAAGTTTGTAAAGCCAGTGTTTCATTGATACTGTTATTTATTTAATTTAAACAAATGTGTTAAAAAGACTTATTAAAGTTTAAACTATCCCTCAAGGTAAATAAAAATAGTATTATGTATTTTTCTGTGTATAAGAGAATCATGGGAATATTTTTTGAGTAGGAGGAGCATTTGTTTAATCATCTCACTGTGCAGAGAACTTGGATCCTTGCCCAGGTTCACACACTTACGTATAGAACAGGTGGCATGTAATAGGATGTATATGGGCTTTTCAGATTTAGACCTTTGAACATGTGTAATCATTTTGGAATGTTCTTGAATCTTATCTCATTCTCATTTTGCATTAGTCTGTCCTTGCCTTTTGCCCCCTCTTCTAGTTCATTCACCATTTCTTTCTCACTTTCTTCATGTAAACACTCTCACAGTTAAACAAATCAGTATTTTCACTTGGTTTTCCATTACTTTAAAGAGCATACTCTGTCTTGTTGCCCTCTGATTTCCCTCCTAACACTCCCTTGCATGGTAAGCATGTCACTAGTGGGTAGATAAATGATCTAGTAGCATTTTGATTTTAGCATTTCAAAGCTCTGACCTCCCCCCCTTCCCACAAAGGGA
This sequence comes from Catagonus wagneri, assembly GCA_004024745.2. Lineage (NCBI taxonomy): Eukaryota > Metazoa > Chordata > Mammalia > Artiodactyla > Tayassuidae > Catagonus > Catagonus wagneri. Next base: position 9,008,716 of record PVHT021183526.1, on the reverse strand, counting down.
ATGTTTTGAGTTTGCATAAAAATGTGACACATTTTTCCTATGATGTTCCTCTTTAAATGTGAGATTCTGTGTTTGGAGGAAAAATTAGTCCATATGCCTCCAATTTAGAACACCATCAAAATGTTGTTTTGTAAGAGTGAATTTCTTGTCCAAGACTCTTTACGAGCCCTTTTGCAGATCTTGTCTCTAGTTTTTGAAATAGGATATCACACTTCATGATCATTAAAAAAATTCTGACTTCATTGTGTTAGCATCAGTTGTAGAATGCTTCGTGTTTGTCCAGGTTCTGACCATGGCACGTACAGCAGTATTGTTTTGAGTAATGCCTGCTTCTGATATAGGACCCTCTGGAACCACAGTAAAACCCAGTACTGTTGATGTTCTAGCAAAGAGAAAAGAAACCCATGCAATGTATCTAAAATTACATGAAGATAAGGCACTTTCAGGATATATTGGATAGGATATTTCACCTCTGCTTATCATTAGCTGGATGCTTCATGTCCCAGTATTCTTTAAAAAAAAAAAAAAAATCCCCTGGAGTCCTGTTAGTGACAGTCTTTGGTTTGAAAAAGTAGCTTCGTATTTTGCTTTATATATCTTTTATTTTTAAAATAAATTGAATGTGAAGTTATTAAAACCAGAGTCTAGAAACTTTTTAGGGAGTTTTAGTAATATATCTTTAAGCGTTTAGTATATAGAATTTCTAGTTTTGTCTTTTGTTTGTTTGTTTCTCCAGCTGGCATATTGCATAGTACAGTTTCTGGAGAAAGATCCTTCACTCACAGAGCCAGTAAGTATTTTTTCCATAATTTCAAACCTTCAGAAAGACCACTCTTCATGGCATGTAGAAAAAAAATTAATTGCAGTTTGTTTTCTCCTTTTCATTTTAGGTTATTAGGGGGTTAATGAAGTTTTGGCCCAAAACATGTAGTCAAAAAGAGGTGAGTGTTCAGTGTTAGGGTCAATGTGCTTATGAGAGCACTGAGATAATCAGCATGTGTAAAAATGCATTGTTTCACCTAAGCCTCATTGTAATTCTGTTAGGCAGGACTATAAATATTCTCATTTTACTAGTTATGAAGTTGATATTTAGAGAGATTTAGTAGCCTGCCTGGCTAAGTACAGGTGCTTAGGCCAGAATCCGATTCCGTGATTCCTGAACCCTGGGCTTTTATCCTATGTTGCTCAGGCCTAGGTCAGCCCAAGGCAGACCACCTCCGAAGTGTGGGGCTTTTGTTGTCACTGTTGATAGATGCTACAGCAGCTTGCCCAAATACCCACTTTCAAGCGTCATGATATTACTATGTGCAGTCTTAAAATATATTGCAGGCCTTTTAGTTTCAGCTGTTTCTAGTGGCCCTAGAAATCTCTGATCTACAGTCACTTGTACGCTTGCCAAGACCTAACTGGGCACCTGCTCCTTGAGATGCTGGAGTGGATGAGTCTTAGCCTCGCTTTACCCCAGATCCGCACCCACTTTGCTGAGAGGTTAGAAACCATGTGGAAAATGGCCCAGAAAAAAGGTCAGCTGTTAGTTTTACATTTGGGGGTATTTTAGAAGCACTTCAGTATATTTCTTAGCAAATGGCAGTATTTCTCTACTATATTTTGCTTTTAACAGAAATACCCTCCTCTACTCAGCGTCAGTTCTCCAAAATCTCCTTTATACAATTTCAGAATATCATTTAATTTCTTAATACCTGTTAGATAAGATTAAACTGTATTGCTACCCAGATGCGTCTCAAGATATGAAAACATTATCATTTTTCATATTTTAATTGTGTGCTTAATTTTTTCTGGGTAATTATTTCTTCATGTCTAAATAGAGTGGTTTTTATTTCTGTCAGTTTTCCATTATATTTAAAACAAGTGACTATACTATTGATTTGGCTCCATTTTCCTATCGAAAAGCTCTGTTTTTTGAGGCACGTGATACTAAGATCACGAGGTTCATTCTGCTCTGTGGTGAGCAAGTGTGTACGGATGTACACTGTACATCTGTGTTAAGTGTGGACATTGGGTCACTATGTGCTAAAGTTAGAGTGGCGCCGGTGTGTGGATGAATCTGCTCATTTGTGTCTCTCTGACTTTGCATGTACTATTTACTCGCATCTCCCGGAGGAGCGCCTAGCAGGGGCTTCAGATGTTTGGCAGGTATCTGCACGTGCCACTGTGCACTTAGAACATCATGCAGGAGCGCCCCCTGACCATTGTTTTAGAAATGAGGTGAGGGGTGGAAAGCCCCATAGGGACCCTGCTACAGCGTGTAAGTGTCCCTTGTTCTGGGGCAATAGATGAGGTAGCACATAGAATATTTTTTCCAAAGTAAATTAGAATCATATTTTCAATATTGTAGGGAATTTGTTTTTAACAAGTACCCTCTGGTGAATTCCTTACAAAATGAACATTAATGAAAATTAAATTCTGATCTATTCATGTTTGGTTTTATGTATAGAGTTTCATTACATTAAAATAGCTCAAAATTCTCATTAACCCTTATTGTGTGCATATGGATTATTCAGTCCAGTACCTGACTGTCGGTGTTTTGCATGTACTTCCAGGTCATGTTCCTTGGGGAGTTGGAGGAGATACTGGATGTGATTGAACCTTCACAATTTGTTAAAATCCAAGAACCTTTGTTTAAACAAATTGCCAAGTGTGTTTCTAGCCCCCATTTTCAGGTTAGTAATAAAGAGGGTGTGAGCTAGAGTGGCTTATGCAACATATATTACTTTGGTAAAGATTTATTTGTGTTGAAAGAAAAGTAATGGACACTGGCTACCTGTTTTTGTTTGCTGTTTTTTCACATGATCACAATACTTTTGATAATAATCACCTTCATCTTAAACACCGGTTACATGGCCACCCCTGTCCATTAACTTGAATTCCCCTGAGCACGCGGCAGGGAGGCATTATGTTTACAGGTGTGAACCCTGACACTCACAGTGGTAACATAACTTGTAAAATAGCTGAATGAGAGGTGGACTAATGTGTAAGACAGAATGCTAACTAAGCTTAAGAGAAAAAGAGAACATGATAATGCTACACTGTGCTGGGTGCTTTACATGCATTACTCCTAAACTTGAATTATCCTCCTGCCCGCCTCTCTAGGGGAGAAAGTGACTCGCAGAGCATGATGTGCTCAAGCTCCCATTCAGTACGAAGTGGGGAGTCAGTAGGTGCAGCTTCTTTTGAAAGCAGGTGACCTTCCCGTGGCACCACGCTGCCTCCCTGTGGCGACTCTGGGGGAACACGGGGAACAACCCTGAGCAACTCTTTTCTCAGTTGGGGCAGCGCTGAGGTACCCACACTGTGGGGAAGAGGGTGCCCTGGGGTCAAACACATTAGGTTTTGTACTTTGTCCACCAAAGGTCCAAATCTCAGACCTGGACAATTGCCTCCTTATGTACTGCCTGTGGATTTGAAGAGATTGCTCAGATTGGAGCTGGCAGCACAGAACCCCATGGCTAACGTGGTGGACTTTTCCCTGAGCTGTCATTATCCTGCATAGAGACACTGGCTGTAGTCATTGTTATGACTTTTAACCTAAAGACGTCTTAGTGTGTGAAGTCAGTGATCTTAAGACAACCTTGCAATTGTATCACAAAGCCAAAAAAAGAAGTGACCATTACATTCCGATGATATGCGTCAGGCCTGCGTCTTAGAAATGCAGGACACTATGTAGATGTTTTTACACATTCACATTGTCTGTGGTGCTCAGATATCTGGGTTGTTCACCTAATTCTTTAGTCTTTATTAGATGTTTGGTATCATGGAGAGAGAAGAAAAGGACTCTCTTTTAAAATGAGAAAAGTATTGCCAGGAAGCCTTCACTGATGCTCAGAAGCTTAGAAAGGAGATGAACTGTCTGACACAGCTGGTGCTGTGTCTTAAGGCTACTTTAACAAAATACCACAGACAAGGTAGCTTACAAACAACAGCAGTTTTTTCCCCCAGTTCTGGAGGCTGGTAGTCCATTCTGAAACGATGGCAGTATGGTGGCAGCACGGCTGGATGAAGGCTCTCTTCTGGGCTCCAGACTTTTGGTTATGTCCTCACACGGTGGGAGGGGTGAGGGGGCGGCTCTCGGGAGCCTCTTTTCAAGAAGGCACTTTTCAAAGGCACTTGTTTGGCCCTGGAGGTTAGGATCCGACATAGGAGTTTTGAGGAGACACAAGCACTTAGACCACATGAGGCTTCCACAAGGAAACCCTGTGTGGCTTCAACACAGTGCTGGATTTCTCGTAGTTCTCTCGGCTGGGAGCCTGCGATGTGCAGGCCAGTGAGCTCCGCCACTGTGAGGGTGCTTTGTGGCTTGCACACCTTCTCTTTGGGTCCTTCACCCTGGGTGCTCACGTGGCCTCTCCTGTCCTTGCTGCTGGAGGAGAGAGAAGGGAGTCTCCGTCTTCTCTTCATAGAGGGCCTCCAAGCCTGCCAGTCAGGTTAGGACCCTCCCCTATGACTGCGTTTAACCTAATGACCCCCTGTCTCCAGGTGCCCTCACACAGGGGTTAGGGTGTCAATGCATGGATTTTGTGCAGGGGATGGGGTGGGAGTGGGGACAGAGGGTGAAGACGAAATTCAGTCCATACCAGGAGGAAAAAGAGTTTTAAAATTATTTGACAGAAGTAAAACTGAGACCAAAAGAAGGGAGGGGAGTGAAGAGTTTCCTTATTCATTCCGTGACGTGTTCTTTGGTGCATCCAGAAAAAGTTTATTTAGCGCTGCCCTGTTGTAGTCACCTGCTTGCACAGGTGTGGCCCTGCGTTGGAAGGCTCTGAACTAGAGACACTGCCAATGTGTGTAAAGGACAGCGGGTCCTACAGTCAGACGTGCTAATTCTCACTTTGCGTAAACGATAACTTTCCTCTTTAAGGGGCTTTGCTGGATACTGACTTTCTGAATGTGACCTTACATATTGATAAGTAGATAACATGGTCTTCCCCTGGCCCTTTTCTTGCCTTGTGTTCCACCAGCCTCAGCCACACCAAATGCTTCTTCTTTCTTCCGTGCTTCTTTGTGGTGTCTAGGCACGTCATCCATGCTGATGCTCCTGCCCTCCTTTCCAGTAACTCCCTCTGCCCGGAATGCCTTTTGCTTCTTTCCTTCATCTTTCAAAGCCCATCTTAGATGCTACTACCTGTGGAACATTTCTGCCGCTCCTCCTTTCCCCAGATCATCTGGATTGTTCCTTCTGCTCTTTTCCTCTGGCGTGCTAATTCTCTGTCTGGTACAGCATCCATCAAAGTTTGCATTGAACTGGGGATCCCTTTTCTGTACCAGTATGTGAACTTTGTAGGGATAATAGAATGAAGAGGCTAAGAGCAGGGAGTGGATCTTGCCACTTGCTAGCCATGAGGCAAATTTCCTCCGAGCCTCAGCCTTCTCATTTGCAAAATAGAAATAATTGGACTTGTACTCTGTATGTTGGTTGTGAGGACTGAATGAGATAATATGTATGTGAAACACTTAGCACAGTGCCTGGCATATAATATACATTTCTTTGTATTCTCAGTGTCTAGTGCTTTCAGAATTTTTTTTTGTGAACCAAATTGAATAACGTAAATGGCGAAGTTCTAATTTTTCATTGTGTTGGTGGGTACAGCTTGTACCATTTTATTAAATTATTACATTTAAGTTAAATTTAAATTTCTTTAATTATGGAAGTTCCTATGTGGTGCAGTGGGTTAAGGATCTGGCATTGCCACAACTGCGGCGCAGGTCACAGTTGTGGCACAGGTTTGATCCCTAGCCTGGGAACTGTACCACATTCTGCAGGTACAGCCAAAAATGTTTTTATTCAATTAAAACATAATTTCTTAATCTGTATAAATGAAAGAAGCCACTCTCCCCCCCACACACACTTCCTCATATAACTATACTTTTTAGAGATCTGAGTTTTTTTTTTTGAGATTTTGGTTTATTTGAATTATTGTTATTATTTTAGGTTACTTTTCAGATTTTTTTTTTGAGGCCTTTGAATTCAGAGAGTTGTAGATGTGGAAGTCGGAAGAAAGTGGTCTGAGCAGGCAGATGCACATACAGCCAGTATCCCTGAGCCCAAAACTCAGTGGCTTCTTCCTGGCTTAGCCAGCTCAAGGAGGAGACTGGAAAGGGACTCTGGAAGGGGTCTGAGCACTAGGCTGGAGTCCCAGCTGTTATCATTCAGTGGCAGCGTGGCTTTGACCAGGTTACCGATCCTGTGGATCTTAGTGCCCTCGTCTGTACAATGGTGTGTGCTCGGTGAATAGCAGTAAGGATGACACACTCTGCCTGCACGGTCGGTGCAGTGCTGGTTGTGGGAGGTCCTGCCAGCATTAGGAGGATAGGAGGTAGTGCTGGCCATGGGAGGCGCTGCCTGGCTTTAGGAAGCAGTGCCCAGTCATTGGAGGCAGTGCCCAGCTGTAGGAGGTAGTGCCGGCCATAGGAGGGTAGGAGGTAGTGCCAGTTCTAGGAGGCAATGCTGGCCGTAGGAAGCAGTGCCCAGCCGTAGGAAGTAGTGCCAGCTGTAGGAGGTAGTGCCCAGCGGGAAGAGGTACTTAGCAAGTGTGACAGCTCTGCAGGGCTGGGCAGCTGGGTTTTCTTCAGCAGCTGTTGACAGAACACACGCCGTGTGCTGGGCCCTGAAAGGGCATTAAAGTGATGGGAAACAGTGTGGCATACACAAGTGCAGGGTAAAGTGTTTGGGGCTTGGGAGCTGGGTAGGAAAAATGTAGAATCATGAAATGGCAGTGTTAAAAGAGAATATAAATAAATAGGCAGGAAAAGTTTTTCTTCTCCAAATTGGTGAACCACTTTGGAAAGTTCTGAAAGATTTTAAATCTACAAAAATGTAAAGTGTGATTGATATTTAATTTTACGTTAGATTGAATGATATTAAAATAGTCTTAAAATACTTTTGTTTGAAGAGATTATAATTTCGCTTTATCTTTGTATTTTTCTCTCTTAACGTTTTATTTTTCTTTTCTCAAAGGTGGCAGAAAGGGCACTCTATTATTGGAATAATGAATACATCATGAGCTTGATAGAAGAAAACTCTAATGTCATCCTTCCCATCATGTTTTCCAGTCTTTATAGGATTTCAAAAGAACATTGGAATCCGTAGGTTTCCACAGTTTCTTCCCTCTCTCCCTCCTTTCTTTCCTCCTCCCCCCACCTTATCTCTTCCCCTCTCCTTTGGCTTCTTTTCCTCTCTCCTTGTCCTTTGCTTAATAAAATGTCTTGAATGTGTGCTGTGTGTCAGATGTTGTGCTTGTTGCTGACGATAGATATGATATGTGAAAAGATAAAATCCCTGTATTTTAGAAATTCACTGACTGGTTGGCAGACACCCACAAGTGAACAGGTATTTTATAAAGCAGTGTTTTAAATGCTGTTATTTTCACTTGTCTCTTTACTTGTGGGCTTCCTGACTTGCCTGTGAATGTAGCTGAGATATTTGGGAATGCTCTAGATCATGTGGAGAAATTCATGGTTACTGATGGAGGTGATGATGTGCAAACTGAATCTTGAAAGAATTTGGCAGGTGGCTGGGATGGAGAAGCCCATTCAGATAGTGGGTCTATCATGTAAAAAGGCACAAAGAGGTAAAAAGCACCTGCCATGTTCTGAGACCTGTGAATTTGGGAGGGCTAAAATACAGTCATTTGGGGAGCTTGCTGGAAAGTAGGGTGAGAAAGTGGAGTCTTCACCAAGTGGATGATGAGGAAACTAAAGAGTTGTAAGGAGGGAAATGGACTGAATTGATTTGCGTTTTGGCAAGATCCATTTCTTAAAAACGAGCTCAGTCATTATAATGTGTTCTTCAGAGGGGAGAAAACAATTTAAAATGTTCAAAGAGGAGTTCTGGCTGTGGTGCAATGGGATTGGCAGCGTCTCTGGAGCGCTGGCCTGGGAACTCCATATGCCTCAGGGCAGCCAAAAAAAAGGGGGGGGGGGTTTCAAAGAGAAATGTATCATGTAATCTTATGAAAGTTGAAGCATATTTCTCACATTTTAAATTTGTCTATCTCTATTACTGAAACTAGTAAGAGCTGGCAAACAAGTGTGTCTCACGTGGAGAGTCTCTGAGAACCTATAGCGTGGTTCTGGCATAAGTGTCTGGAACCTCTCAGTACACCTCTTGGCTCCTCTCTCCATCACTGCCATTGTATTTGAGGTCATCGCCTTCAACAGAAGGGAGCTTAAGTTTCCCTTCTACTGGGCACAGGGCAGAAACAACATAGCAACTACACTTTCTCATAAATATTTTGGAAACATCAAACCCACAGCTTATTATATGGCCTAACTTTTACCAGTGCCTTGTGGAAACACACAAAATTAAAGTAACGTCATATGGTTTTGCAAAGGGAAATGTATTTAGAGTCTAGTCTGAATATACCAAGCCCATGATGGCAGGGTTCCCACATTGCCAGGAGCTTCTTCTTCCTCTTGATAAGCATAGGCTGCCGTTGCACTCTTTAAACTGTTTAGTGCCCACGGCTCATAGCAGCTGTCATCAGCTTTCCAGTTCCAGTTACCTTGCCATTACAGCCTGTGTAGTGGGTTAAGTCAGAGGATGAAGCAGGAGTGGATGGACGGATGCAGATCACAACTAGAAACGTAACTCATATCAAACTGCCAGACTCACCGAGGCTTGGTATCATCTTTGAATATGAATTATATATATAAAATTTGTTACCATGGGAACAGCCTTTGATGTTGATGAATTATGTATATTATCACTTTAAAAATAAAATTCTATGCAAATTCAGGTCTCAGAGGTTGGTGCTACCACAGGTGCTCAGTTTTAGGGTGAAGTGGCTTTATTTTTATACTTGCCTTTTTGTTCAATGAAGTTAACAAGTGCCCACAGGCAAGTCTATTCTGGGTACCAATAATTAGAAGGGCAAAATTAGATCTTCTCTTTTCTAATCCTGCCAACCCCTCAGAAAGATATCTTGCCTAAAAAGTGTAGCTCTTAATGTAGAAATGAATCGTAGGTCATTTCTTGTTGTTCCAACTAAAGGGGTGGTTACTGCAATATGAGGAGCTCATTCACATACAGGTTGTGTGTCTGCTTTCTTCATGTAGCGTCCCGTTGCGCAGAACTAACCAGCCTGCTCCCTTCTCTCTGTGCCCCCAGGGCCATCGTGGCGTTAGTGTACAATGTGTTGAAGGCGTTTATGGAAATGAACAGCACCATGTTTGATGAGCTGACAGCCACATACAAGTCAGATCGTCAGCGGTAACTTTTTAAAGCTTTTTTGTCAGCTGTGCATGAAACTATTTCGTTCTTTCCTTGTTGAAGTTGCTTAATTGTAGCCTCTAACTTAATAAGCCTTTTTTTTTTTTTCGATCGGGTCCCTCACACTGAGCCACAATGGGAACTCCCAATAAGCCTTTCTTGATTTCATTTATGTGGTGCTTCACTTGTTATTTCTTTGTCAGTATGTTCAGTTTTCCAGAAGATGTTGTCTTAGTCCATTTGGGCTGCTCTAACAAAATACCACATTATGGGTATTTTATGGGTAGCTTATAAGACTCACAGTTCTGGAGTCTAGAAGTCACAAGAGCATGGCACCAGCATGGATTATAGTCAGTACCTTGTCACTGTGTCTTCACATGGTGGAAGGGCAGGGAAATCTCTGTGAGGTCTCTTTTATAAGATCACAGTCCCATTCATGAGGGCTCTACCCTCATGACTTAATTATCTCCCAAAGGTCCTGCCTACTTATACCATCACTTTTGGGGGTCAGGACTTCAACAGGAATTTGGGGAGCACGTGCATATTCAGACTCCGGCTTGATATACTTGAAGAGACTCAGAAAGGTCTAGAGAGTTTGTTAGTAGTTGAACCTCTGGGTTGGCTTTTCTCATCCAGAAGAAAATGTTAGTTTTATGTATATTATAAAACTGTAGATCTTCAAGTCTCTCAGTGTCATACTCAGAACCTTGCTGAACCTCTTGAACAAAACTCTTTGTGGTTACCATCCATCTTTGCTGGATCTTTAATGTGTTACTTGGATTTAGATGAAAAGAACAGTGAAGGGAAAGTTTGGTGGTAGGAGGCAAAGAACCAAAAAGCAGCTTAATTATGGAACATTGCAGGTGTTTAATAGTAGACAGAAGAGACTGAGAATTTTTATATACGACATTGAAGTAAATATCAGTTATTGGATGTTATACCACATTTGCAATTTAAAGAAATTTTAACTTACTATTTTTATAGCTGTTGTAAATCATTAAATTTGTAATAACCCTCCATGTTCCAAACAAATTAAAATCTTTTAAAAATGTTATTTAACTAAAGGATATATAAGGGCACATTTTCAGACAGTGATATACCATTAAAGAGTGCATTGTACATGATACCCTTTTATAGCAACTAAAACCCCATTTTTATTATCCTAGTTGAATAAAGATTAAATCTGTAGAATTCCGTTAAGGCTATTAAAGACTTTATTTCTAAAATATTCAAATTGATTGAATTAAATTAATTCATTCTTATTTTTTATTTTTATTTTTATTTATTTATTTATTTTTATTATTATTATTTTTTTGTCTTTTTGCCTTTATGTAGAGCCGCACCCGTGGCATATGGAGGTTCCCAGGCTAGGGGTCTAACAGGAGCTGTAGCTGCTGGCCTTCGCCACAGCCACAGCAACGCGGGATCCGAGCCGTGTTTGCAACCTTCACCACAGCTCATGGCAACACCGGATCCTTAACCCACTGAGCAAGGCCAGGGATCGAACCCGCAACCTCATGGTTCCTAGTCTGATTCGTTAACCACTGAGCCACAAAGGGAACTCCCTAATTTTATTTATTTATTTATTTATTTATTTATTTATTTATTTATTTATTTCCTTCCTTTTTGGTGGCACCTGTGGCATATGGGAGTTCCCTAGCAGGGGTTGAACTGGCGCCACATCTGAGGCCTACACTGCAACCATGGCAGCACCAGATCCTTAACCTGCTGAGGGAGGCCACAGATCGAATCCGTGTCCTCACAGAGACAGCGTCGGGTGCTTACCAACTGGGCCCCAACAGGAACTCCAATTTTTATTGAATTTCAGAGCTGTTTTCTGATCATTTAAACTAAATAGGCCACACTTATCCTTCCTTCCTCCTTCCCTCCCTCCCTCTCTCTCTTTCTCCCTCCCTCTCTCCCTCCCTTCTTCCCTTTGCCGTGACTACGGCATGTGAAGTTCCTGGGCCAGTGATCAAACCCTCACCGCAGCAGCGACCCGAGCCATTGTGGGGACAGCATGGGATCCTTAATCTGGTGACCACAGGAGAACTCCCAAATAAGCCAAACTTTTGAAAAAGACAAGAATTAACCAAGGGGACCAGCAAAAGACACTGAATCTGATTCTGATAATCTGGTACATTAAAGTGACTTAGAGTAAACAGACCTTCTTAGTGACAGAAGGATTTTTTTTTTTTAAAGCCAAGGCAGTCTTCTGTTAAATGAGCAATAGAAGGTTGTCCTGAATAGATGAAAATACTGTTTTTTCCATGGATGTGGAACTAGAAAAGGAGAATAAAGAGATCTTTGGTACTGTCAGAAAAGAAGTGAAAAGAGGATTTCTCTTGAAGGCAAGAAGTAAGGAACTATTTTAGTTCAGATCAAATTTTTTTTTATGTCTTACAAATCTGAAAATGGTAGGTGGAATAGGTAACCAACACTGATAGATACCTATGCCAACATTAGTGCTCTGAAATTGAAATGGGAAGAGAGTTTGACATTATCCCTAGTATGACAACGTGGTGAAGTTTTAAATTGCCACCTACAGGGAGAAAGAGAAGTGGGGGAGAATGGGGGTGACGGTAGCTAGATCAGAAATATTTAGGATTTTTGAAGATAAAGTTGTCAGTATAAAAGATGTATGATAACTTGCAAAAAGTTCATCTGGAAGAAAAGCCCCACAGGATAGACGGCATGAGTTGCCATACAGCTCTTGATCCAAAGACTCCAGTGAAATGCTTCAGTAACAAAATGATGAGTGTGTTAATCATGTCTGCACTTCATTTAAACTGCAAACTAGGGTGATTAGAACCTAATGTATGTTTCAACTGTTTTTAGTTGAATAAAGTCTCCAAGCCCTTACTTACCAGTCTTCTTCCTTCTCCAAATAGAAAGGTCAGTATGCATTGAAACTTGGCAGGACCTATACAATTTCCTTAAATGTACTCAAATCAGTGTTCTGAGTAACATTTAGTTAGACCTGATATTATCCCCCAAACTGTACCTAGAAACCAAAGTGATAGTTTACAGAGCAGCTCTTTACAGGTAAGAGTGTCGGATCCATAATGGTTGGAGAATTTCTAACCTTGCCCCTGTTGCCCTATAGAGAGCGTGTTTCAGGATCAAAATTACCAAATAGGCAATTGTTTGAAAAACTGTTACGCCCACCGAAATTCATATTGTTGCTGATTGTATTTGATCCAGCTAAAATTAGTTGTAGTAAATAAGGCATAAATTACCAAAATAATAATTATGATAATAGTAATTATCATATTATGCAAGTAACTATTCCCTCAGTACTCTAGTGGAATGAGAATATAATGTTCCTTAGATATTTCTAGAGCTATTTGGGTGGGTGGGGGGAATGAAGATTAATTTGTATTGCTGTGTATATCAATATAACTTTAAAAAATTGGTGATGACATAGAAAAAAAGAGGCAGTGAAATTATATACACATATCACTTAATCTACGAGGATTTCCTTCCATGTAGGAAATACTGTGCTGTAACAGAAGTTATATTCTTTCCAAGTGAAGTAACCAAGGCATATACATGCCTGGGATGGCAGAACCACTGTTTTCAGAAATTATCTCAGTTTGCAGATTCATAAGTGTTATCTGGGTCTGCTTTTTACCGGTTCGTCACAATGTGAAAAAACTAGGGGCAGTGAATAAATTTTTTTTTTTTTTTTTTGCCTTTTTAGGGCCATACCCATGGTACATGGAGGTTCCCAGGCTAGGGATCAAATTGTAGCTATAGCTGCTGGCCTACGCCACAGCCACAGCTACAGCAATGCCAGATCCTTAACCCACTGAGCGAGGCCGGGGATTGAACATGTGTGCTTATGAATGCTAGTCAGATTCGTTTCTATTGAACCACGATGGGAACTCCAGTGAATCATTTTTAATAAATGTGAACTTATTTAGTTTATAGTATTAGCCATGTATTCCTGGATTGTATACTTACTACTTCATTGATGTTAGAATTACCGTTGACATCCTTTCTTTTGTAAGAATATGGTAATCTAAGAATCTCCTTGTCAAAATAAAGTGTTTATCTTATTTTTTTGGTTTTTGCTTCATATATACATACTTTTTTGGGGGGGGGCATGCCCAGAGCATGTGGAAGAACCCATGCCACAGCAGTGACCTGAGCCACAGCAGTGACAATGCCAGATCCTCAACCTGCTGTGCCACAGGAGAACGAATTCCTGTTTATCCTAGCTTTTGGTAAATTTTACCAAACAGTGAAATCTGAAAAGCCTGGAAATTACTAGTCAAATTGATACTTTGCCATATTTGAAGCTTGGAACATAAAAATTTAATACATAGTAGTACCAATAAACTTCTCTGTAGAATTAAAACTGAAATCACAGATGAAGATTATTTAGTCTCTCTCTCTCTCTCTCTGTGTATATATATATGTATATATATATATATATGAATAAAATAAGTTAATTTGGATTTTGTGGTTTAATACAAGAACAAGGGTTCTGCTGGAGAGTTTATGTATAAATAAATATAGGAAAAAATGTGTAATAATAAAGAAGGAGTATTTTTTTTTGACCTGTTTGTTTCGTGCTTTATCAGTGTCATCTCTAGCATCCCTTTTGAGAAACTATTTGGAGACAAAGAGAAAATCAGATTTGAACCAGACCTAACTAAAAATGACTAATATGTCATTGGTTTTAGGATAACAGATACATATAAATAATCGTCATTTTTTTCAGTAACTTTAAAGTTGATTTTCTTTGTTAAGCTAAGTATAAAGGAATAGTAATATGAAACTTTAAAATATTCTTAACTCCTGCTCTGTCTCATGTCTGTGTGTCAAGGGAAAAAAAAAGCAAGAGAGAGAAAAACCAAAAAAAAAAAAAAAACCCACAGGCTTAATGCTGAACTTTTCAAAGACCTTTTAAAAACATGGGGTAAAATATGTTAGAGGGTAGTTACTGTACGAAGACCTCTTTGAACTTTTCTCAGTTGTTTACCTTGTCTTCTATTTTTTTTTTTCCACAGTGAGAAAAAGAAAGAAAAGGAGCGTGAAGAACTGTGGAAAAAACTGGAGGATCTGGAGTTAAAGAGAGGTCTTAGACGTGATGGGATAATTCCAACTTAACAAAAATAATGACAACAACATTACTAACCTGTGGAGTCACACATTTATGTAGTAGAAGATGGAGCAACAGTTTTCTGTATTGTGCAACTTTACAGTAGATTTCACATTTGTTTCATTATTACAACAGCACTGTATATACCTGTCTCTAAGTAAAGGAAAAAAAAATAAGGACTTCAATCCAAAGTTTGGACAGTTAGATTGACTTCTCAGAACTTGGCAAACATAATCATTGTTCTAACCCTCTTTAAAAAAAAAAAAAAAAAGCAGTCTTCAGAGATCTGTCAATGAAATGGCTATGTTAAAATTCCATTATCGGGAGTTCCTTATTTATCATTAGCAGAGAGTATGAAACAATTTTCAAATGTGAACAATCTTAAATTTAGCTTGTCTTTCTGCTAAGCTGTTAAATGTATTTATAGTAAAGGAAGAAAAAAAAGACTGTCATTTCCTTATAAGTTTGTATAACACCCTCCTCTGGATAACTTGACTGTAATTGGACATCTTTTCCTTTTGCACATTTTCATGAGTTGAATGTCCATATGGAATGGGGCCATGAATTATAAAGGTCCCTGATCAAAGTTACTTACTGGAGTGAACATCTTTCCAGTAACCAGATAGTCCTGGTACTCCTTTAGTTTTAAAATTAGGAGTAAAAGAGAACAGGTGATAAACAGTAGGGAAGGGAGTTTTGGATTCATTCATCAGTTTATGGTGAATCCAAATCAATGTCTTGAATCCTCAGAAAACAGGCAGTGGGACGTCGTAGGGTCAGTACTTGACCAGTATTAGTTACACACATGCCAGAGATGTTTTAGAAATGTCAGAAGACATCCTTTTGGACCATTTTGAAATAAGAAAGAAAAACACTAAACAAGACAACCATGAAATTGATCGCCAGGATTGCAAATCTAATTGGGAATAGAGTTGAGCAAACAGCTTGGCCTGTTTGGAGTTGTTGCCTTACTTTTTAATATATATTTATAAAGTATTCCAGCAAAAGAGGATGTAGCCTCTGGAAAAAAACAAACATATTGCAGTGTTTTTTGTAGATTCTCGTTCTGTATCCCATCACAGCACCAGCCCTGTTTTTAGCCAGAAAGGATTCAGGATAAACGTTATTATGCATTCTAAATTGGATGCATATTCCTAACTACTGTATTTGTTACCAAAAATGGTTCTACAAATGCTACTGAAAAAAAAATCTGGAAATTCCTAATGTCCTGAGTATTAATAATAAAGTTTAAAAATGCTTTTATATCAAAGGTGCATTGTGACCAAATTGTTTAAGAAAAACAACAAAACAAAATCTAGGGCTGTATTATAGATACATCTTATTGGCTCTCTGCTTTGTATTTAAAAAAGGAATCTTACATCTTGGGGAGTTAAAATGCTGATAAAACTTGTGTACTTTATGTACTTACCCAATGCAGTTGCATTACTATGTACTGAAAGATACGTGTTTTGGGATTTCTTTCCAGGATGCTTTTGCTTGTTATGGACATGGCAGCAGTGAGTTGGTAATCCTAAACCATCACTTCCGGCAGTATTCGTGGTATAGAGCTGATTCTGCGTTCATGTGTTGAATTGTGATAGTAGCAAACAGGACATATGAACTGTTGTTGCTCTTAATAGACATATAGTATCAATACGGGCTTGTATATTTTCTTCCTTCCATTTAAGATATAAGGTAGAATATGAGTTTTATTCTTTACAAGAGAAAAGGAATAAAAGAAGCCACTGACCTTTCTCCCCTATTAAGTGTTTGAGGGTTTTTGGGTCACAGTTTGTGTGTAAAAGTCAGCTGACTATGGATCTTGTCTTCTTGATAACTTTGTAAAACAAAAACAAAACTTGGCATTGTTAATTCTGGAAAAGAAACAGCAGTAAAAAAAAAAAAAAAGTCATTTGCAATACTAAGTACAACATGGTTTAGTGGAATTAATAGATTTACAAAAAGTTAATGGGGATTCAAATGTGAAGTTGGCAGAGGCTGCCAAAGTTGAAACAACTTAATTTAAAAGTGCTGGAGCAAAGGTGCAAGTTCAAATGATAAAGATAAATTTGTAACAAATCATCTCCTTTAGCCCTTTTGATTTTAGCCAATTAGTTTTGACTCTGCTTTACATTTAATCTTGACAGTATAAATTTTTGTTTGCCATTAATTTATCTTTTTAGATAGAGGACATTACAATCACAGGTTGATAAAATATCTCTGCCCATTAGAATGAAATGCAGTCATTTGAAATGAGAAGGACAAGGATCCTGTTTTGTGCCTCACCCTGTTTGCAGAGTGAAGGTGAAGGCTACACAGATATCCTTGATGTCAGTTTTGTATGTTGATCATTCCAAACTGAGAAGAATAACACCAAATTTTAGACATATTTAAAGAAGCTATTAGTGGTATGTGTCTAAAATTCATAGGGCAACTTCTGAGAAGAAACACTGTCTTTTTTAACTGAAAGTGACAATGTGACGTTTGTCATGTTGTGTCCAGTGACGCAGAGTAACTGAGGTAATCTGACTGTTGCACTATGTGACATATTTAAGGACGTACTTGCTGCATTTGCAGCAGCCTTCTCTGTCCTTTCCCACATTTCTGCTGTTGCTGCAACTTGAGTTAATTGTGACAAATGCATCTTTGTGTTATATTTTGTTTGCTTCATAATTTCCAGAACTATATATAAATATATTTTTTAAATAGCAGATATTGTAGTTAGTGAGTGATGATCACTCCAAGCTTATCCCTACCATATTGGTTTCAGGGGTAGGATTAAGAGTGTCTTTGGAAGAAAAAAGAAAAAAACCCTGTGGTTTAGAAGGATGCTGAGGCCTTAGGCTGTGGGCCTAGAACAACCATGTGAGTGAATTGACCCATCTCATACTTTGAATCAAGCATGCATTCCTTTTCTCATTGTGCAAGTGTCCCCAGTTGTTTTCCTTCAGTGTTCTTGTCCTTTTAAATTTTATTATATTTTGCTGTCCCTAACATCTGTTTTTTATAAAATAAAATAAAAAATAAAAAAAGTAAGAAACTATACCCTGATTGCCTCTGGATACTCACAAGCAGGGTTACGTTCCTTCATCTTGGGCTTGCTTGCCTAAATGGAAGGATTGACTTTATTTTGTACCTCCTTCTGCGCGTGGGACAGTCCAGGGTGCAGAGCCAGGAACTGCTTGTAATTGCACCTGCTGTACTTAAATGTGTAGCCCTAGGCTCAGTCGCACTATGGAAAGAAAGAAAAAAAAAGTATATTTAGAGCTTTAAAAGCTTTTTTATTTTTTTGTGGGGATTGGGGGGTGGGAAAGGGAAGATATATGGATGTTATTGGCGTTTTTAAGTGTGTGGAGGTTTCTTCCCCCCACCCCCCGTTCTGTTTGGCTTTTTTTCCCTTTAATTGGATGCACTGACCCAGCCCAAGAAATGAAGAGATTCTTTCTTTTGATGCTATTACCAATGTTATCACAAAGTGACAGTCACCTATAGCAAAAAGGTGGCACCAGACATGATGAGTGATATTTTATTTGCACATCAATGTTTTTATTTTTATATTCTGGCTCAGCTGCTTCTCCAAGGGGAGTGAAGGAATGAGCCACAAAGGATTTTTGTAGTAGCTATATTGGCAATGCGTTTTATATTTTTCAGTATTTAATTTTGAAAATCTTAAAGGATTGTGCATCTTGAGAGAAAGTTGAGCAAATTTTAATCTAGTGGAATGTTCATTTGTGCTGCTTCCTGTGCACGACAGCAGCCGTAGTATCTCTTTTGGAAGTAAAACATCCCATATTTCGATGTCTATGAATATAGGTTTCCTTTTCTACACTCCCTCCACCCCTACCCTTCTTTCTTTCCTTCCTTCCCTCCCTTCTCCTTCTTTACATTTTTGGAAATCACTTATTGTATATAACTTGTAATCCAGACCTCATATATCAATGGGGAACTTTCAAATATAAATATTACCAATACATTTTCTGGTTGTTGTCTGATTTTTGATTGAGGTATAATGAGAATGACATGTCCATTGCTTTCGGTTTGAGGATTTCGCTTCAGCTTCATAAATCTTTTGGTATTTTAGTATTTCATTGTTTTAGCAGGAGAGGGCAGCAAAAGTGCGTTTTCCCTGTTAGAAATGCTGTGGTTCACGATTGGTTTTAAATTTAGTTGCGTGTGTGTGAGTGTGTGTGTGTATGTGTGGTTTTAAAACAGCATCTGTTTGTGGGTAGAGGTAAAAATGAGACATTTTTTGATATGAAAAGTTGCATATGAAAATTACAGACTGGTTCAACCAGACAGTGAAGACTTCCGATCCACACCAAAGTTAAAATGCCACAAAACAATCTTCCGGCGCTGGCTAAAATATGCTACTTCCTTTTCAAACACAGCAAAATGCAAGCTGAGTCTTAAGTACCTGGGACTAAAATGTCTTTCTTTGAAAATGATTTACTTTCTTCAAAGTGGTAATAGAAACAAAAATGAAGGTGCCCCCAAAGGGAAATGTAACCTTCCCCTTGCACAGATGTTGAGAGATTCTGTACTGTGGGTGCATCCTAATAAAGAAGCAGTGAAGAGTTCTCAGGCGCCTGGCTGTGTGTATTTGTTTTTTCCTGGCCTTTCTGAATCATATGACCAGTAGCTTTGACCAACGTAGCTGTGAGGCAGTGGGTTTGGTACCTTCAGGCTTTCATCTTGATATCTCAGTTTATGACTCGGGAGTGGTCCAGTGTCTGTTGCTAGGTAACAGACTGCCCCCAAAACTCAGTGGCAAAACTGGAAAGTTACTTATTTTGTTCACAAATGTACAGTGTGGGCAGAACTTGATAAGATCGTCTTGTCTCTGCTGCTCCAGCATCCTCTTGGGTTTATCAAGTGGGGCAGGAGAATTCACCTCCACATGGTTTGCTTGCATGGCTGGTGTGTCAGTGCTGGTCTTGGCTTGGGTTCAGCGGGAGACCTCAGTTCTTTTGAACATGGGCCTCCTTACAGTGTAGCAACTAGGAATGAGTGTTTTAAGAGACAGGAAGTGGCCACTGCTGGTTCTGCAAGACCTGGGCCAGAAACTGCATTACTTCTGTTGTATTATGTTGGTCAACCAGTGACAAGTTTGCTCAGATTCAAGTGGAGGAGATGTGGCCTCATTGTGATTTGATGAAAAGAGTGTCACCTATAATCAACCATAGGATACTTTCTTTGTAAAGCATTGATCAGTTGTAATTTACTCTCTTGGCTAATTAAATAAGATTTGGAACCGTGTAGAGTTAACCAGTTAATGTTTCATATTCAGGTAAACTGAATTGGGGTTGGGAAAAAATACCTGTAAATTCAGTAGTTTTGTATTTACAGGCAGGCATGACCATATTAACAACTGAAGATCGCCCTCTTGGTAAGTTACCAAGAAGAAACTTGTAACAGAGAATTTTAGGGTCAAAGAAATCTAAGAGTTGATTTCTGTGGAATATGTAATCCTTTCTATAACATTGCCTCCTCCCTGTAAATTCTATAATATGGAAGAGGCAAAGTAGGAGTTCCCATTGTGGCTCAGCAGTAATGAACCCAACTGGTATCCATGAGGAAGCAGGTTCGATCCCTGGCCTCGCTCATTGGGTTAAGGATCCAGTGTTGCCATGAGCTGTGGTGTAGGTTGCAGACACGGTTCGGATCTGGCATTGCTTGGCAGGGACCAGCAGCTACAGCTCCAATTTGACCCCTAGCCTGGGAACTTCCATAAGCCGTGGGTGTGGCCCTAGAAAGACCCCATCCCCCCACAAAAAAAAAGAGGCAAAGGGTATGTACAGTGTGATTCCTGTTTCTAAGATTTTTATATAATAGTGGTTTCTTTTAGATCAAACTCACATTGGGCTTTTTTTTTTAATCGAGACTAATTATGGTATAGCTATGGGAAATTAAATTTTTAATTACGATAATGTTCATTGTGTAATTTATTTTTGAAATGGAAGCTTTTAAAAAACGAGTTGAATAGCTACATGATGCTTCCCGTACTTAAAAATCCACTGTAAGTCATGTGCCTTCATTGATTGATTGCACCAGTGTTTCTTGATTACCTCTGTCCAGTCTTGCCCATTCTCTGATGTTCAGATTTTTCTCCTTCTTTAATGTCTCATTTTTAATTTAGTTCACCTCTTCTGCAATCATGGTCTGAATTAATTATACAATTTGAGTCAAAGTTTGCTGCCACCAGGTGGTACGAGGCCTCACACCCAGGATGGTTGTCAGCCATGCCTTCCTTTCCTCCCCAGAGCTCTTCAAGCAAGCTGTTTCTGGCCAGAGTCACCCACAGTGATGGCTGTGGACTTGGAAATCAGAGACTGTTAGGATCATTTGGCTTCTGCCATTTAGCTGTGTGACTTTGGGAAATTTTCTTTAAGCCTCAGTTTCATTTGTAAAATGCAGGTAAAAAGTTACTTGTTTTATAATGTTGTATTCCATTAGGTAATACGTGTAAAGTAGTTAGCATAAATCTTGGCACGTGGTAACCTGAACAAGTATTATTACCTTTAATAAATGCTTATTTAATTAAACCTACAAGTTAGCAGGGGATAGATGTAATAAAGGTTAGAGTAGAGAGAAAATAGAGACTAGAAAAATAAGTAGGGACAATCAGTGAAACCAAAAGTTGGAGCTTTGAAAAGATCAGCAAAATTAAACTTTTAGCTAAATGAACTGAATGCAAGAGAAGATTCAAGTTACTAAAATCAGAAATGAAAGTGGGGCTATCACTATGGATTCTACAGAAAAAGGATTAGAAGAGAGTACTATAAACAGTTGTATGCCAAAAAAAGAAAAAATGTTGGGTAGACTAGATGTAATGGTTAAATCACAGAGAAATCTGAATAAACCTATAACTAATAAGGGGATTGAATCAGTAATCAAAAATTTCCTAAGGAAAAGTCCTGGTCCTGATCTCTTCAGTGGTGAGTTTTATCAAACATTTAAATAGGGAGTTAATGCTAGTCCCTCTCAAACGTTTCCAAAAAATTGAAGAGGAGGGAACACTTTCTAGCTCATTCAGTCAGGTCAGCATAACCCTGATAACCAAAACAGGCAGATACTACAGAACAGAAAACTAAAGATCTATATCTTTATAAATAGTGATACAAAAGTCTTCAGTAAACTACTGGCAAATAGAATTCAGCATCATATTAAAAGGATTATACGCTGCGACCCTGTGGGATATATTCCAGGAATGCCAGGGTGGTTCAACACACAAAAATCAATCAATGTAATGTGCCTCATCAATAAAATGAAGGGAAGAAACCCCTCACAGTCATCTCAATCCATGCAGAAAAAAGCATTTAAGAAAATTCAGCACCCTTTTATGATAAAAACACTCAACAAAGTAGGAATGGAAGGAAACTGCTTTAACACAATAAAGGCCATGTATGAAAAATCCACAGCAAACGAGAAGGTGAAGATGTCCACTTTCACTACTTACATTCACCATAGTGCTGGTAGTTCTCTCCTGAACAATTAGGCAACGAAAAGAAGGAAGGAGTTCCCTTCGTGGCTCAGTGGTTAACGAATCAGACTAAGAACCATGAGGTTGTGGGTTCGATCCCTGGCCTTGCTCAGTGGGTTAAGGATCCGGCGTTGCCGTGAGCTGTGGTGTAGGCTGCAGACACGGCTCGGATCCCACGTTGCTGTGGCTATGGCGAAGGCCGGCAGCTACAGCTCCTGTTAGACCCCTAGCCTGGTAACCTCCATATGCCGTGGGTGCAGCTCTACATAAAAAAAGGCAAAAAGACAAAAAAAAGAAAAGGAAAAAGTGTCCAAATTGGAAAAGAAGAAGTAAAATTATTTGTTTGCAGGTGATATGTAGAAAACCTTAAAGAGGCCAGAAAAATTTCTTAGAACTAATATATGCAGAAAAGTAGCAGAATACTGAGTCAACACAAAAATCAATTTCATCTCTATACACAATGAACAATCTGGAAAAGAAATCACAAAAACAATTCCATATACCAATAGCATCAAAAAGAATAAAATCCTTAGGAACTAACCAAAGTGAAAGACTTGTACAATGAAAACTACAAAATATTGCTGAAAAAAATTGACATGTGTAAATGGGAATACATTTATGGACTGAAATACTTATTAAAATATCAATACTACCCAAAGTGATCTACAGATAGAATGGAGTCACTAGCAAAGTCCCAATGAAATTAAAAAAAAAAAAAAGCCATTCTAGAATACATACGGAGTCTTAAGGGAGCCCAAATTGCCAAAACAATCTTGGAAAGGAACAAAACTGAAGGATACACACTTCTTGATTTCAAAACTTACTACAAAGCTACAGTAATGAAAACAGTGTAGTGGTTTTTGACATAAAGAGAGGTATATTATATAGACCAATGAATAAAATAGCCCAGAAAGAAACTCATATATATGGTCAAAAGATTTTGGCAAGGTTGCCAGGACCATTTGATGGGGAAAAAGACTGTTTTCAAAAAATGGTACTGTGAAAACTGGATGTCCACATGCCAAAAATGAAGTTGGATCCTTAGCTAACATGATATACAAAAACTAACTCAAAATGAATCAAGGACCTAAATGTAAGACCTAAAGGAGTAGGTCCTAAAACTCTTACAAACATAGGGCAAAAGCTGCACAACATTGTATTTGGATATAACATCGAAGGCACAGGAAACAAAAGGAAAACAACAGACAATTTGGACCTTATGAATATATCTTAAACTTGTGCATCCTAAGACACTATCCACATGATAAAAAGTCAGCTGACAGAAGGGGAGAAAACATTTGCATATCATATCTAATAAAGTGTTAATATCAAGAATATGTAGAGAATTCTCAAAAAATGACAAAACCTGTAACCCAATTCAAAAATCGGCAAAGGACTTTAAACAGGTATTTTTCCAAAGAAGATAAATGAAAGGCCAACAAGCATGTGAAAAGATGCTCAACATCACTAATCATTAGGAAAATGCAAACCAAAACTTTAATGAGATACCTCATACTCATTAGGATGGCTACTATTGGGGAAAAAAAGTGTTGGTGAGAATGTGGAGAAACTGGAACCTTTGTGCACTGTTGTTACGAATGTAAAATGGTACAGTTGTGGTGGAAAACAGCATGGCAGTTCCTCAAAAAGTTAAAAATATAATTACCATATGATCTGGCAATTGCACCTCTGGGTATACATCCAAAAGAAGTGAAAGCAGTGTCTCCAAGAGGCATTTGTGCACCAATGTTCAACAGTTAAAATGTGGAAGTAGCCCAGGTGTCTCTCAGCAGATGAATGGATGAGCAAAACGTGGCATATACATAAAATGAAATATCACTCAGTCTCAAAAAGGAAGGAAATTCTGAACCTTTAGGACATGCTGAATGAAATATGCCAGTCATTAAAAAAAAAAAAAAGACAAATACTGTTTGAGTCTACTTATATGAGGTATTTAGACTATTCAAAATCATAAAAGTATAATCGTCAGAGGCTGAGAGGAGGAGAGAATAGGGAGTTATTTTTTTAATAGGCAGAGTTTCAGGATTATAAGATGAAAAGAGTTATGAAGCTGGATGGTGGTGATGGTTGCACAGAAATGTGAATGTATGTAATACAAATGACATGTATACTTTAAAATGGTCAAGATGGTAAATTTAATTTTGTTTGTGTTTTACCTCAATAATTAAAAAAAAATGCTACCAACCTGTTTTTTAAATGGTCAGGGTGGTAAATTTAATTTTGTTTGTGTTTTACCTCAATAATTTAAAAAAAATGCTACCAACCTGTTTTCTGTGGTGGATATGACATTCTCACCAATGTGTATGAGAATTCCAGTTGTTCCATATTCTTGTCAGCATTTGGTGCTGTCACGTATAATTTTAGCCATTCTGGTGCATGCGTATAGAGGTATCTTATTATGGTTCTAATTTGTATTCTCCTGATGCCTACTTATATTGAACACTTTTTTCATGTGTTTTTTTCATGATTTGTGAAATATCTGCTCAAATCTTTTGCCCATTTTGCTTTATTGTGTTGTTAGTCTTTTTATTATTGAATTGGGGGATCTTTATATGTCCTGGATAATAACTCTT
The DNA here is from genome assembly GCA_004024745.2 of Catagonus wagneri. Taxonomy (NCBI): domain Eukaryota; kingdom Metazoa; phylum Chordata; class Mammalia; order Artiodactyla; family Tayassuidae; genus Catagonus; species Catagonus wagneri. The sequence continues at coordinate 8,984,306 of PVHT021183526.1, read as the reverse complement.
TGTCAGATATGTGTTTTGTGAATATTTTTTCCCTTCTTGATGAGAAAAAATTATTTATTTTTGCTTTTTAGGGCTGCTGATGCAACATATGGAAGTTCCCAGGCTAGGGGTCGAATCAGAGCTGTAGCCACAGGCCTACACCACGGCCACAGCAACTCAGGATCGAAGCAGCATCTGCGACCTATACCACAGCTCACCGCAATGCTGGATCCTTAACCCACTGAGCAAAGACCAGGACTGAGCCTTCATCCTCACGGATACTAGCTGGATTCATTTCCTTTGAGCCACGATGGGAAGTCCTGTCTTTTTGTTTTTTGTTTTTTGCTTTTTTGGGGGGTGGGGGTGGGCGACTGCACCCTTGGTATATGCAAGTTCCCAGTCTAGGGGTTGAACTGGAGCTACAGATGCGGCCTACACCACAGCCACAGCAACTGGGATCCAAGCCATGTCTTCAACCTACAAAGCAGCTCATGGCAATGCTGGATTCCCAACCCACTGAATGAGGCCAGGGATCAAAACTGCATCCTCATGGATACTAGTTGGACTTGTTTCTGTTGTGCCACAGCAGGAACGCCCTGATGAGCAAAAAAAAAAAAAATTTTTTTTTTTGTCTTTTTGCCTTTTCTAGGGCCGCACCCGCAGCATATGGAAGTTCCCAGTCTAGGGGTCCAATCAGAGCTATACCTGCCAGCCTACACCACAGCCACAGCAGCGCGGGGTCTGAGCCGCATCTGCAACCTACACCACAGCTCATGGCAATGCCAGATCCTTAACCCACTGAGCAAGGCCAGGGATCAATCCCGCAACCTCATGGTTCCTAGTCGGATTCGTCAACCCCCGAGCCACGACGGGAACTCTGCACAAAAATTTTAAATTTTGATGAGATCTAACAACTTTTTTTTAATGATTATTGTTTTTTGTGACCTGTGAACATTTTCTCTCCCTCTGCTTCCTTTTCCCTCTACCTTCCAGGCCAGATTATACTCATTTTTTCCCTTTAAGAGCTTTATAGTTTTTAATTTTATGTTTTGTTTCATGATTCATCTTGAATTCTTTTTGTGTGTGTGAATAAGTTTTAAGACAGGAATCTAGATTCCTTTTTTTTTTGGTATGGACATCAAGTTTTTTGCAGCACCAATTTTTGAAAAGTCTCCCCAAATAACTGCTTTGATGGCTTTGTTAAATATCAAGGCTTATATAAAAGTGTAGGTCTAAATTTGGTTTCTGTATTCTGTTTCAACGGTTAATATGTTGATTCTTATGCCAGAACCACAGTCATGATTACTAGGTTTAAAGTAGTCTTGAATCAAGTTGTCTAAACTCTTTATAGTTTTTTAATTTCTTTTTCAATATTGCTCTGCAGTGTGTAGATCCTTTGTGTTTTCACATAAAATTTAGAAGAAACATGCCAATTTCTACAAAAGAGAAAAAAAAAACACCCAGGTGGGATTATGATAGAAATTGTATTATATCTATAGATACTTTGGGGAAGAATTGGGATCTTCATAATATTGAGCATTATAATCCATGAACATGGTATTGTTCTTCACTTACTCAGTTTTTAATTTCTTTAAGCACTGTTATATTATTTTCAGCATAGATGTCTGCACATGTTTTGTTAAATTTATTTCTATTTTATGTTTTTTTAAGCTATGATAAAAAGAATTGCTTTTTAATTTTTTGCTATTACTATATAAAAATCCAGTTGCTCTTTTGTAAATTAACTGGCACTATTAAACCTTGCTAAAAGCACTTTTAGTTCATTTAGTTTTTATAGATTCTTTAGAACTCTCTATGTAAACAATCATATTATCTGTAAATAGAAATTTGTACTTTAGTAATGATTACTACATTTCTATTTTATCTTTTCTTTACTTATTGCAATGGTTAAGACTTCTAGTATAATACTGAACAGAAGTTGTGAGAGTGGAATCCTTGCCTGATCTTAGAGGGAAAGCGTTCATTATTTCTCCATTAAATATGTTCTCTGTAGGCTTTTTTAGATACCCTTTATCAGACTGAGAAATTTATCTTCTATTTTCTACTATACTAAGAGTTTTTATCATGAATAAATGTTGACATTTGTCCTGTGCTTTTCCTGCATCTATTTAAATAACAGTTTTTTCCTTTATTCTATTAACTTGGTGAATTACATTGAATTTCTGGAATTAACTATATATGTATGTGTATATATATATGTGTGTACACACACATATTTTTGACTAGTGACCTGGGTTTGAACAGTGTGGGCTATTTATAAGATTTTTTTTTCAGTAATAATACAGTACTGGGAGTTCCCTTTGTGGCTCAGCAGTTGATGAACCCAGCTAGGATCCATGAGGATGTGGGTTCCATCCCTGGCCTCACTCAGTGGGTTAAGGGTTGGTGTTGCCATGAGCTGTGGTGTAGGTCACAGATGTAGCTTGGATGCCACGTCATTGTGGCTGTGGTGCAGGCCAGCAGCTATAGCTCTGATTCAACCCCTAGCCTGGGAACTTCCACATGCAGCCCTTTAAAAAAAAAAAAAAAAAAAAAAGGAAAAGAAAAAAAAAATACAGTACCAAATGATCCATGGATATGGAGGGCAGACTATAGGACTTGGGCATCTCCATATCTGGGTATCCACAGTGGGTCCTGAACCAATCCCCTGCAGATACTGAGGGATATATATGTATGTGTTAGTTTCTGATGACAAATGTGGTGTTTATTCAATTTATATTCCTCTGAATGTAATGTATCATTTCCTCTGGCTATTTTCAAGATTTTCTTTATCTTCTGTGTTTTCTGTTTGCTTCTGATGTGCCTAATGGTTTGTTTCATATTTATTACACTTGGAGATCACTGAGATGCTAAATTCTCTGCATTTATATCTATTACCGGGTTTGGTAAATATTTTGGTCATTTTTCAGAAATTTTTTCTGTCCTATTCTCTGTATTGTTTTCTTCTGGGACACTATATACCTGTACTTAAATCTTTGTTATTGTATTATGGGTCACAGAGTAACAGTTCATTTTGTTAAAAATGTTTTATTATAGTTGATTTACAGTGTTCTGTGAATGTCTGGAACTCTTCATTCTTTAAATTATCTTTTTATTGGGAGAGAATTCACATAAAATTAACCATTTAAAAGTATACCATTCACTGAAATTTTTACATAAACAAAATTGTACAACCTTCATTTGTATCTAGTTCCAAATATTTTCTCTGCCCCCATACGAGACCCTATCTATACTTATTCAGCAAAAACTTCCCATCCCTCTCTCCCACCCTCTGGAAACCACAGTTTAGCTTCTATCTTTATGGATTTACCTATTCTGGATATTTCATGTAAATAGAATCATAATATGTAAACTTTTATGTCTAGCTTCTTTCATTTAGCATATTTTTTCCAAGTTCATGTTGTTGCATGTATCAGTACTTCATTACTCTTTATTGCTGAATAGTATTTCATTACATGATATACCTCATTTTGGTTTATCCATCATCAGTTGATAGGCATTTAGGTTGTTTCTACCTTATGGGTGTTGTAAATAGTGCTGTGATGTACATTCATTATGTGTTTTGTTTTTTTTTTTTAAATACCTGTCTTCTGTTCTTTTGGTAAATAACTAGGAGTGGAATTGCTGGGTCATATGGTTATGCTATGTTTAACTTTTTGAGGAACCATCAAACTGTTTTCCACAGCAGCGGCATTATTTTATGTTCCCGCCAGCAATGTATGGGGGTTCTGATTTATTCACATCCCTGCTAATGCTAGTTATTTTCTGTTATTATTATTTATTATTTTTTTATTATACTCATCCTAGTGGGTGTTCTATTTATCTTTTTAAAAATATATTTTTTAATGTTCTTTAAATTGAATTAACTTATTGATCTACCTGCAGGTTCACATTTTCCTGGTTTTTCATATGTTGAGTAAATTTGAATTTTTGTCCTGGATATTTTGAGTGTTATGCTATGGGAACTGTGGATTATGTAATACTTCTCTGAAGAGTATTAATTATTTTGTTTGAGCAAAATCGAGTTAGGAGGGACTCAAATTACAAACTCCATCTCTTGGGCAGTTGCCCCAAACTCAGTTCAATTCTTTTATCCTTAGTTTCATGTGTGTGAGCATCAGACATCAGCCATAGATTTGGGTTGAGTTATATACAAGATTGGGATTCCTGCCGCCTAGTGTTCTTTCTAGGATATTGCCATCACTTTCCAATGGCTGTGGTTTCCCTGAACTCTGTCCTTTGGTTCCTCAGACCAGAAAAACAGTTTTCCTATTTGTGTTCTTCTGCTTCACATAGTTTTGACCCTCAGGCTAAAGCTCATAAAAATGGCAGACTTACCCAATGTCATCCTTTTCTCTCAAGTGTTGGCTTTCCTCCAGAAAATGCCTGTCAGTGCTTTCCAGTTGTTTTCCTTTCTCTCTCTCTCTTTCTCTCTCTCTGTACTTTGGCTGCATTTTTTTTTTCATTTTTATCTGCATGAGAAGGTCTAGAAGAATTTTAATCAGATATTCTTTTTTTTTTTTTTTTGTCTTTTTAGGGCTGCACCTACGGCATATGGAGGTTCCCAGGCTAGGGGTCTAATCGGAGCTGTTGCTGCCAGCCACAGCCACAGCCACACCAATGCCAGATCCGAGCCACATCTGCGACCTACACCATAACTCATGGCAACAGTGGATTGTTAACCCATTGAGCGATGCCAGGGATCGAACGCACAGCATCATGGTTCCTAGTCCGATTTGTTTCTGCTGAGCCATGATGGGAACTCCTTAATCAGATATTCTTAAAGCAGGTCTTTCCTCAAGGGCTGTCATATGGAGGACATGATTTCCTCCCTCCCTCACCCCAACATATTCTACGTATCAGGCATTGTGCTAAGTCAAGTTTAATATTTCTCACACATCAGTCATTTGTATTTCCTCTTCTTTTCTTTTCTTTTTAGGGCCACACCTGTGGCATATGGAATTTCCCAGGCTAGAGGTCAAATCAGAGCTGCAGCTACCAGCCTGCGCCACAGCTACAGGATTGGAGCCGCATCTGTGACCTATGCTGCAGTTTGTGGCAACACCAGATCCTTAACCCACTGAGCAAGGCCAGGAATTGAACCTGCATCTTCACAGAGGCTACACTGGGTTCATAACCTGCTTAATCACAACAAGAACTCCAATCAGTCAGTCATTTATATATCACCACCATGAGTTCTCCCACTTGTAATATTGAACTTCGAATTTTTTAGCTTATTTTGAAAAATAAATCATATTTTCATTCAATTTATTTATTTGCTTTTTGAGCTTTTTATTTTGGAAAATGGTCCCATGAATGCCTGGATACTCTTCTTCCAGCTTTCTCTTATGTTAACATCTTCTATAACCACAAAACATTTATCTTTGGTACCAGAATCCTAGATATAACACTATCAACTAAAATACAGAATATATTCAGATTTCACCAGCTTTTCCATTAATGTCCCTTTTCTCTTCCAGCATCCAATCCAGGAGTCCATATTGTATTTAGTTGTAATGTCTCCTTAGTCTCTTGGACTCTGTGATGCTTCCCCAGTCTTTACTGATCTTTCATTAGTGACACTTTAGAGCAGCACTGGTAAGTTACTTTTTTGAATGTCCCTCAGTTTGGGTTTTCTGATGCTTTCTTATAATAAGATTGATGTTTTATGCCTTATTTCAGGATATTAATAGAATGCTTCAGATATGATACTTCACAGTGTAGGATTTCAGAGAGGACATGATGTAACTGTTGCAGAGAATTATTAGGTTGCAGAGAATATTTACATACTCAGATAAATTCAACCCCTAATTATTGATTTAATTAAAATAGTGATATAATTATATGGTAGGTGCAAGACTGAAACATAAGTTGTGTGAAATTAAGCTAAATCTTTGAAAATGTCTTTAGGATTGTCAGATTAAGAAGTAGCAGCACGAGGGCCCAGCAATCAGGCACTGGCTACGGGCCCTGCGCATTGCCTCCATCTCTCTGGAAGCACCTGTAACACACTAAAAATAAAAAGTGAGCCCCAGCAAGATACCCAGGGGCACTTGTGCATATAAATAACCCTCCAAGACTACAGTAGTTGTTTTCCCTAAATTCACAGAATAAGAAAAATATAAGCAAAATGAAGAAGTCCAGGAAACATTCCCAGTTAAAAGGAGAATTCACCTGAAGAAGCAAGTAATGAAACAGACCTCTTCAGTCTAACAGACATTAAGCTCGAAAAGGAGAAAGTGAAAATACTGAAGGAATTAAGAGAGGATATGATGGAAGTAAGAGCAGATATGAACAGTAACACAGATTAGAAAGAGGGAGCTAAGAAAAATTAGAAAATTCATTTGCACAGAAGCAAACTGAGTTAAAGGCATTGAAGAGCAGAATGAATAATGCAGAGGAACAAATTAGTGACTTGGAAGATATAATAATGGAAATCACCCAATCAGGACAGCAGAAACCAAATAAAAAAACATGAAAGCAATAAAAGAGATCTATGGGACAATATATAGTGGGCCAATCTACGCATAATACAGATTCCAGAGGGAGAAGAAAAAGAAAAGTGGATTGAAAATATAATTGAAGAAATTATGTCTGAAAACTTTCCAAATCTAAGGAAACAGATGTCAAGATGCAGGAAGCACAGAGGGCCCCCAAAAAGTTGAACCCACACAGGCAAACACCAACACATATTATAATAAAAATGGCAGAATTTAAAGAGAGAATTCTAAAGGCAACAAGAGAAAATCAAAACTTAATTATAAGGGAACCCTCATAAGGCTATCAGCTGATTTCTCTACAGAAACACTACAGGCCAAAAGAGAGTGGCAAGATATATTCGAAGTTCTAAAAGGGAAAAAGTTGCAGCCTAGAACACTCTACCTAGCAAGAATATCATTTAAAATAGCAGGAGAAATAAAGAACTTCTCCAGCAATAACAAAAAAACCAAAAGTACAGCAATCCTAAAACCATAAAAGAAATACTGAAAGGTCTCCTCTAAATAGGAAAGAAGTAAGAAGATATAGGAGGGAGGAAATCACAGCTGGAAAGCAATCACTTAAGCCAGTATACAGATCTAAAAGGGGGGTAAAAAAGAAGCTATTATAAAAGCAATGATAACCACAAGGAACAGCAAAAGGACAAACATGAAGATGTTAAAGAAGGTCTTAATCATAGAATGTGGGGAAGGAAAGTAAGAAAATGTATATATATTCACACATATATATACACACACACACACACACGCACAAATATATATATAAATTTTAGAATGTGTTTGAGCATATATGACTATCAGGCTAAAGCAAGCAGATATAGGAAAGGAGTTAACATACTTCAAAAACAGGGCAACCACAAATCAAAACCAAACATTACATTCACAAAAACTAAAAAGAGCCCAGATATTACACTAGTCAATATATATGCCCCTAAGATAGGAGCACCCAGATACATACAACAAATGCTAACATACATAAAAGGAGAAATTGATGTGAATACAATAATAGAAGATTTTAACACTCCACTCACCTCAATGGAAGATCCTCTAGACAGAAAATCGGTAAGGCAACAGAGATCCTAAATGACACAGTAGAAAAGTTAGACTTAACTGACATTTGCAGGACATTACATCCCAAAAAAACAGAATCTACATTCTTCCCAAGTGCACATGGAACATTCTCAAAGATTGACCACATACTGGAGCACAAAACTAACCTCAACAAATTTAAGAGTATAGAAATTATTTCAAGTATCCTCTCTGACCACAATGGCATAAAACTAGAAATCATCCACAGGAAAAGAAATGACTACTACGTCAAGACAAATGATAATAAAACGCAACCATTCAAAATCTATGGGATGCTGCAAGAGCATTTCTTAGAGGGAAGTTCACAGTGATACAGGCCTTCCTCAGAAAAGAAGAAAAATCTCAAATCAACAACTTGACCTATGACCTAAAAGAATTAGAAAGAAGAACAAGCAAAAATCTAAAGTCAGTAGAAGGAAGGAAACCCCAAAAATCAAAGAGGAAATCAATAAAATAGAGATTCAAAAAACAGTAGAAAAAAATCAGTAAAACCAAGAATTCGTTCTTTGAAAGGGTAAAAAAAAATTGACAAGCCTCTGGCCAGATTTACCAAGAAGAGGAGAGAAAAAACCCAGATAAACAAAATAAGATATGGAAAAGGAGAAATCTCAATGGATACTGCAGAAATACAAAAAACCATAAGAGAATAATATGAACAATTATATACCAACCAATATGACAGCCTAGAAAAAACGGGCAACTTTCCAGAGATTTACAGCCCACCAAAACTGAAGCAAGAAGAAATAGATCAACTGAACAGATAGATCACTAGAAATGAAATTAAATATGTAAGGAAAACACTCCCTACAAATAAAAGTCCAGGATCAGATGGCTTCACAGCAAACTTTACCAAATATACAAAGAGGAACTTATACCCATCCTTCTGAAACTTTTCCAAAAGGATGAAGAAGAAGGAACACTCCCAAAGACATTCTAGGAAGCCACCATCACCCTAATACCAAAATCAGACAAAGATACTACCAAAAAAGAAAATTATAGGCCAATATCTCTGATGAACATAGACACAAAATTCTCAACAAAATTTTAGCCAACCGAATCCAACAACATATAAAAAAAATCATACACCATGACCAAGTGGGATTCGTCCCAGTTCAACATATGCAAATCAATCAATGTCATACACTACATTAACAAAAGAAACGATCATCACATGATCATCTCAATAGATGCAGAAAAAGCATTTGACAAATCCAACATCCATTCATGATAAACAAAACTCTTACCAAAGTGTGTATAGAGGGAACATACCATAATATAATAAAAGCCATTTATGACAAAACCACAGCCAATGTAATACTCAATGGAGAAAAGCTGAATGTCTTCCTGCTAAAATCTGGAACAAAACAAGGATGCTCACTCTCACCACTTTTATTCGATATAGTATTGGAAGTCCTAGCCACAGCAATCTGATAAACAAAAGAAATAAAATGTATTCAAATTGGAAGAGAAGAGGTTAAACTGTCACGCTATGCAGATGATATGAAAACCCTAAGGACTCCATACAAAAACTACTTGAACTGATCAACAAATTCAGCAAAGTATCAGGATGCAAGATAAACATTCAGAAATCAGTTGCATTTCTATATACTAACAATGAAATATTAGAAAAGGAATATAAAAATACAATGCCTTTTAAAATCACACCCCCCAAAATTGAATACCCAGGAATAAACCTGACCAAGGAGGTGAAAGACTTATATGCTGAGAACTATAAAACATTAATCAAGGAAATTAAAGAGGATTCAAACAAATGGAAAGATACTCCATGCTCCAGGACTGGAAGAATTAATAATGTTAAAATAGCCATACTACCCAAAGCAATCTACAGATTCACTGCAATCCCCATCAAATTGCCCATGACATTTTTCACAGAACTAGAACAAGCAATACAAAAATTTAGCTAGAACCATGAAAGACCCAGAATTGCCAAAGCAATCCTGAGAAACAAAACCAAGCAGAAGCTATAACTCTCCCAGATTTCAACAATATTACAAAGCTACAGTAATCAAGACAGTGTGATACTGGTATCAAAACAGACATACAGATCAATGGAACAGAATAGAGGACGCAGAAACAAACCCAGACACCTACAGTCAGTTAATCTTTGACAGAAGAGGCAAGGATATAACATGGGAAAAAGACATTCCCAGCAGATGGTGCTGGGAAAACTGGACAGCTGCATGTCAGTCAATGAATCTAGACCACACCTTCACACCATGCACAAAAATAGACTCAAAATGGCTTAAAGACTTAAATAAAAGACAAGACATCATCAAACTCCTAGAAGAGAACATAGGCAAAACATTCTCTGACATCAACCTTACAAATGTTTTCTTAGGTCAGTCTCCCAAGGCAACAGAAATAAAAACAAAAATAAATTAGACCTAATCAAACTTAAGCTTTTGCACAGCAAAGGAAACCATAACAACAAAAAAAAAAAACTTATGGAATGGGAGAAAATAGTTTCAGACAACGCAATGGACAAGGGCTTAATCTCTAAAATATGCAAATAATTATACAACTCCACAGCAAAATACCAACAACCCAATCGAAAAATGGGTAGTAGAAGACCTGAATAGATATTTCTCCAACTATATGAAAATAGTTTCAGACAATGCAATGGACAAGGGCTTAATCTCTAAAATATGCAAATAATTATACAACTCAACAGCAAAATACCAACAACCCAATCGAAAAATGGTTAGAAGACCTGAATAGACATTTCTCCAAAGAAGATACACAGATGGCCAATAGACGCATGAAAAAATGCTCAACATCACTGATTATTAGAGAAATGCAAATCAAAACTACTATGAGGTGCCACTTCACACTGGTCAGAATGGCCATCATTAACAAGTCAACAAATAGCAAATGCTGGAGAGAGTATGGAGGAAAAGGAACTTTCCTACACTGTTGGTGGGAATGTAAATTGGTACAGCCGCTACAGATAACAGTATGGAGGTACCTTAGAAAACTAAATATAGAACTTCCATATGGCACAGCAATCCCACTCCTGGGCATATGTCTGGACAAATCTTGCCTTGAAAAAGACACGTGCTCCTGTATGTTCATTGCATCACTATTCACAGTAGCCAAGACATGGAAACACCCTAAATGTCCACAGGCAGATGAATGGATTAAGAGGATGTGGTACATCTATGCAATGCAATACTACTCAGCCATAAAAAGAACAGAATAATGCCATTTGCAACAACATGGATGGAACTAGAGACTCTAAAGTAAGTCAGAAAGAGAAAGACAAACCATATAATATCACTTATATCTGAAATCTAACATATGGCACAAATAGACCTCTCTACAGAAAAGAAACAAACCCATGGTCTTGGAGAACAGACTTGTGGTTGCTGAAGGGGAGAGGGAGGGAGCAGGATGGATTGGGAGTCTGGGGTTAGTAGATGCAAACTATTGCATTTGGAGTGGATAAGCAATGAGATCCTGCTGTATAGCACAGGGAACTATATCTAGTCACTTGTGATGGCCATGATGGAGGATAATGTAAGAAAAAGAATATATATGTATGTTTGGGGCACTTTGCTGTACAGCAGAAATCAGTGGAACAATGTAAATCAACTGTAATAGAGAAAATAAAAACCTAGAAAAAAAATTGCAGCGTAGAGTTCTTGTTATGGCTCAGTGGCTTAAGAATCTGATGTTGTCTCTGTGATGTTGTTGGTTCAATCCGTGGCCTCGTTCAGTGGATTAAGGATCCAGTGTTGCCATGAGCTGTGGTATAGGTCGCAGACACATCTTGGATCCTGCATTGCTGTAGCTGAGGTTTAGACTGGGAGCTGCAGCTCTAATTGGCCCTGCAGCCTGAGAACTTCCATAAGCTGCGGGTATGGCTGTAAAAATCAAAAAAAAAGAAAAAGAAAAAAAGAAATGCAGCATAAGCAACTGGAAATGTAGAAGGAACTACTGATAGCTTTTGGAGGTAAATTTAGCTAAAGTTAGTCCAGAGGAGAGAGAAGACAGAGATCTTGAAAAAGAGGCATAACTTTCTTTAACCAAAGTCTCAATGCGTGAGAAATAGGTCACATAAATAGTGTGCATTCTTTTTTCAAAAGTGCAGTGGAACAGACCTTAGACAACCTCAACAGCAGATTGAGACATGCCTGTTGGTATAAAAGGGGCTTTCTTCAGGCCAGTGTGACCACATATGTATGGATAAAGCAAATCCAGGTCAAACATTAGGAATTAACAGGTCCAGCCCAGTTTCCTGCCAGTTGCAAAATTATATTTTTAGTTTTGAGAATACTGGGGTCAGAAATTGACCTCTGCCACTGTTTACTGTACCCCAGGTTAGACAAATAAAACAAAAACAAAAAGCAAAACCTGGCACAGACAGCCTTCTAGTTTGCTTGAATGAGAAAATGTGAACATCGGATGGTGCTAATTAGCTAGGTGTTTTACAGGCTATTTCACTGACACAAAAAGGATATTATTGCCATTCCCCCTTGCACTCCAGCCCCTGGCGGGTCTCAAACAATAGCGAATTCACGTAGTGAGCAAGCCGAAGTGTCAAGTCATTGTGACTGAACACACTGGGCTTGTGGCATCTAAAGGTAACCCACTTCCTTGTTAGAATGCTGGCATTGCCCTGTCTCTTCAGAAAGCCTGCTGCTGGTTTCAGGAGCTCCAGCGAGCCGGGAAGGGGTCATGGGGTGGGAGTGGGGGTGGCTGGGAGGAGGCAGTCAGGGGAGGGAGAGAGCTTTCTTACTGCTTCTGCAGGCTCTGAAATGCCCAAAGGTCACAAGGCATCCTGGGGGGGGGGTGCTATCCTGTGCTTTTCTCATTGGTGATGTGATGAGGAATTATCACAGGGAGAAACCTCTGAAGACCCGTAAACCCCCTTGTGAACAGTAGAGCTAAATTACAGCCGTGGGAGTGGGAGGGGAAGTGCTGGGCATTTTAACAGCTCAGGAATAAAAACCATATCCATTTTGCACGCTTTATTTTCGTTATGAAATGATATGTACCCTTTCATTTTTACTGTTTGCCGAAGTATAATATCCTCGCAGAAAAGTGTACATGTCACACAAGGAACAACTCACTATATTTTTGCTGATTTTTTTTTTTAATTTTTTATTTTTCCATTGTAGGCGGTTTACCGTTTTCTAACTGCACAGCGTGGTGACCTGGTTACATAACCAAAGTGAGAAGTAGAAGGCAGGTGGGAAGAGACTATCTTCTGCTGTCACCGTCTAGTGACAAGTGGCTCAATGATCTTGGTGGCCAGGTTTGGCTGCAGCTCCCTGGAATTGTCTCCACTCCTCTAAGGACCAGTCTGGCTTGCCTCAAGCATGACCATTCGAGGACGCCCACAGCGACTGTGGTTCTGCCAGCTTGGTGGCTGCACCCAGCAGGACCTGGGAAGACAGGAAGTCTCCAGGTACAGGCTACAAAAGAAAGAGGATTATGAGCAATTAAGGGAATAAATACAAAGGTACAAAGTCCCTGCTATGGTTTCTCCAGGAAACTCATGGTTTGTTTCCATCCCATGACACATGACTTATTCAGACAAATGAAAGAGAGCCTGAAGGAAAGGCAGTGGGTTGCCCTGAATATCAGATCATGTCACTCCCCTTCCATAAAACATTTCCATGACTATCTGGTACACTAGGAATAAAAACTAGACTCCTAAGAGTGGTCTACAAGTTGCCAAGTTATCTGACACTGCCCAACTCTCTGAGCGTCTCGCCTGCTTCTCCCCACTTTTACTCACTGAATCCTAACTCCACTGGCTGCTCCTCTGAGCTGTGTGTCAGGGACTTTGCACTTGCTCTTCTCTCTGCCCTTGGTACCTTGTATTGTTGACTGCTTCTCACTTTTCAGTTCTCTGCTTAGGTGCTGGTTCATCAGTGGAGCCCCCTGACTGGTCTACCTAAGTAGGATTCTCTTCTTCTGAATCAATCCCCTCTCATCATCCTCTTCATTTACTGAGTAACTTATCTTGGCTTGAAACGACCTTTTATTTATTTGTTTATTTTTTACTTCCTCATTTTTTACCTCCGCTTTCTAGAATGTCAGTTGTGTAGGGCAGACTTGATCTGCCTCTCTGCTGGTTGTAAACTAGCCCCTAGAATACGAGTGCCTGGCACATACAGCTCAGTAAGTCTGTACTGAATGAATGAGTAAATGAATAGTGAATAATGTGTGTAGTGAATCCATTAGGCCAGGGTTTGCAGGGCTTGAGCCCAGGTTCTTCTCTGCAAGTTTCCCAGGGGTCTTGAGCACAGAGTCTTCTGGAAAGCCCAGGCTGGGTCAATTAAAAATCTGTATTGGAGTTCCCGTCGTGGCTCAGTGGTTAACGAATCTGACTAAGAACTCTGAGGTTGTGGGTTCAATCCCTGGCCTTGCTCAGTGGGTTAAGGATCTGGCGTTGCCATGAGCTGTGGTGTAGGTTGCAAACGCGGCTCGGATCCCACGTTGCTGTGGCTGTGGTGAAGGCCGGCGGCTACAGCTCCTGTTAGACCCCTAGCCTGGGAACCTCCATATGCCGCTGGTGCGGCCCTAGATAAGGCAAAAAGACAAAAAAAAAAAAAAAATCTGTATTAATTATCTGTTGCTGTGTAACATTTTACCACAAACTTAGAAGCTTGAAACCAAGCACACTTATTAGCTCATAGTTTTTGGGGTGAGGAGTCTAGGCACAGCTTAGCTGGATCTGCTGCTTGTCACCAAGCTGCAGCTGGGATGTAGGCCAGGGTGGTCTGTTCTCGAGCACTGACTGGAGAAGGACTCATGTGGTTGTTGGCATAATTCAATTCCTTGCAATTGTAGGACTGAGGACCTCTTTCTGGCTTGCCACTAGCTGGGTGCTGTCCTCAGTTTCTGGTTTTTTTTTTTTTGTTTTTTCTTCCTTCTTTTTAGGGTCACACTTGTGGCATATGGAAGTTCCCAGGCTTGGGGTTGAATGGGACTGCAGCTCAGGCCTAGGCCACAGCCACGGCAACACTGAGATCCTTAACCCCACCGAGCGAGGCCTGGGATGGAAACTGCGTCCTCACAGAGACGACGTCACGTCCTTAACCTGCTGAGACGCAACAGGAACTCCTGTCATTAGTTTCTAGTTGATTATTGGGCAGAGACTATCCTTGATCCCTTGTTAGGAGAGTCTCCCCAACATGACTGCTCACTGCAGTGACAGCAGCAAGGGAGCGAGTCTACTAGTGAAACAGAGTCTCACATAAGGTATTCATAGATGTGACGTCTCTCTTCCGTTGCTGTATTCTAGTCTAAAGCAGCTCACAGGTTCAGGCTGCACTTTGGGGAGGAGATCACACAGGTCACAAGTGCAAGGAAGCAGGGATCCTTGGGTCCCCTTAAGTCTGCTTGTCACTGTCCACCTCTGGCTCCCAATGCTTCACCCCCTCTTGCCTGCTCCCCCAAATACATTCACCTCCTTCCAAGAGTATCATCCCCTTATAGCCTCTGTTCAAAGTGCAGGATCTCACTACCCAAATCATAAGCTGCACTCTGGGTAAAATTCCTCTACATTTATCAGTTTTAAAACTAGAGAGACAACTTACCTACCCCTTGCCCCTGCCACTTACAACTGTGGAAAATAGGCATAGAATAAAAGCTGTAGGTATTTTTGTCAGAAGGGGGAAATGGGAGTTACAAAGGACTGCTAGGAACAGTTCACATTGGCCCTATCCTTTGGGTTCTTGGTTTCATCCTCTGAATGATCCTTCTTTCTTCCTTTTTCTCTCTTTTCCTTTCCTTTCCTTTCCTCCCCTTCCCTCCTTCCTTCCTTCCTCCCTTCCTTCCTCCTCCCCTCCCTTCCTTTTCTTCTTTCTCAACAAGTAATTTCTTCACTCCTTTCCCAAGTTTAAATTTCTCATGATTCCCTCATATGGTTCTTTCTGGAATAAGCCTTCCTCTTCTCCCCCCAGCCAGCCCCGGTGGGTTCACCTCTACAGGTTCTGGGACTAGGACAGGAGGTAAGATGTGTGAATGTTTTTTCACAGGGAATTTAATTTTTTCCCTTTAAATGAAAGATAGCACTCTTTCCAGCTTAATAGCCCTACTGGCCTGCTTAGGATTTTGTGAGTTCAAATGCTTCTTCTCATTTGTTTTGGCTGCTCCTGAGGCAAGTGGACGTCCCCAAGCCAGGGACTGAACCCAAGCTGCAGCAGTGATAACACTGTATCTTTAACCTGCTAAGCCATCAAGGAACTCCTCAAATGCCTCTTTTCTTTTGAGTGAAGCCTCCATCTCTACTTCTTCCACCCAACCTGGCAGGTTTTTTTTTTTTTTTTTTTTTTTCTGAAATAACTTTCTTGAAAACTTTATGGGTCTTTCTGGAAAACTCTATGGGTCTTCCTTCTCCTATTGGGGTTCACTCCATTGGAGAAAAGCCAAACCTAGATATCTCTGTGAGACAAGCCCTTCTCTGCCTTGTGCTCCTGCTGAGATGGCTGAGGGACAAGGCTCTGATGCTCCCCACTGGCTCTTTGGTTTAAGAGGATCTGTGAGACACACCCTTAACGTCTTGAGAGGACTCTGTGTGACTGAATACTGCCCTGCCCCTCTGATCTGTCTTGAGATTTTAACAAAATGTACAGTCACATTTTTTCCATGCCACCTTTTCCTGATGGTGCAAGGAAGCCATTTCTTAACTTTAGCATCTTCCAGTATATGGGGAATCTAATAATTTTCAGAATCATTAAGTACTGGTTCTTTGTTTAGCAGTTTCCCCTCAATTTACTGTCTCTTTGTGCATCATACACGCAGTAAGAAAAAAACCAGGTGGTACCTTCCTCAGTTTGCTTGGAAATCTCCTTAGCTAAACAACCACAGTCATTCCTCACATCTTTCTTTTCAGGTAACTGCAGGAGACTTTGCTAGGCTTTCTGCCACAGCACTGCAAGCATCTTCCTTTCTCCAGTTTCCGATAACATGTTCCTCCCTTCTTTCAGAGGCTTCACCAACAATGCCTTCAAAATCCCTTCCACCGATAGTCTCTGGGAACACATTTAGGTTTTCTTTCTCATGTGCCTTAAAAGTCCTCTGGCCTCCACACAGCTCCAACGCCGCACCCATAGTTTCAGGTATTTGTTACAGCAGCACCCCACTTCCACATACCAAAATCTATATTGATAGCTTTTGTATATGCCTTCTACCAAGCTGAGTTAAAGGAAGTTGACAGTTAACTCACTCTGTACTAAGTAAAACCTACCATGCTCCCAAAAGAATGTTAGGTACAAGAAAAACTTATATGATGTTTTTGGAGTTCCCATCGTGGTGCAGCAGAAACAAATCCAACTAGGAACCATGAGGTTGTGGGATTGATCCCTGGCCTCGCTCAGTGGGTTGAAGATCCGGCGTTACCATGAACTGTGGTGTAGCCTGCAGATGCAGCTCGGATCCTGCATTGCTGTGGCTGCGGCGTAGGCATCAGCTATAGCTCCGATTGGACTCCTGGCCTGGGAACCTCCATATGCTGTGGGTGCGGCCCTAAAAAAAAAAACGCATCCTTATATGATGTTTTTACCTTTTGAAGCAAGGTTGATCCTGTTGTCCTGACTCTATTATTCCAATATCTTGGTTAGATTTCTTTCCTCTGCACATGTATATGCCTGTGGGGTTCAGTCTCTTTGTTGAGTGAATAGGGCAAATTCCCTTGAAGCCAAGCCATGGGTGTTGATTTGGGCTTAGGGTTTCTGGGAAACTTTAGCATCAAGGAGGACACAACTGGGTGCAAGTGGCTTACAGGGGTATTAGAGATGGAACATTTGGTGACGGGTTTGTGCCTTGTGATCTTCAACCCATTTGAAAACGTCGATTCCCCAGCAGGCTGCTGGACCACTGCCTGTGTGTTTCCTCCAGCAGTCTGACCTTTGAACAGGATGAGCAATTCCTGTGATAACCATCCCCTTGGGTGGCAGCCACTGTTACAAGCATCCTGACACATAATAAAGATGCTTCAGGCTAGAAGGGCCTCCTGGCAACCCTGTTCTGCTGCTAACAAGCAATTGGGAAGTGGGATTCCATGACTTATGTCCATTTCTGGGGATACCTTCTGAAGGTGAACCCCTGAGAATCACACCTGGGGACCTCTACAGCTCAAGAGTGCTGATTGGTATTCATGCTTGGTTCCTACCAATCTGGAATGTTTCTCTATACCCAGTGTCCCAGAATGACAAATCTATAGCTATTTGAGTGCCTTAAGAATCATGCCTGTCTAACTTGGTATGTGTCACATGAGCTTAATTCAGCATGATCTCATAGATGCCAGGGGCATGTCCTTATATTTTAGTGTCCTAACATCTCAGTTGACCAAACGAATCATTCTTCTGCCTGGGAAATTTCTACTGCTCATGTAGCATCCGTCCTTACAGATGTCTCTATTTCATTTAGGTCAATATATTCCTAGTTCTAACCAGGATCCTATTCTCCATTGTCATGTAAATATACATATACTGTGTAATATATAATACAGTTCAATTAAGATTTGTACCCAAGGGAGTTGCCTTCGTGGTTCATTGCTTAATGAACCTGACTAGTATCCATGAGGATGCGGGTTTGATCCCTGGCCTCGCTCAGTGGTTTGGGCTGTGGTTTGGCCAGCATTGTCCTGAGCTGTGGTGTAAGTTGCAGATGTGGCTTGGATCCTGTGTTGCTGTGGTTGTGGTGTAGGCCGGCAGCTGCAGCTGCAATTTGACCCCTAGCCTGGGAACTTCCATAGGCTGCAGTTTCGGCCCTAAAAAGCAAAAACAAACAAACAAACAAACAAACAAACATCATTTCAGGTGATGTGAGAAGCAGACAGACTCAGAGTGTCTTGCTAGGCTGAAAATGTCAATTCTTGAAAAAAAAACTCACAAAGGTAATTTTTGTTTTATTAGCTCTGTTGGAGTAGTTCCTATTCAGGTCAAATTACATCACATTATTTTTAATCATCAGGCCTGGAGTGTAACTTGTCCAGAGGCAAAGGCTAAGCTGTTTTAAGCAGAGGCAAGGGTACCATTTCTTCATCCCTGCCTGCTGCCTCTTAGGAGCAGTTAGGTCTTTCTCCCTCCTTTTCCTCTACGGTGTAGTGAGTTGAACAACAGCTCCCCCAAAGGTATAGCCAACGAAAACCTGTGAATGTGACCTTATTAGAATGGATCTTTGCAGAAGCAACTAAATTACGGATCTTGAGTGAGATCATCCTGGATTTAGGGTAGGTTCTAAAACCAATATCAGAAATTCCCTTGTGGTGCACTGGGCTAAAGATCCAGCGTTGTCACTGCAGTGGCTTGGCTCACTGCTATGGCGTGCGTTCGATCCCTGGCCTGGGAATTCCCATATGCTGTGTGCACAGCCAAAACAAACAAACCAACAAACAAAAATAAAGTAAAACCAATGTCAGGTGCCCTTAGAAGAGAAAGGCTGAGGGAAACAGAGACACAAATTAAGCTCCTTGGAGTTTGAGGAAGAAAGAGAAAGGGGTCCAGTTTTTGGCCGTGGGGTTAGAATACAACGTGTTTATTCTTTCCTCCTAATCAGGAGGTGAGAGCCTGGGTTTAAGAAGCAGTCGTGTATATGTTCAGTTATTCATTAGGGTATGGGTGGTGGCCGCAGAAGATAAGACAGTGGAGCAGTGTGGAGTGATGGCCTTGACTCTAGCACACCACGAAACTGGTCATAACAGACGAGGGAGAGAATGGAGACAAGGGAGCAGTAGGGAGTGATGGCCTTGACTCCAGCACACCATGTAGCTGGTCATAATGGAGGAGAGGGGGCTCCATGAGCTAATGTGGTGACATCGCCAAGATTTACCACTTGCTGAGAAAAGCAGTATCGAAAAGAGTTTATATAATATGCTTGCTTTTTTTTTTTTTTTTAAGATAGCCAGAGTTCCCACTGTGGCACAGTGGGTTATTGATCCAGATTGTCTCTGTGGAGGCCCTGGTTCCATCCCAGGCCTGGCACAGTGGGTTAAGCATCTGGCATTGCTGCAGCTGCATCATAGGTTGTGGCTCCAGCTCAGATTCAATCCCTGGCCCCGGGAAATTCCATATGCCGCAGGAGTGGCCAAAAAAGAAAAAGGAAAAAAAGAAGGAGGGTAAAATAAGATTTTGGGGGGTATTTCTCTGTATTTGCCTAACGAAATACTGGAAGGATAAGTAAGACATTACTATAAATGGTTACCTGTAGGGGTGAGGGTAGAACAGGTGTATGGGGAGAGGATGGGGAAACTTTTAATATTGATTAGCCTTTTTTTGGTCATGCCCACAGCATGTAGTAGTTCCTAGGCCAGGGACTAAACCTGCACCATGGCAGTGGCCTGAGCCACAGCAGTGACCTAAGTCACAGCAGTGACAGTGCTGGATCCTTAACCCACTGATCTACCGGGAAACTACTGATTTGCTTTTTAAATAATGTAAATATGTTACTTTTTCAAGAAAAGGAAAGGAAAAGGAAAGAAAATTTAGGTTCTTTTTCTTCAAATATAACAAAATCTATGATATATAATAATATATGATAATATAAATAAAATTATATATACATATAATCTTTCATTTGTCTATCTAGAGTTTTAAAATTCAGTCTGACAATTTAGTCATTTCCTTAAAGGCCTTGAAAAGATGGGCGGTCATTTCACTGACAGAGTAAACTGAAGTTATTTGCCACTCCTATACCATATCACAAATCATTATGAATTAGCCACAATGCAGGGCAAAACACTTTTAAAACTTAAACAAAATCCAGCACTGTTAACAGACAAATCGTCTAATATAAAGACCATTCTTTCACTTAAAACAGCTTTGCCTAAGAAACGTAGGAATTTGATTTTGAGATTCAGGAAGAAATATTGGTAATTTGTGCCAGTCACTATGTTACTGACTTCATAAGCATGGATGGAAATTGGTGATTCCCTCATTAAAATTGTATTGAGATTTATTGTAGTTCTACCATGAATATGTCTAGGTAAAAAATGACAGTAATTTCTAGAAACGCATTAACCAAAAATAAATTTCTCTCTCCCCATCACCCCCATCTTTCTAGCTTAAGTTTAGCCTGTCTTTTTTGTAGAGCAGTGTTTCTCAAAGTGTGGCCTTTAGACACCGAGATCCTTTTAGGACTTTACAAGACAAAAACCATTTTCAGAATAATGTTAGGATGTAATTTATCTTTTCATTTATATTTCCACTGATAGTGTAAAATCAAGGGAAGATGAAAGTGCTGGCAAATAAAAAGACTGAATTAAAACTGTGGGCACCAAACCGTAATAATAATCTTTGAAATTTTCACTACTACCCACTCTCAGTTAAAAAAATAATACCAATTTGAATGATTTTAATAACGATGATATGGAAAGTGTGCATAAAGCACTTCCATTACATACTGGAATATAATGGTTGTTTTGAGGAAAAGCCCTTGTGTAACTGAGCTGGGAGCTGAATAAGCTAGTTGTTTTTCATGGGTCACTTTAAAGAATGGCAGACAAACTATGGGTGTTTAAAATTGGTTATTTGGCAGGTATTTTCTGCCAAAAATTCCAAGTGAATCTGTCACTTCAAGGAAAATAACTGACAGTGTTGGTTGACAAAGTGAAATTTGAGATTTTAAGGGAAAATTACAGTTTTGGAAAACTCGCATCTACTACTGTAAGCTTGTCAGCTTGCAAAAAACATTTTTCTGATAAGAGTACTGGTGAAATTTATGAATGTGACTTTTTGATATTTGGTGGTGAAATGTGTGAACTCTTGGAACATTTGCACAATTCATTCAACTAATGTTTTCTAAATGACCAATGCAGTATGTGACAGTATCATGCCTGGGAAAATGCCACTCAGAGTGTAAGACAAATTAATTTTTAAAACTTGAAATGTAGTTGATTTACAGTTTTACAGTGCTGTGTTATTTTCTCCTGTTGAGCAAAGTGATTCGGCTATATGTGTGTGTGTACACACACACACATGCACACACATACATTCTTTAAAATATTCCTTTCCATGATGGTTTATCACAGGATAGTGAATATAGTTCCCTGTGCTACAGTAGGATCTTGTTTATTCATTCTGTCTATAGTAGTTTGCATCTGCTTAGCCCAAACTCCCAATCTGTCCCTCCGCATCCTCCTCTTCCTTGACAATCACAAGTCTGTTCTCTATGTCTGCGAATCTGTTTCTGCATTGTATGTAAGTTCATTTGTATCATATTTTGGATTCCACATATAAGTGATATCATATGGTATTTGTCTTTCTCTGCCTGACTTATTTCACTTAGTATGATAATCTCTGAGTCCTTCCACAGTGCTGCAAATGGCATTATTTCACTCTTTTTAAATAGCTGAATAGTATCCATTGTGTGTGTGTGTGTGTGTGTGCAATATCTTTAACCATTCATCTCAGGCAAGTGGATTTTAATATAGCTCGTTATGAAAAGTCCATTGGTATGGTTTCATATTGTACATTACCTTTAAGGTACCATCACATGTTGAGTTTTGGTTTATTATCAAAGAATATATATTATTATTGTAACAATATTTTTCTGGATCCATCTCCTAGAATAATGGAAATAAACTTAAAAGCATTTGCACAGCAAAGGAAACCATAAACAAAATGGAAAGACAACATATGGACTGGGAGAAAATATCTGCAAATGTTGCTACTAACAAGAGATTAATTTCCAAAATATACAAATAGCTCATACAGCTTAATATCAAAAAACCCAGACAACTCAATCAAAATATAAACAGAAGACCTAAATAGACATTTACCTAAAGAAGACAGACTGATGGCCAATAGATACATGAAAAGATGTTCAACATCACTATTAGAAAATGCATATCAGAACTACAATGAAGTGTCACCTGTATGGAGATAGAATAACCATTATTAAAAAATATCTACAAATAATAAATACTGGAGAGGGTGTGGAGAAAAAGGAACCATCCTGCACTGTTGGTGGGAATGTAAATTGATGCAGCTCCATATGGAGAACAGTGTGGAATTTCTTTAAAAACTAAAAATAGAGTTATCGTATGATCCTGCAATCCCATTCCGGGGCTATATCTGGAGAAGACCATAATTTGAAAAGATACATGCTCTCAAATGATCATTGCAGCACTATTTACAAGAGCCAAGACATGGAACAACCTTAATGTTCATCGAAAGATGAACAGATGAAGAAGATGTGTACATATACAATGGAATACTACTCAGCCATAAAAAAAAACAAAATAATGCCATTTGCAGCAAAATGGATGCAGCTGGAGATTCTCATACTAAGAGAAGTAAGTCAGAAAGAGAAAGACAGAGTATGATATCACTTATATGTGGAATCTGAACAAAATGATATAGATGAACTTATTTACAGAAGAGAAACAGACTCACAGATTTCAAAATCAAGTTTATGGTTACCAAAGGTGATTAGGGGAGTGGGGGGAGGAAGGGAGAGATAAATTATGAGTATGGGATTAACATATACATAGTACTATGTATATGAAATAGATAAAAATAAGGACTTACCATATAGCACAGGAAACTATATATAATATCTAATGTAATATTAATATATATATTATATGCATAATATTAATATAATATTATAATATATATTATAATATCTAATATAATGTTAATATTACATAATATATTATATATTAATATAATATATAATGTATTATATCAACATATTAATATACTATATGTTATATTTTATATATTATATAATATTATATATTATACAATATATTATGTATATATTATATGATATATAAAATATAATATATAATATTATATTTTATATATTAACATATTATATAATATATTATATATTAATATATTATATTAATATTAATATGTTATAATATATAATATAATATTAATATATATGATATATTCTATATATAATATGTAATATAATATATATCCAATTATATATAACCTACAATTGGAAGGAATCTGAAAAAGAATATATATATAACATATATACTTGTGTGTATACATATGTACAACTGAATCACTTTGCTAAACACTGAAAACTAACACTACATTGTTAATTATACTTCAGTAAAAAAGAATTAAGAAAAGAATACACATTATCTGAAAAGAATGTTAAAATATTCCTTTCACTCTCAACTAAGTATCATTATGAGGCTAGATTGCCTTCATATACATCAACAAAAACAACATATCACAACAGATTGAATATAAAAAAAACAATGAAAATCCAGATGTTTCTATATGCCAGCTATTACAGCAACTTGTAAATGTGTGAAACTTACTACTCTTTTTGGAAAATATAATTTTTTCCACAAAAATGTATTATTTATGTTAACGTGATGAAATTATTTTAAAAATAATTAGTAGCTAGATATTTTTAAAATCTGTGGATATTTACTATGGTATAAATGAAAACTAAGAATTTAATGGATGGAACACACATAAACAAAAGTTCTTGGAAGTGCTCAATAATTTTTTTTTTTCTTTTTGGGGCCGCATCTGTGACATATGGAAATTCCCAGGCTAGGGGTTGAATTGGAGCTACAGCTGCAGGGCTATATCACAGCCACAGCAACACGGGATCTGAGCCAGGTCTGTGACCTATACGACAGCTCACGGCAAGACCAGATCCTTAACCCACTGAGTGAGGCCACTGCGTCCTTTCCTCATGGATGCTAGTTGGATTTGTTTCTGCTGTACTACACGGGAACTCCCAAGCTCAATAATTTTTTTTTTTCTTTTTAGGGCTACACCTGCGGCATATGGAGGGTCCCAGGCTATGGGTCTAATCGGAGCTGTTGCTGCCGGCCTACGCCACAGCCACAGCCATGCCAGATCTGAACCACGTCTGCAACCTACACCACAGCTCACGGCAAGGCCGAGATCCTTAATCCACGGAGTGAGGCCAGGGATTGAACCCACATCCTCATGGATTCCAGTCTGGTATGTTAACCGCTGAGGTACGATGGGATCTCCTCCAGTATTATTCTTGCATTCAATGATTTTGTGTGATAAATTCACAAAATTTCAAAATTATCAATTGAGGTGAAACACAAATGAATATGTATGTAGGAAAGGCAATAATTGAGATATTTAAAATAAAATACTCACTTTTGGTAGTTTATTATTATCACTCTCTATAAAACAGTGTTAAGAGCATAAATTTTATGGGTTTGTTGGGATTAGATGACATATATAAAATGCATGGCATGATTTCATTTGTCTCTTGATGGTCTTGATTATTATTTTTCAGGTAAATGTATAACTTCAACATGTTGACTTTATCTGGGTCTTATATTCCTTTCTGATGACTTTGCTGGCACATTCCTGTGTGGCATGTGCAGTCCTACAGCTTTGTCCCTCATCATCAAATTCCATATAAAGAATATTTTAGATGCTTTTCTTCATAACCCCATAAGGAGAATGAGTCCAAGTGCTAACCTCTGAGCAACAACTGTTGCTTTTCTAAACAGAAGAAGTGATGAGGGCTGCTACAAAATATTACGGAGAGCTGGAAACCTGCTAGGACACCACATTATCCTAAAGCTATCCTGAAACCTTCGTGAATTTGAGTGATGAGTTCCTAAGAGGAGAAATTAAGCAACTCTTATTATTGCACTGAAAAATCCCTACTTCACAAAAGCTTTTTTTTTTTCATTCACTTGACAAAATATTCCTAAAAACTGTTGCCATTACTACTATTTTCTGATATATCTGATTTACCTACATACATACAACCCTTCTTGAAAACACTTGGCTATGTTGTCTGAGATTTCGGAACAGTTTGGCTCATTATTGTGATTGGAAACCAGATAATGAAATTTGTGTTTGGCTTAACTACCAGGGAAAAGAGCATGGAGAAATAAGCCGTAAGTTGTCCTTCAGTATTTTCCTTTGATCCAATGTCATGGTTATAAATAATAGAAATCCTGGTTTAGTTAGAAAGTTGACTAACTAGCACGGAGTTACTATGTTATTCTAAAGTAAACAAAGATGTCTTTTATTGTCTTTTAACAGATGGATTTTAAAAAGTTTTATACTTTAATGATATGGATTTCATGACCATTGATGACATCTGATTGGCAGTTTATGAACATGAATTGGAAGAAGATTAATTCTCCAGGGGAACCTGGAAAGGCCTGGAGAATGTTTCATTAACAGGTAGGTATCCTTTCTGAAGAGAACCTTCCTAGTGTCTAGTTATGGGAAAGGTGAAGTGGAAACCCACTCAGAGCCTGCTGGAGAAACTGGAGAAGGAATTGAAAGAAACTTTTGTAAAGTTGATTTTCCATATTAGCTTATTCTAAGTTCTGAGTAAATTGGCTTTGTTTGCCTAAGTACTGACTCATTTATTCTAACATTATATTATTTATTTATTTATTTATTTTTTGTCTTTTGTTGTTTTAGGGCCCCACCTGTGGCATGTGGAAGTTCCCAGGCTAGGGGTCTAACTGGAGCTGTAGCTGCCAGCCTACGCCACAGCCACAGCAATGCGGGATCCAAGCTGTGTCTGCAACCTACACCACAGCTCACAGCAACACCAGAGCCTTAATCCACTGAGTGAGGTCAGGGATCGGACCCGCAACCTCATGGTTTCTAGTCAGATTCATTTCTGTTGAGCCATGATGGGAACTCCTTTTTTTTTTTTTTTTTTTGGTAACATTATATTATTCAGGTCTCTTGATTTTCTGTCTTTTCTCTTACTTTCTGATATTTGTATGTTTCATTACTCATTAATGTTTACACCAAAGGATGAAGTTAATAACAGAGAAGAAATCTGCTGCAAGATGGAAGTCTGATTGTTACTTTCAGCTTGCCTTTCCTCATTTATAAAATGAGAACCATCCTGTTCCCCACTTCACAGTGTTGTTCTGAGGACTGAGGGCTAATATGTGAAGAATGCTTAACAGAACAACTGGTGCAAGGTAAGATCAACACATGTGAATTGCAAACCATTTTATGTTGAATTAGTCTTATTGATTAAGGTATAGAGGGGTTCAATTTATTGGCCAAAATGAGGGTTACATTTTATCCTGAGTTTATGTTTCTTTCCTGAGTTAGCTGGTTAGAAATATTATCAACAATACACTTAAACTCATCCACAAAACACAATGAACTAATGCCATTTGCAACACCATGGATGGACCTAGAAATTATCATACTAAGCGAAGTAAGTCAGACAAATATCGTATGATATCACCTACATATAGAGTCTAATAAAATGATACAAATGAAATTATTTACAAAGCAGAAACAGACCCACAGATTTTGAAATCAAACATGTTTACCAAAGAGGAAACATGGGGGGAGGGGTAAATTAGGAGTTTGAGATTAACATATACACACCACCATACATAAAATAGCCAACAAGAACCTGCTATATAGCACAGGGGACTCTACTCAATATTGTGTAATAATCTATATGGGAAAAGAATCTGAATAGGAATCAGTTATACATATATCTGAAAAGGAATGGATATATGTATATGTGTAACTGAATCACTTTGCTGTACACCTGAAACTATCACAACATTGTAAATCAACTATACTCCAATAAAATAAAAAATAAAATTAATATCAAAAAAGAAAAAGTTCTGAATCCAGCTAAGTAATTGTGCTTCTGAACTTCCTTACCTAAAAACACGACTATTTCAATTCAAGTGAATTTACTGCTCCCTCCTCACTGTAGCAGCATCATATTAGTTATAGCCTACAGGTGGGGGATTCCACTCTGTTGGTCTCATTGTATCAAGTGAGATGGGGCTACAACTAACAGAAAATGGGACTAACTGTGGCTTAAATAATGAAAATATTTATAAATTCACATAATGAGAAGTCTGAAGGTTGGTTAGTTTAGTGAGACAATGAAATCATACTGCTGTCTTCATCACACTGTTTTTTGTTCACAAGCATATCTTCTCTTGCTTACTAGAGGGCTGGTTCAGCTCCAAGCATTTTGTCCTCATTCCACTGCATCCAGAATCAAGAAGAACAATTTTTCGTCATTAGTCTCTTTTCATCAGAGGGGAAATTCTTCCTTAGAAGCTTCCAGGGAGACTTACCTGCCTTTGCTTGGGTTCTGCAGAATGCAGTCTGAGTGTCAAAGTTAGATATTGAAGGGTAGAGCAAGGAAAACAAAGAAGTACCCCTTTGAGGTAACAAGAATTAACAAGGATGGATAATATTGGTGAATTTTATCTAATGATGACCCTAGTCTCCTAGTGTACAAGACTATTTTTCTCTCTCCAATTCTGTGTGTGTGTACACTTATGACTGTATATTCATTCATCCACTCCTTTCATTCACACATAAATTCAATATGTACTGAGCATCAACTATGCTGGATCCTGGGAATCAGGGATGAATGTGACGTGGCCCTTGCTGCAAGGACTCCGTGGCTCTCCAGTTACCTCTTGTACCCACTCCTTCACCCAGTTCAGATTCCCTTCACTTTGTCACTTTGTTGACAACCCCTTAAACCCCTTGCTTCTTAGCTGTCCTGGAAACATCCTAATCTTGCCTCAATTATACTCTTTGCCTTCTGCAGTTTGGCTGCCCTTGGGACCTGATTTTTGCTCAATAAAATCATGTCAAGCTAGGGATTTCTCTGCTAATGTGTAGTTTCAGTTTTGTCCGAGTCCCTTTTGCAGTCTGCCTATTTATTTACTCAGTTTAAACCTATCTCCATTCTCTTTAGTGACTGCTTTAAACACTTACTAGTCTTCCGTCAAGCTTCTCTTTGGCTTGCTTTCTATTTTATAGAGCAAATAAACCCTAAAATATATATTTCCTAAACTTCTTGTTGGTCTCTTTCTGGTAAACTCATCCACTCTTTTGATGGACCATACTTTGTCACCCTGTCACAGATCTTCATTTGAAAAAAGGACATGATGGAGTTCCCATCATTGCTCAGCTGAAATTAATCTGACTAGCATCCATAAGGATGCAGATTTGATCCCTGGCGTCACTCAGTGGGTTAAGGATCCAGCATTGCTGTGAGCTGTGTTGTAGGTCGTAGATGCTGCTCGGATCTGGCATTGCTGTGGCTATGGTGTAGGCCAGAAGCTGCAGCTCTGATTTGATCCCTAGCCTGGGAACCTTCATATGCTGCCGGTGCAGCCCTTAAAAAAAAAATGACATGTGATGTTACAAAGCTGCAGTAATCAAAACAGTTTGGAACTGGCATAAAGACAAATAAAAAAAACCCCAACAGAACAGAAAAGAGAATCCAGAAAGAAATCCATACATATATAGTTAATGGACCTTCAAAAAGAGAAATTATATTCTCTTCAACAAATGGTTTTGGGAAAATTGAATATCCACATGCAAAAAATGTAATTGGGTCCTTACATCAACACAAAAGTCAACTCAAAATGGATAAAAGTCTTAAATGTAAGGCCTGAAACTGAAACTCCTAGAAAAAAATATAGGAGAAAACTTCTTGATGTTGGTTTTGGTAATGATTTCTTGGAAATGACACCAAAAGCATAGGCAACAAAAACAGAAATTGGTAAGTGTCACTACATCAAACTGAAAAGCTTTTGTACAACAAATAAAACCATCAACAAAATGAAAAGACATCTTACAGAATGGGAGAAAATATTTGCAAACCCTGTATCTGGTAAGTGGTTAATATTCAAAATATATAAGAAACTCCTACAACTCAAAAGCAAAGCAAAACAAACAAGCAAGCAAATAGCCCAACTGAAAAAATGAGCAAGGGACTTGAATAGACGTTTCTCCAAAGAAGGCATATGAATGGCCAAAAAGTACATGAAAATGTGCTCAACATCACTAATCACCAGGGAAATGCAAATCAAACCACAGTGTAATATCACCTTACACATGTTAGAATGGCTACTATCAAAGAAATGAAAGGTAACATTTGTTGGAGAAGATGTAGAGAAATTGGAACCCTTGTACACTGTTGATGAGAATGTAAAATGGTACAGCCATTATGGAAACAGTATGGAGGTTCCTCAAACTGTTGAAAATAGTGCTACCATATGATCCAGCAATCTCACTTCTGGGTATTTATTCAAAAGAATTGAAATCAAGATCCCAAAGAGATATTTGTACTACTAGGTTTATTGCAGGATTATTTACAATGATAATGAAATGAAAAATCTAAATGTCCACAAACGAATGGATAAAGAAAACGTCACACACACACACACACACACACACACACACACACACACACAGGAATATTATTCAGTAGTAAAAAAGAAGAAAATCCTGCCACTTGCAACAACATGAATAAACCTGGAGGGCATTCTGCTAAGTGAAATAAGCCCAGTCTCAGAAGAACAAATACTGCATAATTCCACCTATATATCTAAAATAAACAAACTCATAGAAACAGGGAGTACAGTGCTGGCTGCCAGGGGCTGGGGAGAGGGAGAAATGGGGAGTTGTTCAATAGGCATAAAGTTTCAGTTATGCAAGATGAATAAGTTCTAGAGATCTGCTGTATAACTTAATACCTATAGTTAATACAATATTGTACTCTTAAAATTTGTTAAGAGGGTAGATTTCATGTTAAGTGTTCTTACCGCAATACGAAAGAAGGACACAGGAAAGAAAGAAAGACAGAAAGACAGCAAGGCAGAAAGACAGAAAGAAAGAAAGAGAAAGAAAGAAATAAAGAAAGGAAGGAAGGAAGAAAGAAAAGAAAAAGAGAAAGGGAGAAGATCATGAGACTTAACCTAAATTCTTAACATGTGCTTTCTTAACATCTCCATCTTAACATGTGGAGATGGTGTAGGACCACTGTTCGTTACATCATACACTTAGTAAGGGATGGTAGTAGAAAGTCCATTCAGGTCTCAAAACTAGGGTTGCTGTGATTCTTTTGAAAAGTTGCTTGATATGATTTCAATTTCCTTAAATTTACTGAGGCTTGATCTGTGGCCCAGAATGTGGTCTATCCTAGAAAATGTTCCCTGTGCACTTCAGAAGAATGTGTATTCTACTGTTTTTGGATGGAATATTCTATAAATATCTGTTAAATCCATCTGGTCTAATGCATCATTTAAGGCCTGTGTTTCTTTGTTGATTTTCTTTCTAGATATCTGTCCTTTGTTGTAAGTGAGGTATTAAAGTGCCCTGCTATCATTGTATTATTGTCAATTTCTCCTTTTAAGGCTGTTAGCAGTTGCCTTATATATTGAGGTACTCCTATGTTGGAGTATATATATTTATAATTGTATTTTTTTCTTGGATTGATCCTTTGATTATTTGATCATCATAGAAGGATCATTTGATCATCCTTTGATCCTTTGATCACCAAAGGAGGATCATGAATGTCCTTCTTTGTATCTTGTAACATTATTTATTTTAAGGTTTATTTTGTCTGATGTGAGTATTGACACTCCAGCTTTCTTTTGATTGCTGTTTGCATGTAATATTTTCTTCCATCCTCTCACTTTAAGTTTGTATGTGTCCCTAGAACTGAAGTGGGTCTCTTGTAGACAACATATGCATGGGTCTTGTTTTTATATCCATTAATCCAGTCTATGTCTTTTGGTTGGAACATTTAGTCCATTTACATTTAAGGTTATTGTTATTTCTTTTTTTTTGGTCTTTTATCTTTTTTCATTTTCTAGGGCCACACCCACAGCATATGGAGGTTTCCAGGCTACTGGTCAAACTGGAGCTGTAGCCACTGGCCTATGCCACAGCAATGCAGGATCCAATCCGTGTCTACAATCTACGCCACAGCTCACGGCAACGCTGGATCCTTAACCCACTGAGTGAAGCCAGGGATCGAACCCACAACCTCATTGTTCCTAGTTGGATTCGTTAACCACTGAACCATGACTGGAACTCCTAAGGTTATTATCATTTACATATCATAATAATATGTAAATTCTTACTGCCATTATGTTAATTGTTTTGGATTTGCTTTTGTTGGTCTTTTTTTTTCCTTTCTTGTGGTTTGATGACTATCTTTAGAGTTGTATATGGATGGCTTTTTCTTATTTGTGTATGTGCCTATTGCAGGTTTTTGTTTTGCAGTTACCATGAACTTTTGACATATATTTATATGAAATATTGTTTTAAGTTGCTGGTCCCTTAATTGCAAATGCATCTTCCATCATGCATTTAGTGCCATGCATTTGTACCCGTTTCAAACTCATGATTGCTGGTTTTGATATCATATTTGTGTGTGGATGATTTCCTACCTTTACTATATGTTTGCTTTTACTGGTGAGTCTTTTCATTTGTAATTTTCTTGCTTCCGGTTGTGGCCTTTACTTTTCCACCTAGAGAAGTTCCCTTAGTATTTGTTGTAAAGCCAGTTTAGTGATGCTGTGGTCTCTTAGCTTTTGCTTGTCTGTAAAACTTTTGATTTCTTATTCAAATCTGAATGAGAGCCTGTCTGGGTAAAGTATTCCTGGTTGAAATTTTTTTTCCTTTCATCATTTTAAATATATTGTGCCACTCCCTTTTGACCTGCAGAGTTTCTGCTGAAAAATCATCTGAGAAACTTATTGGGGTTCCCTTCTGTGTTATTTGTTGTTTTTCCCTAGCTGCTTTTAATATTTTCTCTTTGTCTTTAATTTTGTCAGTTTGATTAATATGTCTTGGGGTGTTCCTCCTTAGGTTTATTTTATATGGTATTTGTTGTGCTTCCTGGATTTGAGTGAGTGATTCCTTTCCCATGTTAGGCAAGTTTTTGGCTATTATCCATTCAACTATTTTCTCTGGCTCTCTCTATCTTCTTCTTTTGGCAACCCTATAATGTGAATGCTGGTGCACTTAAGGTTGTCACATAATTCTCTTCGGCCTCATTTCTTTTCATTCTTTCTTCTTTATTCTTTTCCACATCAGCAATTTCCACCAGTCCTTCTTCCACCTCACTTATTTGTTCTGCTATTGGTTCCTCTCTAGTGAATTTTTATTTTGGTTATTGTATTTTGGACCTCTGCTTGTTTAATCTTTAAATCTTCTTTGTTCTACATTCTTTTAATTTATCAATTCTTGTCTCTATTTTTTTTCCCCCAAGATCTTGGATCATCTTTATTATCATTATTCTGAAGTCTTTTTTAGTTAGGTTGATTATCTCCACTTTACTTAACTGTTTTTTTCTGGGGTTTTGTCTAGTTCCCTGATCTGATTTATATTCTTCTGCCTTTTCATTTTGTATAGGTTTTCATCTGCTCTCCTTTTTGCAAGCTGCAGGGTTGTAGCCACTCTTTCTTCTGTTGTCTGCCACCTTGTGGGGGAAGTTGATACAAGAGCTTGTTAGAAGCTTCCTTATGGGAGGGACTGGTGCCTGCCCATTGGTAGGTGGAGCTCAGTTTTGTCCCTTTGGTGGATGGGGCTGTGTCTCTGAGTGTGATGAGAGGCAGCTGTGTGTCTGGTTGGGGGGAGGGGCTTTAGGCAGCTTGTTTGCTGATAGGTGGGACTGTGTCCCCACCATATTTTTTTTTGGTCTGGGCCTTCTCAGCTCTGATGTGTGGTGTCAGCTTTTTCCAAAATGACAACCTTCAGGGGAGCTCATGTTGATGAATATTCCCAGGACCTCTGCCTCCAGTGTTCTTATCCCACAATAAGCAACTGCTACCCCTTGCTTTCCCACAAGACCCTCCAAGACCCACAGGTAGGTCTGACGCAGATTCTTATGGAGTCTCTGCTTTGCCCTGGGACCCAGTGCACATGGAATCCTGTGTGCACTCTCCAAGAATGGAGTTTCCATTTTCCCCAGTTCCATGGAGCTCCTGTACACAAGCCCCAGTGGCCTTCAATGCCAAATGCTCTGGGTGCTCCTCCTCCCAATGCCAGATTACCAGGCATGGGAACCTGAGTGGGGTTTGGAACTATCACTGTTATGAAAGATCCTCTGTGATATGGTTATTTTCCAGTCTGTGGGTCACCCACATGGTGGGTATGGCATTACTTATATCATGAAAGTGTCCCTCCTTCTGTCTTGATGTGGCTTCTTCTTTGTCTTTTGGCATAGGATATCTCTTTTGGTAGTTTATAGTCTATTTTATTGATTTTTGTTCAGTAGTTAGTTGTAATTTTGATGTTTTCATGAGTGAAGATGAGCTTAAGTCCTTCTCCTCTGCCATCTTGTCCCCTCGCAGTGATTCTTTTGAGCAGCTTTAGTTTGGATATATCTATATATATCCTTATGGATGTTGAAAGCTTCATTAGACATTTGCTTTGAATAAAAGAAAACTCAGGGCCTGAATTTTTGCTTTATAAGCAGGTGCTTACTGTGTATATAGAAAGACACAGTAAAAAGTGACTCAGCTGCCTTGGTGAGGGGAGTAACTTCCAGGGCAGGGGCATTGCTAGAGCAGAAGGAATCCTGGGTGGGGTGTAGATATCCTAGGGGGCACTCCAGCTCTATCCTTGGCTGTTTGTGTTCTGGAGGAACTTGTATCAAGTGTCCTGAATCGTAATGTAATATTGTGCATCGTAAAATCTTCTACCGTTCCCTCACATTCATTGCAAAATCAGTGATATTTTTCATGAAAGAGCTTATAAATGCTGGGTAATATTTAGGCTCATGTCACGTGAGTAAACACTAGTCCCTTTGAAGAAGATACCCTTGCAAGACAATTAGAAAGGAGTAAGAAAGTTTTGCTCAACATCTTACATTTTCTATGTTAGGAACAAAAGGTTTGTCTTTGCTATGTGTTGTGTTCAGCCTCCAGCTTTGGGGGTTGAGAAGGAGGTCAACTTACAATAGTTTTGACATATACAATGTTGAGAAAAACAGCATTTTCTAGGCCTGTGAAATAGTTACCCCAAAAATGTCTAAATATAGTTTGTGACAACAGCTATTAAAAAGAAAATAATTATACAGCATTTCAAGCATCTCAGTGAAGGAGTCACAGTATAATAAAAGATCACATATTTTCCAGAGATGATATATTAGAAGTTGGTTTGTGCTTTTGATGCAGGTAAAATAGAATATTGTAACATTGTTCAAAGGGTAGACAATACTTCAGATGGTTTTCAGTGTCTCTTGGTGGCTTTCTTTCCTAGGAAATCAATGCGAGAGTTTTGTCTGGAGCAACTTTTAGTCAAACTGTTTGTTTACTAGTTTCGGGTATCTCTCTGGTGATGTGTTCTCAGTAATTTATAGCTTGGCTTGGCTCATTTTCTTGACAAAATATTTTCCCCTGTGTTGAATTGCTGCCTTTCTTCATGCTTCCTAAATATGAATTAAATGACCTTTAAATTCTGTGGAGGAAGGTTATATTTTTTAGATTATTCATACTTTGATACTGATTTGCAAAAAAAGCTCTCTCTGGCAAAAATTTTTTTCTTGCAATTTTAATGACTTCCTTTCTTCCTCCCTCCCTCTCTCCTTCCTTCCTCTCTTTCTTTCTTTCATCTCTCTTTCTCTCTTTTTTCTTCCACACCTGTGGCATATAGAAGTTCCTGGGCTAGAGGCTGAATCAGAGCTGCAGCTGCCAGCCTACTTCACAGCCACAGCAAACCAGATATGAACTGTGTCTGTGACCTACACTATTGTTATGCACTCAAATACCTTTTTTTCCTGATTTACAGGTTCCTGGTAACCAAGTACTGAAAGAAACAAAAAGTATTTTCTAGAAATATTTTTATATATTCAGTGTAAAAATATATTTTTTTATATATTCAGTATAGTGCCTATCTAGACACTATATCCTAAATATTTTACCTCAATGTTCTTTAAAAGTTTCCATTGTAAGATTTTGCCATAACTGATGAAGGCCAATCTCCAACTATTAGACACTTGGATTGTTTCCAACTGTTACTATTATAAACCTTTTGGTGATGTATACATGTGCATAAATACAATATATACTTATATGTGTCTACTGTTGTGCACTTGTATGATTATCCCTGGGGATACACTGCAGAAATAGGATTGATGAGTCAGAGGTAGACCCACGGTTAGGCTTCTGATCTATATTGCCAAATGACTTTCCAGAAAATTTGAACCAATTTCCATTTTGTCTGTGGAAACAGGCCACCAGGGGCAGGCTCTGACTCCATCTGTCCATAGAAATCCTTAAGTTCACCAACTACTGGATCCTGGTAATAAGCAAATGTAGGTATATTGTGCTTGGTATATTGTAAGAGCTTAGTCATCATTAACTAAAAAGCAAAACAAATAAAAACAAAAGTGATCAAATTTGAGTACTGGGCCTTGGCTTCAGTTAGTACAATACAACCAACAGCTTAGTCCTGGTTCCAGACAAGGCTCAGAACTAACTCTTACCACACTGGAGAAACAACAGTAATTATATCAACTCTGGAATCTCAATGGGATGGTCAGTATTTAATGAAAAGAGTTTACCTCATTCTCCTGCCCCAGGATTGGAGATGAGATGTTTAAGTTGCTAATTCATACCTGGAAACAGAAAAAAATATATAAATAACACCCAATAGTAATAAGAATGTTGTGAAAGAATGCATCAGAATTCTAAGGACCTTGTCAACTGGCACAAACCTTTTGGAAAATAATTTGCGTATAGGTCTTAAAAGTCATAGAGTTTTCTGCCCTCTCATTCCTGGGAATTTATCCTAAGGGGGGAAAATCTAAAGTGAGCATACAACTTTGTAAAGTGCTTTTATTGCAGCATTATTTTACAAAATACCAACAAAAAATCTAAAGTGAGCATACAACTTTGTAAAGTGCTTTTATTGCAGCATTATTTTACAAAAATACCAACAAAAAATATCTAGTCATGCAAAGATAGGAAAGTGTTAAATTATGGTCTGTCTACAAAATGGAATAGTATTTATCAACTGAAATTAGTATAAAGACTGTAGCATGTGGAAACACATTTGAAATAAAGCTAAGGGGAAAAATCAGAATGTAAAATTAAATGTAATAAATGGTATAACTACATCTGTTTAACAATTATGCAAACCTATGGACAAAAAACTGGAAAACCATATGAAAAATAATTTTAAGGTGAATATATTGTATTAACCATAAAAAATTAATTATTTCAAATCTTAAAGGAAAGAAAATTCTGAAACTAAACAATTCCAGAGAGAAGAAAAATGCCCCTGTTCTTTATGCAAAGGCACTAACTTAAAAAAAAAAAAGGCAGGAGAGAAAGCCACAATCTTATTTTCCTTATGAACAGTGATGTGAAAAATTATAAATAAAATATCAGCAAATTGAATCCAGCAACATATTAAACAAATAGTATACCATGACCAAGTTGAGTTTATTCCAGGTATGCAAGGATGATTCAGTAATAGGAAATCTGTTCATATAATTCTCCATATTAGTAGATCAAAGGAGGAAAAACATATGATGTCATCTGAGAGACTGTAAAAACATGTAACAAAACAAATACAACAGTGATTCCTAACTTAAAACAATATTATTTTTGTTTCTTTTTGGCTGTGCTCATGGTATGAGAAAGTTCTGTGGCCAGGGATTGAACCCATGACACAACAGTGACACCAGTCACTGTAGTGACAAGGCCAGATCCTTAACCCACTGTACCACCAGGGGAACTCCTAAAATAATATTTAAATTCTTAATAAATCAGGAAAAACGGATATTTTCTCAGTCATCTATATATCTACACAGATGTATGTAGTTAGACTGAACTTTAGTTATTAGAACTATAAGAATACAGTAACAGTTAATGAATCTGATGAGTTCCTTAAAGACTAAATGAGTGCAATCACTATTCAAAATCTCAAAAGCAAATTCCACTACCAGAGTACCCTGGTCTTTACTTCTATACCCAAATTACTTTACCTCTATACCCATTAGGATGCTTTGAGCTGCAAATTACTCCCATTCTCAATATTTTCCAATAACTTTGTTTCACATAGACAGGCAAGTCCAAATCTACCCACTCACAGGTTCTCACCTCTCCCTCCTTCTTACCATAAATCTCCATCTCAGTCAGCTGTACCAGTGCTTTAGGTATTCCTTAAAACATACCAAGTACATTCCTGACTTGGGACCTTTGAACTTGCTGTTCTTCCCGCCTAGAAAGTTCTTTCCTCAAATGCTTTAATGGCTCACTCCCTCACTTTGTTCATTTCCCTGACCAAATAACATGCCTCTCAAGGATAACCCCAATCAACACTCCCTACCTCCTTATCCTGCCTAATTACCAGTTTTTATATAATGTATTCGTGTGTGTATTGTTTTCTTTGTTACCAGAAAGCATCATGAGGGTAGGCACTTTAACTATATTGTTTACCGGTACCTAGGACAGCGCCTGGCATATAGCAGCTGCTCAGTAGATAATATGTTAAATTATGTTATAATGTTGTTGAAAAAAAAGACAATCTGACTTACATATTTAGACAATCAAGGAATTTATTATCTCACATAGCTAAATCCCTAAGACAGGACAATCTCTAAGAAAAAGTAAGGCTTTTTCTATTTCTCTGCAATTCTCTGTGGCCTTCCTTCTTTAACATGCCTGCTTTATCATCAGACAGAGGCTGCCCTCTTTCAGCTTTTCACTGATGGGAATGATTTTAGCTGTGGATTTGTTATTCATGGCCTTTATTATGTTGAGCTAGTTTCCCTCTGTGCCCATGTTCTGAAGGGTTTTTATCAGAAATGGGTGTTGGGTTTTGTCAAAAGCTTTTTCTGCATCTATTGAGAGGATGATGTGGTTTTTATTCTTCAATTAATTAATGTGGTATAGCCTACTGATTAATTTGTGGATATTGAAGAATCCTTGCATCCCAACAAAAGATCAAAAAGAGAAATTAGGGAAACAATCCAATTTACCATTACATCAAAAATAATGAAATAATTAGGAATAAACCTACTTAAAGAGACAAAAGACCTCTACTCTGAAAACTAACATGCTGTTGAAAGAAATCAAAGATGACACAAACAGATGGAAAGATATACCATGCTCTTGGATTGGAAGAATCAATATTATCAAAATGACTATAGTACTCAAGGCAATCTACAGTTTCAATGCAATCCCTCTCAAATTACCAAGGACATTTTTCACAGAACTAGAACAAAGTATTTTACAGTTTGGAAGCACAAAAGACCCGGAATAGCCAAAACCATCCTGAGAAAGAAAAATGAAGCTGGAGGAATCTGGCTCCCTGACTTAAGATTAAAACCATTTGGTACTGGCACAAAGACAGAAATAGATCAGTGGAACAGGATAGAAAGCCCAGAATTAAACCCAAGCACCTACAGCCAACCAATCTGTGACAAAGGAGGCAAGAATATATAATGGAGAAAACACAGTCCCTTTGTTGCAGAAACTGCAGAAACCATGGTAGTGGAAGGAGACAAATGGCATTTGGAGATGTAGAAAAGCAACGTTTATTCAGCACCTGGGGCAGGCTCAGAGGAGACACTTCCAGAGTCTGAGCACCAGGCCTTCGTTCTCATCAACTTTTATACCATACAGGGTCTTGTTTCTTCCATGTAAGCAGCCCGAGCAGACAGTGTTCCTGCCTAAGAAACTGAGCAAGAAAGATTACAGAAGCGAAATTGATAAGCAGTGCTTGGAACACGATTAGCAGGGCTGCTGGCTTGGAAATAGGGCACATAGTTGCTACCTAATTACAAGAAGGAGGGTAGAGGCAAGTATAGCTGAAAAGGTATCCTGGGGGGGATGGGAGGGTTGTGTCCCTTAGTTAAAACTCTTACTTCAACTTCAATAAGTGGTGCTGGCAAAACTGGACAGTTACATGTAAAAAGCATGAAATTAGAATACTTCCTAACATCATACACAAACATAAAGTCAAAATGGATTAAAGACCTAAATGTAAGACCAGATACTCTTAAAACTCTTAGAGGAAAACATAGGCAAAAC
This sequence comes from Catagonus wagneri, assembly GCA_004024745.2. Taxonomy (NCBI): domain Eukaryota; kingdom Metazoa; phylum Chordata; class Mammalia; order Artiodactyla; family Tayassuidae; genus Catagonus; species Catagonus wagneri. The sequence goes on along the minus strand of PVHT021183526.1, from coordinate 8,944,952 downwards.
ACTCTCCAACATAAACCACAGCAATATCTTCTTAAATCCACCTCCTAGAGTAATGAGAATAAAAACAAAAATAAACAAATGTGACCTAATTAAACTTTTCTGCACAGCAAAGGAAACCCTAAACAAAATGAAAAGACAACTCACAGAATGGGAGAAAATATTGGCAAACGAAGTGACTGACAAGGGATAAATCTCCAAAATTTATAAACACTTCCTGCAGCTCAATACCAAAAAAACAAACAACCCCATCAAAAAAATGGGCAGAAGATCTAAACAGACAGTTCTCCAAAGAAAACATACAGGTGGCCAAAAAACACATGAAAATACGTTCAATATCACTAATTATTAGAGAAATGCAAATCAAAACTACTATGAGGTACCACCTTATGTTGGCCAGAATGGCTGTCATTAAAAAATCTATAAACAATAGATGCTGGAGAGGGTGTGGAGTAAAGCGAATCCTATTGCACTGTTGGTGGGAATGTAAATTGGTGCAACTACTGTGGAAAACAGTATGGAGATTCCTCAGAAAACTAAAAATAGAATTACCATTTGATCCAGCAATCCCACTCCTGAGCATCTATCTGGAGAAAAATGACTCAACAGGATACATGTACTCTAATGTTCATTAAAGCACTATTTACAACAGCCAAGACATGGAAACAACAGAAATGTTCATCAACAGAGGAGTGGATAAAGGAGGTGTGGTACATAGACACAGTGGACTCTTACTCAGCCATTAAAAGGGAAGAATATAATGGCATTTGCAGAAACATGGATGGACCTAGAAATTATCATGCTAAGTGAAGTTAGTCAGACAGTGAGACATCAGTGTCATATACTATCACTTACATGTGGAATCTAGAAAAAGGACATAATGAACTTTGCAGAACAGATACTGACTCACAGGCTTTGAAAAACTCATAGATTCCGAAGGAGACAGGTTGGAGGGTGAGGGGATGGGCTGGGGGTTTGGGATGGAAATTCCTTAAAACTGGGTAATGATGATTTTTGTACAACTATAGAAGTAATAAAATTCATTGAGTAAAAAAACAAAAAATAAAAAAAACCCCAGAAATGGAGTTCCTGTCGTGGCTGAGTGGTTAACGAATCCAACTAGGAACCATGAGGTTGTGGGCTCGATCCCTGGCCTTGCTCAGTGGGTTAAGGCTCCAGCGTTGCCATGAGCTGTGGTGTAGGCTGCAGATGCGGCTCAGATCCTGCATTGCTATGGCTGTGGCGTAGGCCGGCGGCTTCAAATGAGCTAAGGACCAAGCTCTGAAGTTTCTTGTTTGACTTCTTGCCCCTTGTCTTTGCTCCACATCTTTTCTGGAAGACCTTGCTCATCCCTCACCCTTGGGTGCAGATGATTCAGCTGCTTTCTCTCTTGCCCTGAACTTTCTCTGGATTGCAGACCTATGTGTCTACCTGTGAGTAGATGTCTCTACTCAAATGTCTGGCACATATTTCAAAGTCAACCCAAAGTGAACTCACTTGCCCTCAAACCTATTCCCTCAGCCAATGATCCCACCACCTACCAAGTCAGCAAGACAGACACAGGGCCACCCGGGATTCCTCCCCTCCTTTGTCCTTTATAACTAGATCCTGCTGAGTTAACTTCTCAAATAGATTTCAGTTGCTCTCTCTTCTGTTTTATCTACACTTCCATTCTCTTGGTCCACACTCAGGATTTCTCCCTTTATTACCTCCACGGTCTCATGTCCGCTCAAAGTCTACTTTCTCCCAATCTCACCTGCCCTCCCTGATCACCCCCACCGCCCACACATACAGCGTTCCCCGGCTCAGTGGGCTCTTTAGGAAACTCCTATCTGACCACTCCTCTGATTAAACCCCTCTGGAGTCTGCCCAGAAGAACCCGGCTCTTGCTCCTCTCTGGATGTGCCCTCCATCTCCTCTCACGCCTCCTTATGCCCAAATGACCTTTGACTCCCTGACCCTTCTGTGTCCTCCTTCATTTCTGCACTTCCTTCTTCCCAGAATGCCATTTCCTTTCCCTTAACATGTTCATTCCCAAGTCCTTCACATGCTCAAAGGATACCTCTTCCCAGGAAGCCTTGCCTCCTTCCTCTAGGCTGGCTTAATTGTCCCTCCTAACCCATAGCTCCTATTGGATATCATAGTCCTTATAATTGTGGAGGTTACTGACGTATTTTTCAGTCTATTCTAGATTAAGAGCTTCTCAATGATAAGAACTGTTTATATGTTCTTCACTGCTGTTCCCTCAGACCTAGAACAGTGTTCATTAGACAACAACAAGTTGAATGCTTTTGAAAAGGCAACAGAAACCCCTACACCCCAAAAATGTGGTCAAATATTTAGGTCCAAATAAATGACATTCTACTATATCTTACAAAACAACAGCAGAACCATTGCTAGTAAACTTTTAGAAGCATGGAGGGCAGCACGAGAGCCAATAAATGGAGAGATATTACCTAAAATAACTAAAGGTGAGTTATGGAAATGAGACAGGTAAGATTGACAGGTGTACCAGTGCTTTGGGAAGCAGTACTTATGGGTGATCATCATCAGCTCACCCAACAGTCATGTCAGGCTGGAAAAATGATTTCTGAGAAACCTGTGAAGCCATTAAGTAAGGAGGATATAGAGCATATTGATTTCAGAAAAATGCCTAAAATGTTTTATTTTTCCCTTTTTTGGCAAGATAGAGGAGAGGCCAAGCACTGGTGGTGGTCACTAGTCATATTCCAGAGGCTCTGTTTGTGGCCTGCTCTGTTTTTTCCTTTTCTCCTGAACCTCCTCAGGAAGATGGGACCATTGACTGGTATTTTTAAAAAGATTCAGATGAAAGGGAAAATACTCCACTGGGGGTTCAAAGAAGGTGTCACATTAATGCACATTTGCCCTGTCCCATTCTTCCCTCCTTGACCTTTTGGGTAGGATGAAGGAAAAGATTATGAAAACTTTTAAATATTTTTCTTTATTTAAAAAACATGTAAATTTTTAGCAAAGAAATACATTATATGGTTAAAAATTCGAATACTGTATCAAGAGCTATAACGAAAAATGACATTCTTTTGCTGGTTCCCAGCCCACTTCCAAGTTCAGTTATCCTAGAGCAGCAATTTTCAACTCTTTTCAACTGTTTTGTAGTTTACGTCTCCATTTCTTTTTTTATTGAAGTAGTGTTGATTTACAATGTGTTAATTTCTACTGTGCAGCAAAGTGATTCAGTTATACATATGTATACGCTCTTTTTTTTTTTTTTTAATTCTTTTCCATTATGGTTTATCATAGGATTTGAATGTAGTTCTCTGGGATCTGGTTGTTTATTCCCTCCATGTATTATAGTTTATATCTTCTAACACCAACCTCCCACTCCATCTGTGCCCGCCCCCCTCCGAGAGCCACAAGTCTGTTCTCCATGCCCATGAGTCTGTTTCTGTTGTGTAGATAGGTTCATTTTTGTCATATTTTAGATTCCACATGTGAGTGATATCGTATATTTGTTTTTCCCTTTATGACTTATACCTCTCCATTTCTAAGCAATAAGCTTATACTTCAATTTCTACATTTACAGATTTTAGACACTATTTGTTGGCTTTATATTATGAAGAAGAGAATGTGGGATAAGCCAGGGCATGGTGGTATAACAGGGCACACACATCACCAGCCTCCTTCACCTTTCCCCATCTTCAAATGCAGTTACTGTACACCTTTCTTCTCCAGTTTGTGTTTGTTGGTCTCTGGGCCTTCAGTGCAGGTGTTATTTCTGGACTTCTCTTCAACTCTGTCTTGCCTTGGATCCCTAATTCCTGGATTTGGTGTTTTCTCCTACCTTTATTTACTTCCTCATTTACATTCTTTTGGTAGCTTCCTGAGAAAGGGTACATGGGGTGGATACTTTTTGAGATGTTGCATGTCTGAACATTTCTTTATTCTACTTTTATGCTTGATTGAAAATTTGCCTGGGTGGAGAATTTCCTAACATGAAAATACTTTTCATTAGAATTTCGAGGGCACTTTTCCATATTGCCGTGAAGAAGCACTGGTGAAAACAATTTTATGTGTTCACCAAATTGATTTCATCTTCTTCTTGGCCCTTTAGGACTGACTCATTCCTTAACCTTATTTGCAGTTATGTCGGGGCCATGAGATTGAGGTATGGCCAATGGGATGTTGGTGGAGGTGATGTGCTCATTTCAGGACTGGTGTCCTCCAGGCTCTCTCTTCCCCTACCATGGTAGTCTTCTAGGCCACACCTTGAAGATACTGTTATCAGAAGATGGACCCTCCATCCCTTAATGATGGCAGAGCCCTGTGCTCTGCTTCTGCCGACTGTGAGTGATTTTATTGTGTTGAGTCATGGAGAGCTGGGGACTTTGGTCAGTTGATCCTGATTAATAAGTAAATCCTATGCCATTCTGATTCTAGTTCCTTCTTATTCGACTTGTTTTCCATGTGACCTATTTTTCTCTTTGGAAGATAGAAGGGAAGAACACAGTAAGGATATGACATCAGAACACATTCTGGAAGGATGAGAAGTAGTCTCCTGGGCAGTTGGAGCTATGCAATAGGGCAGCATGGTGGTGCAGGAAAGTGCTTCTGAAGAACAGTGGGACATCTCCAAGGAAGTCATTCATTCCTGCACTCTTAAAGGGTTTATTGAGTGTGAGGTACAACACCAGGGGATGAAAGAAAGTGGCCCCTAGGCAGAAGCAGAGATATAAACAAAAATTTAAAAAATATTTAAATATTGTCAGAAAAACATAATGTAATGGTTAAGGCTCTGGACACAGACTGTCTAAATTCAAATTCTGATTCCATCACCTTTAGCTCTGTGACCTTGGGCAAGTCCCTTTCTTTCTCTCTTTCTCTTCCTCTCTCTCTCTCTCTCTCTCTCTCTCTCTCTCTCTCTCTAATTGAAGTATAGTTGATTTGCAATGTTGTGTTAGTTTCAGATGTGCAGCAAGAATATATATATGAGATTCTTTTCTCTTAAAGTTATTACAAAATATTGAGTAGAGTTTCCTGTTCCCTGTGCTATATAGTAGGTCCTTGTTTGTTAACTATTTTAAATATGGTAGCATTTAATTTTAATCCCAAACTCCTAATTTATCCCTCCATCCTTTCTCCTTTGGTGACCATAAGTTTGTTTTCTATGTCTGTTGATCTGTTTCTGTTTTGTGTGTATTTTTTTTTTTTTAGACTCCATGGGCAGGTTAACACCAGTTTTTTCATATGTAAAATGGAGATAATATTATAACAATATTCTTACGCTGAGAGTTAAAGACATTGACAGGTGAAGTGCTTCATATGTCTTGAGCACAGAGTAAGACTAAAAACATTAGGTGTTATTATGTGTGAACAGAGGCTGGTGCTAGGCTGGGAAGGACCTTTGATAAGCTCTGTCAAGGCATTTGGGCAGCACCCTGTAGACAGTAGAGATTATATCAATGCAGAGAGAAGGAGTGCCTTGTCATTCTGCTTCTTATAAAACTCTTCAACAGAATTTTGTTAATCTCTTGTAAGCCTCATAGCTACTCTGAACAACCAGCTTGGGGCATATTCACAAGTTCCCGTTTTTATTAAACTGACACTGGCTTCAAAGTTCATCATTTTTTCCTAGTTTTGATTCCTTAAGGCTAATGTAAGTCAGCGTGAGTCAATTTTTTTCCTTTCATAACCCTTCTTAGGCTACTTGTGATTTGATTTACTGCTTGGAGACATTTGAATGCATAGTCATAGAACCAGAGACCATCAGGGCTGGAAGGGGCTTTGGAAAGGCTCTCATCCAGACCTCTTGCTTTGCAGAGAAAGAAACTGAGGGTAGTGGTTTATTTTCCTATGGTCAAGAGTGCTGACAGAAACTGTTAGTGTTTGAGGGTAATAAGTGATCATGACTCTCTCCTTGCTCTGACTGGAACAAAAAGAAAGCTAAGACACAGAACTCTGACAAGAGGAGGGAAAAGTAAAGGCTTTCTGCTAAGGGAGTTTAGATCAGAGAGCAAAACTGGACTTGGCTTTTGCTCTGACTTCAATAACACAGGTGACAGGCACTGCAGTTGTCTCCCAGGTACCAGTGGGCACCTTGCCTTTGCCAGTAGAGCTGGTCCTACACTGTTGAGACTGAAAACACCAAGCACCCCCATTCCTAGCCCTCGTCACAGCCAGGACACAATTGTGTTGCCCGATTCTGGCCAGCACATTTAAAGAGCAAATCGTAGGAAACTTCTACAAGAACTTTCCTCTCTTAAAAGAGAAATGCTGTGACAAGGCACTTTCCTCTCCTTTTTCCCTCTCTCCCTCCTTCTCCTTCCTTCCTCCCTTCCTTCCTTCCTAACTTCTTTCTTTCTTTCTTTCTTTCTTTCTTTCTTTCTTTCTTTCTTTCTTTCTTTCTTTCTTCTTCCTTCCTCCCTCCCTCTCTTTCTTTCTTCCTTCCTCCTTTCCTTGCCTTTCCTTTCCTTTCTCCCTCCCTCGCTTCCTCCCTTCCTCCCTGCCTCCATGCCTCCCTTCTTTCCTTTCTTTTTCCAGAACCGCACCCATGGCATATGGATGTTCCCCGGCTAAGGGGCGAATCAGAGCTGTAGCAACCAGCCTATACAATGCCACAGCCACAGCAATGCCAGATCTGAGTTGCATCTGTGACCTACACCACAGCTCATGGCAACACCAGATCCTTAACCCACTGAGCGAGGCCAGGGATTGAACCTGCATCCTCATGGATCCTAGTCAGATTTGTTTCTGCTGCACCATGATGGGAACTCCTCTTTCCCTCCCTACCTTCCTTCCTTCCTTCCTTCTTTCCTTCCTTCCTTCCTTCCTTCCTTCCTTTCCTCTTCTCTTCTTTCTTTCTTTCTTTCTTTCTTTCTTTCTTTTTCTTTCTCTCTTTCTTTCTTCTTTCTCTCTTTCTTTCTTGACACTGTTGCTTAAGGACACAGAGTTTGGAGTTGGGGCAGGTCATGTAGGAAGACATGTCAGCATGCTGGGGAATGGCAGATGAGAAAAAATGGCAGGACCTGGGTCCTTGATGACAACGTTGAGTCTCCATCCTGAGGCCAGATCACCTTGATTCTGGACTTCTTGTTACTTAAACTCAAGTATACTTATGGCACCTTCAGTGGCTTGTTATCTGCACCCAAGAGCATCCAAACTGATAAATCTACCTGAGCTCTAAGCCTTCAGAATATTGAGCTACCATTTTTATTTCCTGATCTCATTGATAGATCAGAAAACAGATACAGGGTAAGAGTATGGAGTATAAAAACAGAAGCCTGAACTGTTCTATATGTACTTGTCCCTCTTGCCTACTACAGACTACTGAGAATGGCTGATAAGCCTCCCTTTCCACAAAGCAACCCCCTCCCTTCCCCCCAAAGCAACCCTAATTGTCACATTGGAAGGAAAAGATTAGATCTGAGTCTAAAAATACAAGAGTCTTGTAACTTTTGGAACTGAGGAGTTAGATCCATGATTTTACGTGATGAACAGAGTTGAACTGAGTATGTGTGTGTGCTCTGATAGTACTTGTAGAGGCTCAGTCTTCTGCAGGCCTCACTGGTCTTCAGGGCAGTTCAGAAAACAGAGCATCAGCAGCAGTATTAGGCATGCCTGAAATATGCATCTTGTTTCCAGAGTCTTGGACATGAACAATGCAGAAAGGATGAACCTAGTAACTGCATCTTCGAGACACAGTAATTTCATTATGAAGTGTCCTTCTTCATTTAGCCCGAGGGAAGAGGATTATTGAAATTACGTCATTGCCCATCAGGCTGTCAGAAAAGCCCAAACTCCCTTTTCCAAAGAGAATTGCAGAAGAGCACAAGCGATTGAAGCAAATTGCTGGCTGCCAGTCAAATCTGATTTCCATACTCTCTGCATTTCTTTGATGACATATTTCAAGCTGCAAAAACGGAAAAGGATTTTCCCCCCTCCAAGTAACTGAAGTTAGTCGTTAAAACCCACCAAAGAGACCAAGGTGTCAAGGAGTTCCAAGAAGCAGACCTGTCTGACCACTCACATGGAGGAATCTGTATTGGTCGGGGGTGGAAACCTCAGGTTTAGTATGTTGTGATGGCAGGAAGATGGTGGTGGAGGGGGTGCTGACACTGCTCCCTAGGCCTCATGCTTCGAGGACTGCTCATTTCCTGGCTAAGCCCACACCCCTATGTGTGGGCTCCATACTGTGCCAACTCAAAGCTCATTGCATTTCATGGTGACACCCGCCCTGGCCCACTGAGTTCTCATTTAGATATGGGAAGGCAGGTCTTGTTGGATTGACTGTTTGCTTTTCTAGAAACATTTGCCAAACTTTAATGAGGCTGACAAAGTTTTGAGTTGGGGAAAAATGGGAATAGGTGATATTTGGTGTTCTCCACAGCCATCCAGTTTTGCTCACTTACTGACTGTTTATTGCCTGCTCTGTGCAGGCACTGGGGAGGGAAGGGTGAACAGGAGAGTCACAGAGCAGCTTCTAGGAGCTAACAGTCTCGTAGGGCTGGAGACCAGTGAGCTGTTGATGACAAGCCGTGTGAAAGGAGCAGTGAGAGGGGAGGCACAATGCTTGGACACCCAACTCAGATTTTGAGGATTAGAGAAATCTTCTGAAAGGAAGCCAGTAGCTAAGTCAACCCCCAAAGAATGAGTAGGGGATGAAGCACTGGTAGGAACTGGGTAGAGGAAAGGGCAAGTGTAAAGGCCACAAGGGGGAGAAGGTAGTCCTTGGCTCAAGACATGAACTTGGAGTTGGAATGGAGGTTAAGAGTGTGCTTTGTTAGGGAGATTATGGGGTTAAAAGGCAGTGGGGTTAAGAGTGTGCTTTGTTAGGGAGATTGTACCTTGCCTTGGGTGCCATGAGGAGCAGTGAGGACTTGAAACAAGAATGTACAGATTAGGATAACCCTGATATCTGGGTCAGTGAATAGAGAAGGAGTCAGAGCATCAGTAAGAAGGTCTTCAAGGGTTTTGAATTAGGAAACTAAGTCACAAGGTACTTAGGAGATAAAATTGATGGAAGTGTGTGTGTGTGTGTGTGCGTGTGTGTGTGTGTGTGTGATGCAGGGGTGGGGGAGTGGGATGGGAAGGTGCCTGGAATGAATCTCAGAGTTTCACTTGCAGAGATGAGGAATGCTAGATGGAGGGGGTGGGAAAGACCTTGGAGAGAAAGATAATGAACTCAGTTTGAGACATAATGACTTTGGGGTGTTTGTGTGACATTCACACAGGGAGGTTATGTAGTTAATGAGGAAATCAACAAATAGTTTTAAAAGTTTATATACTTAATATTCTGACTGTTTCAGCTTGATGTTCTGGGCTGGGCCTTTGTTTGCTTTCTATCCGTGGCTTGTTAACTCAGAATTATGGGTTTGAAATATTTACTTTATTCAGCTCTTAAAAATCTCAAACTACATCTCTTAGTCTTTGGCCAGCATTTTGCGAAGGTGGGTCAGTTGTTCCATGAGACACCCAGGACCCAGGGGCCATAGCTACAGAGGGAACAAGTCTTAGGTCAGCCCTAAAAATACTGTTGTTCACTATACCCACAACCATGATGGTTTCAAGTTCTTATATTGTGTTTTCTTTCGTCTCAGTGTTTGCCTGTCCAGCTTATTCTTTTGACTGGTGTTTTTGTTTTTGTTTTTCAAAGCCTATCCTTTATTATGAAATTCTTGTGTTCCTTTGATTATATTAGTTTCTCATCTCTGGCCCGATAACCATCCTGGCTTTGTCAATCTCTAAAGGTCAGGGCCATCTCTACTTATGAGACATTTCTCCTCGTTGTTTATTCTGATGTGGGCTCTTCAGTGATGTGAAGGTAAGAAGCAGTGATTCATCCAGGCAGACAAGCCCATTTCTAAAGACTGAGACTTTCAAATCAAGTGATGAGGCTCAGCAGATCAGAAATCACATTCTGGATAAATAAGCATTTTGATAAATTCTGAAAAAAAATCATCTCTTTTATGGACTCCTTGCTGCTTTAAGCTTTGAAATCCCACATGCATCAGCTGCATGGACTCAGCTGGCCTGGGCTCAGATGTTTCCATAAGGTTAATCTGACCATCCCTCACTATAGGCCAGGGTTACTCACTGGAACAACATAGCAAAGCAGTTAAAGCATCTGGCTACAGGAAAAAGCAGTTCCAGTTGCATTTGAATCCTAGCTCCATCGCTGATTTGCTCCAAGGCTGTGGTCGATTTGTTTAGCTTCTTTGGGCCTCAGTTTCCTCATCACAAAAGATAGATAATAATATTTCGTGGGATTGTGTTTGTTGTGAGCATTACTATACAGGCTACATGAAAAGCATCTAGGAGTTCAAATAATTATTGCTTTCCTTTGCGTAGCACCAGATCTGTTCTGTCCAATATGAGCTCTTAAGGACTCTTAAGCTCTTAAGCTCTTAAGCTCTGCCTGTAGCTCTTAAGAACTTGAAATGTGGCTGCTTTGAACTGAGATGTGCTGTCAGTAATACACACAGAACAGACTCCAAAGACTTAGTATAAGAAAAGGATGTAAAAAGAGTGTAAAGTACTTCATCAATAATGTTTTATATTGATTATAGGATGATGTTGGGTACAATCCTTTTTATTTTATTTTTATTTTTAATTACTAAATGGATTTTATTACATTTATAGGTATACAACAATCATCACAACCAAATTTTATAGCATTTCCATCCCAAACCCTCAGTGCATCCTCCCCACCCCTCAACCTGTCTTATTTGGAAACCATAAGTTTTTCAAAGTCTGTAAGTCAGTATCTGTTCTGCAAAGAAATTCATTGTGTCCTTTTTTTAGATTCCACATGTAAGTGATAGCATTTGAAGTTGGTGTTTCATTGTCTGACTGACTTCACTTAGCATGATAATTTCTAGGTCCATCCATGTTGTTGCAAATGCCCTTATTTCTTTCCTTTTAATGGCTGAGTAATATTCCATTGTGTATATGTTCCACATCTTCTTTAGGCACTCCTCTGTGGGTGGACATTTTAGTTGTTTCCATGTCTTGGCTATTGTATAGAGTGCTGCAATGAACATTGGATTACATGTGTCTTTTTGAGTCATGGTTTTCTCTGGATAGATGCCCAGGAATGAGATTGCTGGATCATATGGTAATTCTATTTCTAGTTTTCTGAGGACTCTCCATAATGTTTTCCACAGCAGTTGCACCAATTTACATTCCCACCAACAGTGTAACAGGGTTTCTTTTTCTCCATATCCTCTCCAGGACTTATTGTTTGTAGACTTTTTATGTGATGGCCATTCTGGCTGGTGTAAGGTGGTACCTCATAGTGGTTTTGATTTGCATTTCTCTGATAATGAGTGATGCTGAACATCTTTTCATATGTTTGGTATATGTGGTACAATCTTATTTCATTGCCTAACATACTGGGATTATTACAAGTATTCTCATGTTTTCCTTTTCTTTTTTTTTCTGTATTTTGTCATTTTAGGGCCGCACACGTGGCCTATGCCACAGCCACAGCAACGCGGGATCTGAGCCACATCTGCAACCTACACCACAGTTCACAGCAATGCCGGATCCTTAACCCACTGAGTGAGTCCAGGGATTGAACCCGCAACCTCATGGTTCTTAGTCGGATTCGTTTTTGCTGGGCCATGACAGGAACTCCCCTTTTATTTTCTTAATATGACTACTAGTAATTTAGACATTTTTAAATGTATGTATGTATGTATTTATTTATTTATTTACTTATTTACTGTCTTTTTTAGGGCCACATCTGTGGCATATGGAGTTTCCCAGACTAGAGGTTGAATCAGGGCTGCAGCTTCTGGCCTACGCTACAGCCATAGCAATGCAGGATCTGAGCTGCATCTGCGACCTACACCACAACTCACGGCCATGCCGAATCCTTAACCCACTGAGCGAGGCCAGGGTTGGAATCCACATCCTCATGGATACTAGTTGGGTTCGTTAACCACTGAGCTACAATGGGAACTCCAAATACTAGTAATTTAAAATTGCATATGTGGCTTGAATTCTATTTCTATTGGACACCTCTTATGCTTTGAATGTAAGACTTATCCTGCAGGATGTATGAGATTGTAAGCAAAGGCTTGCCTGGGTCACCACAGTACCCTCACCCCCTACCCGAGCCGGTGTCTTTGTTCCAGTCTGCCCCTCACTATGTGCACAGGATCTTTCTGAAACACAGCCTTGGCCCCTACTTTACACTGTAATTAAGATTGAGCCCTTCAGAGTGCCTAGGCTGTAGCCCATCTTCTGATACTGTCCCCATTCCTTTTCTCTGCAACCCACTCTATGCTGAGCCACGTACTCCCTGTGGCTTTGCAGACTCACCACACTCTCTTCCATGACTTTATTATTCATTCAACAAATTGTGAGCCAGGCAGTGAACAGGACAGACAAAGAGTCTTCATTCCAGTGGTGGAGTCAATGTGTGGTTTCCTCTGCCTGAAATGAATTCTCTCCCAACTTGCTGAGTCACTTCTATAGGAAGTCTAACATCTCATAGCATCCTAGCTCCATTTTTATCACCGTACTTATCCCACTTAATGTTCTATTGATATATATTTTTAAGCTTCTGGCTCTTTTAATTTCTCAGCAGTTAACACTTACAAATTAACTATTTTGTTTTTCTTAATGCAGAATAATTCCTTTCATTTAAAAATTCAGATATTGACATATAACATTGTCTTACCCTTAGTGGTACAATACGATGATCTGGTATACGTATACATTGTCAGATGATTACCACATTGTTTAGTTACATCCATCACTACAGAGTTACAATGTTTTTTTCCTTGTGACAAGAACTTTGAAGATCTACTCTTTCTAGCAACTTTCAAATGCATAGCACAGTGTTGTTAACTATAGTCACCATTATAAACATTACATTCGTAGGCCTTATTTACTCATCTTATAACTGGGAGTTTGTACCTTTTGACTAGCTTCACCCATTTTGCCCACCGTCTAATTAAAATGCTATTTTATTTTTTCTTGTTTCTTTTTTTTTTTAATTTTAGGGTTACACCTGCAGCATATGTAAGTTCCCAGGCTAAGGGTTGAACTGGGGCTGCAGCTGCCAGCCTGCACTACAGCTTGTGGCAATGCGGGATCCTTAACCCACTGAGTGAGGCCAGGGATTGAACCCACATCCTCATGGATACTGGTAGAGTTTGTAACCCACTGAGCCACGATGGGAACTCCTGTTGTTTTATTTTTTAATCAATTTTTAAATTTGATATAGTTGTAGATTCATATGGAATTGTCAGAAATAATACAGAGATACTGTAATACTGTGGTAACATATTACAACCAGGGTATTAACATTGATGTAATCACCCATCTTCTTTAGATTTACCCAGTTTTATTTAGATTTGTGTGTGTGTATATATTTAGTTCTGTGCAATTTTATTACATATTTTGTTCACTTGTTTACCACCACAGTCAAGAGCTGAACAATTCCATCATCACGCAAATCCTACATTTGCCCCTAGTAACCACACCCATTTCCCCTCTATCTCCGAGTCTCCTTGACTATTGGCAGCCATGAGTCTGGTCTCCATCTCTAGAATCTTGTCATTTCAAGAATATTATATAAGTGGAATCATTAGTATATAACTTTTTAGAACTGGCTCTTTTCACTCAGCGTGAATCTCAAATTCCTGAGAGTTGCCATGTGTTCTTCCCTTTTACAGGATTCCATGTTATGGACGTACCACAGTTGTTTAACCATTCACCCATTAAAGGACACCTGAGTGGTTCGGGGCTGTATGAATAAAGCTACCACAAACATTAATGTACAGGTTTCTTTTTGTTTGTTTGTTTTGTTTTTTGTTTTTTTTTGTCATCCCACGGCATGTGGAATTCCCAGGCCAGGGATCAGATCTGAGTTGCAGTTGTGGCCTGTGCTGCAGCTATGGTAGCACCAGATCTTTTAATCCACTGTGCCAGGCCAGGGATGGAATCTGCGTCCTTGTGTTACAGAAATACCTGATCCTGTTATGCCACAGTGGGAACTCCTGTGTAAGATTTTTACGTGAACATAAATTTCCATATCTCTGGGATAAATGCCCAAGGATGCAATTTCTGGGTCACATGTATGTTTTTTTTTTTTTTAATCACTCTCACAGGACTATTGATTCTTTGGGGGCAGATTCTTATCTCTGTAAATATTCATATCACATGTACTTAGCATGTGTCTGACATACGGTAACATTCAATAAAATATGGAAGGACAGAAAGAAGGAAGAAGTGATAAAGCAAAAAGAGAAGGAGGAAGGAAATCTATCATTATCTTCAGTTGTGAGTCATCCCACCTCCATGCCTCCCAACGTCATCTTTATTTTTTTTTTTTAATGAACCTGGTGCTTTCAGTGCTAGACAGTGCCTGGCACGTAGTAGTTGCTTAAATAATGTGTGTTTTGTAATGAAAACTCTGGAGAGTAGAACAGCTCTCCTCTTCTCCGTCTCCTCTCCTCCCTTCACCCACTCCATCACTGAAGCAGGGGCCCAGGTGCACACAGACACACACATGCAGACACACACACAAAGACACACTCACACGGACACCCATATCCAGACATGCACGCAGACACATGCATGCTGACACACACGTGAAGACACATGCACACAGACACATGCACTCAGACACATGCACGCACCCTGGGTCCGTGATCACAGGCACCTTTTTTTTGGAACAAAGCCTGTAGCTAACAAATGAGGTACTGTTGCTATGAAGCTTAGCTAACAACAACCTTGGCCTTGTTTGTGCGACTGCCTGGGGAATTACAAATGAAGGATTTGGGGACCCAGCAGCTCTATGGACTCATTCCAGTGAGAATACAGGGTGCACTTGAAATAAAGAATGCTTCTTTGTGACTCATTAAGCTCTTCTCTGTTCCTCTCTATTAGGCATGTGTCTGCCATGCCCTGCAAAGCTATGACATTCAAAAGTGGAAGAGTCAGGCGGAAATAAAAACATTCCACTTCAGCGCCTAAGCCATGTGCCCCTTAATCTGAAATAAATCTGTGACAACTGACAGATTCTTCTTTCAAACAGTTGTAGAGAAAGGCTTGACTTGTCCTACTAAATCAGACACAGGCTTCATTATTTTTAGTCTCGTTAAAAAAAATGTTACCATAGCAACTGCACCATCATCTAGGGCAAATGTTATCTCTTTAAATCAATAAAATCAAGAGCTATTGCACACTCAGTGCTTCGAAAGGGAGAAGTGACTTTTCAATGAAATTCATTTCTTTCAAGACTTCACATTCATTTTCATTTGTAATCCCAGAATGTTTATCCATATATATAAGGGATATTAAAAGCAACCTACAACTTTGTAAAATCCAAGGCTGACCTTTCTTGCCTCTGTGTGCAGAAAATCATGAATTGTATTACTTCCTGGAAACACAAAGCTTCATTTGTGCCTTTTTTTTTAATTCATCTACAGGAGGCATCATGCTAATTAATTTGACCCTTGGAAAGCACATTGTATATTCTGAAAGGACAATGGGGAGAAACATGAGAGCATCTTTTCTCACCTGGTAAGAGACCACTGTAAGTGATGCAGCAGACACCTGAGCCCTTAAGGGCCTTCACTTAGGACCTGAGGAACAGAGTGCATACCCAGGATGTGCTGGTTGGTCAGTCTGACTCTTTTTTTTCCTTTTTTGGACATCCTGTGGCATATGAATCTCCTAAGTCAGGGATCAGAGCTGAGCCACAGTTGTGACCTATGCCACAGCTGCAGCAACGCCAGGTCTTTAACCCACTGCCCTGGGCTAGGGGTCAAACCTGTATCCTGGTGCTGCAGATACACTCCCAATCCTGTTTCGCTGCAGCTTGAACTGCAGTTTGACTCCATTCTTGGTCAGAACTGAAATTGTTTGGGAGTATTCATGAAAAAAGTATTACTGTACTAAAATTTGTATAATTTTAATTTGTATTTACTGTGGTAAATATTATACCCACAAAGTGTGAGACTTGGACCTTAAAAATGAAATCTAGCACGTCAGACTTTCTTTTCTACTGAAAAACGTGTTCATTTGAATGGCAGTTCAAAGCACCACAGGCTGCTGAGAAGCACAGTTGATACCTGCCCGTGTCACCTGGTTTCAGAATGCTGATAAGGTCTTCTAGCCCCAAACACTTTGCTTCCTCTATTTTCAGACTCTTACATTTTTTTCACGTGTAATACTTTTTTTTTCCTTTTTAGGGCTGAACCCATGACATATGGAAGTTCCCAGGCTAGGGGTTGAACCCACACCACAGCCACAGCAATGTGGGATCCTTAACCCACTGAGTGAGGCCAGTTGATGGAACCCGCATCCTCATGGATACTAGTCAGGTTCGTAACCCACTGAGCCACAAGAGGAATGCCCACATTTAAGACTTTTGAAATCAGGATATGCCTAATCATTAATGGACATAATTTTTTCTCGGCAGCTTTTTGTTTCTTAGGGCTATACACAGTGGTGATGGGAAAAAAGAGGAAAGCATCTATTGCCTCCTTATCAGGTATGAAGGACTGAGATGAGTAATTTCTAGACTTTGTTTTGTAGGATGCTCATGTGAACTCCAGGAAGGAGGTGTTTATAGTTTTGTGGGAAACCGGTACTCCGGGTTATAACTCTTGTCCAAGATCACAAGCTGGCAAGTGTCAGAGTCAGATGAGCGCAGATTCTAGATGACTGTATTAGAATATGAACCTTCAGATTCTCCATCTGCTTGTCCTCAGTTTATGTTCACAAACAGTTTGCAAAACTTTAAATTCCAGTTCTAGGAAGGATCTTATGAGTCATAGAGTCCAACCCGATCATGTTACACATGAGGAAACTGAGGCTGAGAGAAGTCACTTACTCAAGGGAGTCACGAAAGGATCAGTGTGGCTGAGGTTTCTAGGCTCCTGCGACGCCTCCCTCTGCTGCTTGGGTTGTGCACTCCCAGGCCCTCCCTGCCTGGGTCTGCCCACCCTGGACCAGCCCTCACCCCTTCAAGGCACTGACGCGGCCCCTTCCTCCTCTGTTGTCCTGTCCCTCCCCCCAGACCTCAAGATGGTTCTCCTTCACCTCTTCTCCCCTCTCTTCCCGCTAGGGAACCTGTATCTTGTGACTCAGCTTCCAAGGTAACAATGAATCCATGTGAAGATAATGGATTAAGATGAGAGATGGTTCTCCAGGGCCTGTGCTTGAAGACACCAACCCCCTCTATGCTACATCAAAAAAGGGACTTTAATGGAGGAAACGTCAATGGAAACGGAAGGGAAGGTGGCAGGTACAGGCTGAGGTGCTGAGAGATTCTGGTGGGGCCTTAAGCAATCTTACGCTGCCGATGGAGAGGCAGGTGGGGGGGCACAGTGCAAAGACTGCAAAGACATGGCATCCACATGCCATCCCACTTTCCTACAGCCGTGATGAAGGTCGAGGGCCACTGCCCTCTGCATGGGGAATGGAGTCAGAGTGTTCTAGGCGGCACCATCAATTGACTGCAGGTTATTACAGAGACAGAGCAAACCTACTTGCCATCCTCAGTGTTGTCAGAAGCTTTGGAGGCAGGGAGATTACAAAATAACTGAGCCTCCATTTCTCCAGATGGAAAAAAGGAGAAAATATCTTTGATTTATAGAATTATTGTAAGATTTAGAGATAACACAGGTAAAAGCACCACAGATACCGTGGAGCCTGTACATAGTAGATGCTCAGTGACTGTAAATTGTCCTTCTTATAAAGCTAATGCTGATGGGCTTAGGCATGATGCCACAGTTCTGCAGTATAAGGAAATTGGGGATTGTAAAAAGAAGGTACTCTTGGCCTCCCTTTGTTGTCTGTCTTTATCTTGTGACATTGCAGACACGAGTGTGTATGTTTCAGGTCTCATCCGAAAGGGCTGAGCAGGCTCAGGTCAGGATGGCAGTTAACTGCTGATGGGCCAGCTCTTGGGCCAGCAAGTTAGGAAGATTCCACCAGGTAAGCGGTTTATCCTCATACTTCTCCAGGTCTGGTTATACTGCCCCCAGCCTGAGAGTTCTTTATCCCAAACCTAGTTCAATTTCTATAAAATACATATGATTATCTGACTCTAGAGATGGGTATTTTGATGGTATAGTGATGGATTCACTAAGGGTTATATGTTTTGAAAAATAAATCAAATCCTTAATGAGTAGCATGTCTATTTAAAGAACACCTTTCTTTGAAGAAAACAGAAATGTTTTAACTTCTTTATTTAGTATCGTTTATTTATTTAACATGCATCTTAAATGTCCTGGGCTATGTCATTATTAGCTACGATGTGTAAACTCCTAAAGGCAAGAATGGTGCCTGCTTCATTTATTTTTTTAGAGCACCCAGAATAAGGCCATGAATGATGAGGTTTTTAATCCATTTTTATGCCCTAGTTGCAGACTAGAATGTAGACTAAGTCTCATCCTCATAAAGAATACTATTTCAGGAGTTCCCTTCATGGCTCAGAGGTTAACGAACCCATGAAAACCCCAAAAATGGAGTTCCCGTCGTGGCTCAGTGGTTAACGAATCCGACTAGGAACCATGAGGTTGCGGGTTCTATCCCTGGCCTCACTCAGGGGGTTAAGGATCTGGTGTTGCCATGAGCTATGGTGTAGGTCGCTGATGTGGCTCGGATCCCATGTTGCTGTGACTGTGGTGTAGGCTGGTGGATACAGCTCTGATTTGACCCCTAGCCTGAGAACTTCCATATGCGAAGGTGTGGCCTTAAAAAAAAGCAAAAGAAAACTATTTCAGTCTTAGTTTAAACTTTTAAGAACCAGAAATCGAATGAAACATTTCCATTAAAACAGCACTGAATATCCTTACATGCAGCACACATGAATACTTACTAGTGTAATTTTTAAAGTATCAAGATTAGCTGACTTTCTAAGATAAAGCCCTGCCCAACGTAGAAAATGTAAAACATGCTGACAACTACATGGAAGAAATAAAAAGTCATCTTTACTTCCCATGCTGGAAGATAATCACTTTGAACCTCAGTATTTTTTCCTGTGTGATTCGTTTTAAATTGTTACGAATATGATCCAATCCTTGAACTAGCTTTGAGACATTCAAAATATTTCTTCTCACTGTGATTTCCATCCTTTTGGTTAGTGAGCCCCTCTTCTTTCCAGGAAGAATTATTGTTTTGTTAGTTTTCAGTGTATTGAAATGTATTATGAGTTGAGGGAAAGAGTTTGCCCTGAGCTGCTGGTGCCGCCTTCTGTTTCGAAGGAAAGTTTTGGTTACCATGAAGGAAAATCTAATCCATCTTGCCCCAGTGCACTTGTTCTCCCAGAGCCAGGTGAACTACCTTTGACTGTTTCCCTAGGATTATGTCACCCACCAAGGTAACTTTCTGTTTCAGTAGGTGATGTTAAGAAACAAAACAACACCCTTTAAGTTAATCACTTTTGGAAAAGAGAGAAGGGCTTTATGTCCCAAGGCTTTGATGTGTTCAGCAGTTCCTGTAAGGCTCTGCCTCCCTTTTGTTGTGATTGACAAGACCTTTCCTATATATTTGAGCAATCAAGCAGCCCAGTAATAGAGGGTAGAGGTATTTACCCAGAGCAAACTGGTACCACTTGGGGTGGTGACTTTCTGAAACCCTAGGTGCAAGTTTCAGCTTTAAAAGAAGAGTTCACTCCAGCAAAATCAGGTAAGTGCTTCTCCATACTCGTAGCTTCATTCCCCCTGAGGGTAAGTCCAGACAGCACTGCTAAGATATAGGAGCAGGAAGATCAGTTTGGGAATAAATAACTTTACAACCTAAGTCATAATGAATTGGGGCCATTCTATAAGCGCAGGGTCCACCCTCGTTTCAACATCCAGGTATGTTTTGTCTGCTGGGCCAAGCATGAAAGCAGTGATTCTGACTCCTAAGAGTATAAGAAATGACCAACACACAGAGAGGCTAGACCCGGCTGTAGACGGGGGTTTTGTTTTAAACACCCCTGATGCTTTCCATCATTTGGATTTAAATTCTGTCACAGCGGAGGTATAATTTGTAGCAAGTAGGACACATCTTCATGAATGGCCACCAAGTCAGATGCATGTGTCCATATCTTCTGCATACCCAAGTTTGGTGGTGGGTTGGTTGGGTTAGCAGCTATGCACGTGGAGCATACAACTATTATTTCTCTACCTCCTCCCCCCACGCCCCATCCATGACATTGGAAATATAATTTTGAGCGGATCATGTACCAAGTACCCTGGATCTGAATACAAATGATTTGTGTGTGTACATGTATTATGATAAGATAGGCATTGCTTTGGGTGTTACTCTTACTTTGTGTTCATTTTGAGGAGATCATTGGAATGTACTTCTTTAACACTCAAGCCAAGCCCAGCAGTTGGGGTGCTCTAAAGAAAAGCCTGAAGATGCCCTTGGAGGATGGGGTGTCTAGGGAGCTCAGGGGGTCCATGGAATCCATCCTGGAGCTGCTTGGAGGGAAGGTCTAGCATCTGTGTGGGAGTTTGTGGGCACTGACCATTTCTTGCCCCATTTCTCCTTAAATCTAAGAGCAGAGTCCCTTTGATGATGACCAACACGCTATTGGCCGCCTCAGGGAGGTGGCTAGATCTGTTAGTAAACTCTCTTTCCTGTCCCTCTCCTGGGGAACAGCATGAGGCTGGCACACCTGGTCCTTGGCCCCACGGTCCTCCTCCTCCTTGCTGGCTGCGCCTGCGTCCTTGGCACCTCCAGCGGGAACCTGCGCACGTTTGTGGGCTGTGCCGTGAGGGAATTTACCTTCCTGGCCAAGAAGCCTGGCTGCAGGGGCCTTCGGATCACCACGGATGCCTGCTGGGGCCGCTGTGAAACCTGGGAGGTGAGTCCCAAGACCAGCCCAGGTGGCAGTGCCTTCAGGGCCAGCCACTTGGCCTAGTTCTTTTTAAAAAAATGTACTTAAAACTTTTTTTTATGGCCGCACTCCTAGCATATGGAAGTTTCTGGGTCAGGGATTGAATCCAAGCTGCAGCCATGACCTACACTGCAGCTGTGGTAACACTGGATCCTTTAACCCACTGTGCCAGGCTAGTTGCTGCAGTTAGATTCTTAACCTGCTGCAACGTGCCTGATTCTTAAGTATTGCTGCCTGATTCTTAAGTATTCACTTTGTAATGAAATGAGGTAGAGCTGGGGTACCTACTCTTTCCTGTGGATTAAACAAACAAACACATCAACTGCATGGTATCCTCCAAAAGTAATCTGGACTGAACGTGAATGACATTGACCTTCTAAGAGGGCATTAATTAAATTAATAATTTGCTTTGCACGATGTTTGTCTATTTGGGAATCACCTCTGGGAGGTCAAGGTGTACTTTTTTTCTATTCACAGATGATGCTGAGGAATTCAAGGGATGGCTGACTGCAAAGTCATGTAGGAAGGGGTCAGCGGAAAGTTTGGAAAAAATTCTTGGTTCAAGCTTGTAAAGAAAACTCTTCTTTGTATCCCTCCATCTGTGCAAAAGCCAGTCCGTGACCTGGAGAGACCCTCAGCTAATAGTGGGTGAGGGGAAGTCTCAGCTGATCCTCAGTGCCTTGCCCATAGTCCCCCCTCGCCCGCCCCCCAGGGTGACTTCTGGGGGGGGCCCTCAGAGATTACCTGGAACAGATGCATTAGGGCCTTTTATGTGCAATTACATCAAGCTTTTTTAGAGACACTGCATTTAAAATGGGATAAAAATCTCAAAGTTAGGACCCTGCTGGGCTGAGATGAGGCGATGCTGAGGGGTGAGGAGAAAGAGGGCCGTTCAACACCCCATCAGCTCAGCTCATGGAGTGACTGCTGCCTCTTTCCACTGGGGCCCAAGCTGGTGACTAATGAGGCAGTCGATCTGATCTTGTCACCCTGGCTCAAAACCTTTTAATGACCATCAATTCCTGCAAATTCCAGAACCACATTTTAAGGTCCAAAGCAGCATGGCATCTGCCTATTTTCCCAGTGACTGCTCATCTACTTAGCTCTGCCTAATAGACTGGATATGAAAGGTTTTTATTCATTACTTATGAAATCTTACTTTCGGTCCTTTTTTTCATATCCCTGTCTGTATTTATTCCTTGATGCCTGTCTCTAGCCCCGACTGCACTCAGCCTTTTCTGACTCTCAGGTCAGTCTACTCTACCTTTTTTTTTTTTTAATTTTGAGTTTACTTGACTTACAATGCTGTGTTAGTTTCAGGGGTGCGGCAAAATGAAACAGTTGTACTTACAATATGCATATATCCATTCCCTTTAAGATTCTTTTCCCATACACGTATTACACAGTATTGAGTAGACTTCCCTTGCCCATCTATTTTATATACAGACTATGTATATGTTAATCCCAGCCTCCTAATTTATCCCTCCTCTCCATACTTACCCTTTGGTAACCATAAGTTTGGTTTCGAAATCTTCGAGTCTGTTTCTGTTTTGTGAATACGTTCTTTTGTATCATTTTTATTGGATTCCACGTATTAGGGGCCTCCTATGATATTTGTTCTTCTCTGCCTGACTTACTTCACTTTCAAACTCTACCTTTTATCTTACTTCCGCCCCCCCCCACATGCTAGGTTTTAAGTTTTTGGAGGGCAGAGGTTCATTCTTGCGCCTTTCACAGTTCTTGTTAGAGTGATGTTGATGTGTACACACAAGGCTTCTAATAAATGTCTGTCGGATTACAAGGGATGATCCCTCCCTGGGGTCCTGCACCCTCTCGCCTAGCCGAGCCCACTCAGAGGCCCATGATCACTGTTTGAGAGGGAAAAGTGTCCTTCTCCCCAGGGACTCACTGCTGTCACTGAGGTAAAATCGTGGCCCCCTGATTGGAGCTGGGTTATGGTAATCAAACCTCTAACTGAAATAAAATGACTCTGCCAAGTCAACTTAATTTTGCCCTCACTCAGGGCTTGAGACCAAACAGTGAAATGGAAACTGCAGTAGTTGAGGATAGTGTGGCTGTCACCTGACATGAAACTTCTGGCGACACTTTCTTGTATCCAGGGCGTGGTTGGGCAGTGCCTTCCCTGCTCACAGCTGTGTCTGGGCTCTTTGGAGCTATTAGTGGCCTCCAATTTCAGACAACTGTTCCCCTTAATTCAGCCCATCTTTTCTTCCCCTTAGAAATCAGTGAACACCTTTAATTGGCTAATGGTCACCTACAGGAGATTAGGGACTGTGCTTTTGCTGGAGAAATGGAAGGAAGGACTAAGACCATCTAAGAACAAGGTTCTCCTTAAAGTCAGCCAGCTTTAATTATGCCTTTACTGTGCTATCAAAAGGGAGGTTCCTTATAGAAAATAAAAGTATGATTTATTTCCCCTCTCCCCACAGTCTAAAAGTTTGAAACCACTTATTTTTGGTATGTGCCTTACATCTGGGGAGCATGTCTGAAAATAAGGATGTTTGTGATGACAAAGTAGCTGGATTTACTTTGAAGTCTGAACTGTTGCTGAAAATAGCCTTTGCTCATGGCCTGGGTTTAGGGTAGCAAAAACCCAAACCAAACCAAACCAGGATGCCAATTATAGCAGAATGAAAGTCAGATAAAAAAAAAAATCTTTTTTTTTCTTTTTGGTATAATTCTTTCCCATGCAATCTTTGGGACGTACTTATATTGAAAAAATTCTTGTTTATTTGAAATGCAAATTTTATAGGATATTCTGTATTTTATCTGGCAATGGTGCCTGAGATTCCAGATTTCTGAGTGTAAGAGGACATGAAGCAAACTGAGGAAGGATAAATTACCTTATGAGGAGGAAGAAGTTGATGTTAGTCTTTTGTCTTTTTAGGGCCTCACCCGAGGCATATGAAGGTTCCCAGGCTAGGAGTTGAATCGGAGCTACAGCTGCAGGCCTACACCACAGTCACAGCAATGCTGGATCCAATCCGCATCTGTGACCTACACCACAGCTTACGGCAATGCCGGATCCTTAACCCACTGAGCAAGGCCAGGGATTGAACCCACAACCTCATGGTTCCTAGTCAGCTTTGTTTCTGCTGCACCACAACGGGAACTCCAGAAGTTGATGTTAAATTCAACTCTTCTATACGGTCTTTGCCAGAGGCAAGGTCATTATTTCTGTGACATTCACGTAAGAACTTTATCCTGGTTCTCCATTAAATACATTTCATTTGCCCAGGACCAGTGAAGACTCTGTCTTCTGAAAACTTGTTAGTCGTTATTTTTACTATTACTTTTTTACTCTTGAAATTGCTCCGATGAGAACAACAGATTACATTTACTGAACACTTAATTGGTGCTGGGTGGGTGCATCGCATACACCATTTCACCTTATTTCCACATCGATGCTGTTTTACAGATGAGGAAACTGAGGCTTCAAGTTCAGTGGATTTCCAAGGTCTGCAATAAGTGACAGAACAGGGATTTCAAGCTTAGTGGGTCTGACTGCAGGGTTTACGATTTTAATTTTTACTTTGTGCTGGTTTCCTGATCTATAAGCTCTATTTATTAAAATTTTCTTTGAATTCATGATTTCTAAAAGCTGAAGGAAGTGAATCCTTCAATGATCAGAACCACTGCACAGGGCATTCAAGGACCTGCCTTGCTCTGTCTGCTTTCATTGATTCAACAAATGATTGTTAAGAATCTCCAGGGTGCTAGGAACCACTCTAAGGAGTAGAGCCATAGCAGTGAGTAATACTAACAGGCAACAACCCTTATCCTGATGGAGCTTCCTTTCTAGAGTGGGAGAAATATGACGCAAATAAATATATGATATGTCATGTAGTCCTGACAGGTGCTACAGAGAAAAATAAAGCAGGAAGAGGAAGAGGCAGTGGACGGGTGTGGAGGTGGGATGTTGCAACTTTAAACAGGATGGCAAAGAAAGGCTTTCTGGAGAGGGCGAGGTTGCAACAAAACCTAAGGGTGAAGAAGGAGTGGATCACAGGGAAGAGCGTCAAGCAGAGGGAAGAGCAAGTGCAAAGTTTCTGGAGAAGCCCTGTTGCTGGTGGGTTTGAGGAACAGTTGGAGACTCCTGTGGCTGGAGCAGAGGGCAGGAGGCAGCAAGACAGTGTCGTGGAGAAACATCTGAAGGTGGAGGTGTAGGGATATGGTGTAGGGTCTTAAGGGTGATTGTAAGGTCTTTGACTTTTGCTCTGAGTTAGATGGGAAATCATAGGGGCTTTGAGCAGAGGGGAGATAGGATTGGACCTATTTTTTTTTTTTTTAATCTTTTTGCCTTATCTAGGGCCATACCAGCGGCACATGGAGGTTTCCAGGCTAGGGGTCTAACAGGAGCTGTAGCTGCCAGCCTTCGCCACAGCCACAGCAACGCGGGATTCGAGCCACGTCTGCAACCTACACCACAGCTCAAGGCAATGCCAGATCCTTAACCCACTGAGCAAGGCGAAGGATCAAACCCACAACCTCATGGTTCCTAGTCGGATTCGTTAACCACTGAGCCACGACGGGAACTCCGGGATTGGAACTATTTTAAAAGGATCACTTGGGGCTGCCCTGTCATAAATAGGACTTCGGGTATAAAAGCAGGAGTAAGGAGACCAGTTAGAAGGCTTTTTGCAATGGCCAAGATTATTCATTTGCTAAGTATTTATTTAGCACCTACAGTGTGTCATGCGGTCTTCTGGGCGCTTAGGAGACAAGAGTGAACAAAACCACCTTCCTGCTTTTCAGGAGTTTGCTATCTCCTGAAAGAAAATGATGAACAAGGAAAGAAATGAGTAACAAGCTAATTTCTGATGGTGATAAATGGTAGCAAGCAAATGAAACAGGAAGGTAAGTTCTAATTGGTTTTCTGTTTTCTCCTTGGGGGGACAGAAGCCCATTCTGGAGCCCCCCTACATCGAAGCCCACCATCGAGTCTGTACCTACAATGAGACCAAGCACGTGACTGTCAAGCTGCCCAACTGTGCCCCGGGGGTCGACCCCTTCTATACCTACCCCATGGCTGTGCGCTGTGACTGCGGGGCCTGCTCCACTGCCACCACGGAGTGTGAGACCATCTGAAGCTGCTGTGACCTGTAGAACCCAGCTGGTGACCCTGAGCCTCACGGACCCCCTGCTCGGACAGCACAGTAGCTATACCCCTGGACTGAGGACAGTTGAATTTGGACCACACTGTTGAGAAGGTTACCTGCCTCCCTACAACCCAGCTCAGGCACAGGGCCCAGAGGCGATATGCTTATACAAAAAGTGCCAAACAATATTTGTGCCTTCCCAAAATTCTCACACTGCAAATTAATTTTTCTTTACGTTGAATCTCAGAACATAATTCTTGGATCACAACCCTCCTCCAGTTCGGATTTATAATAGGCCAACGTTTTCAATGCACTGGGCATAATTTGGAACTGGGTCTAGAATGTCTTTAAATTCTCATGTCTTAATTTAATGACGGTGTCCCCAACTGGATTTATGATCAAAGTGCAAGAAATGAATAAAACCAGTGCTTTAGTCCTCATGCCCTCCAAAGAAATCTAGTTGCAAGCTTCCTTCGAGAAAATACTGCCTTTTGCTTTTAACTGAGCAATTGCTTGCACCAGAACTGAGGCTGCTCAGATTGGAAAAGGGAGGACAACAGTAGCTCAAACTGAAAGGAGTCTGGGTTTGGGTGATTCTTTTCCCAAGCAAAATTCCTGAAACATCTTTAATATCCTTGATTAAGAGGCCCCTTTCTGATACCAAAAAAAAAAAAAACCCACAAAAAAACACAAAACTCAGAAAAGATATGTTATTTAATCTTAAAAACTAATGAAACTAAACTCATGTTTTTAGACTCATGTGATGCTTCCCCAAAGCTATGACTAAAATGACCAATCACAACTGTCCTTTCCCATTTAGCATATTTTAAATTTAAACTGGAATTTTTCCAGCTCAAAAGTTTTACATGTGTGTAGGGGTAAAACTGCACTGCTGACTCAGAGGACAAAGTCTGTGATGGCCTAGCTTTTGCCCTCTCAAAAATCTTACAGCAGCTGATTCTTCGTGACTTAAGAAAACTCTAATGTTACGCAGGTGTCTTTAATTCTGACATTCTTGGGGTTGAAATTTACCTTGTTCCTTTTTTCACATTACACAAGGAAAATCTGTATGAATGCCAATAAAGCATTTCCTCTGTCTCTTGAATTCACAAAACCTTTTCAGAAAAGTCTTTTTATTCTCTAATACACTTGGAAAAACAGTAACAAGCACCCTGAAAACAAACCAAAGTTTATATTTACTTGCACATTGATTTAGGCTGCATATTTAGCAGGGATGCAGATATTTGTCTGTGAACCATGAGTTCCAAAAAAGGTGGCTCAGTCTGTATTCATTCCCCTGATAAATCAGAGCTGGGAGCCAGGAGTCCCCCTTCAATGGGCACCCAATGAGTCCCCATGAAAACAGTCATTGTGGTGCTGAGGTGGGCATTTGTGAAAAGAGGGCGTGAAGAATGCCTATCCCAGCTTTTAGGTCAGATGTGTGGGTAGGCAGTAAAGTCACTACACATGAAAAGCTGTTGAGTGCTTGGGGTCTCTGCTGGGGTGGGGAGTGATGCCTAAGGATAATATTGGAAGGCATCACTCAGGTGTTTTCAACCACTTCCTAAAACTTCTTTCGGGATTTTTCTGGAAGAAAGAGCTGCTGCTTAACAAAACTCAGGGGGAAAATCAGAAGCAGTAAGGGCTTGTCAGAGTTTGAGAAAAATTAATGGTAGCATAAGGAAGGGTCCTGGCGGGAAGCAAATGTTGCCTGGTGGTGGGATATTGAGGGGAATTAAATGAAGCCGTTCTTTATAA
Source organism: Catagonus wagneri (assembly GCA_004024745.2). NCBI lineage: Eukaryota > Metazoa > Chordata > Mammalia > Artiodactyla > Tayassuidae > Catagonus > Catagonus wagneri. The sequence continues at coordinate 8,917,244 of PVHT021183526.1, read as the reverse complement.
GTGTGCGGACACAGCTAAGGAAAGCAACAGGTAAGGGTGGAGAAACACTTCTAGATGTTTGTTGGAGGCAATGGCAACCTAGGCTGAAGGACTGGGAAGAGGAGTGATTACTAGACCTAGAAGGGAGCTGGACGGAATGGGGGATGATGGGAGCTGTGGCTTTTTGTAGGAGGACAAAGCCATCATCGTTTTGAGGCCTGGGGAGGAGGAAGGTGGGGGGCAAATACTCCAATCTCATGTCACTCCTGTGCCTTCATCTATCTGCAGAAGCAAATGGAGAGGCAGAGAGTGGGGGAGCCCATTTGTTTAGTTGATAAATGTTGTCCACCTGGGAAGCAAATTGGAGAAGGGCAGGGAGTGGCTCTAAAGGGGTCAGTGGATAAAATCCCTGTTAGGAAGCTTTTGGGAAGCTTAGCTGAGATGCCACAGGCAGTAATGATGGCCTGAGAGCCATCATGCAAGCTGTAAGATGCTCAGGTGATTAACTGGGATTGGATTCACGTGGAAAGGTGTGTACTGGCTAAAACAACATCGACAACCTGTGAGAGATGTGGGAACAAGGGTAATTATCAGGACTGTGGGATTAACTGGCTGTTAAGGGCAGGCAAAGCACTCTGGGCTTGGTATAAAAGTCGCCTTTGAAGCCACTCTCCTGAAGCAGTTGGGCAGAGTGCATTGAAAATGGGGTTCCTCCATCTAGTTGGAATATCAAAAAGGCTGAATCCACCACCCTGGCTTCTGCAGGTAAGTCAAGGTCCTCATGGGATGGGAGTGGGTCACAACAGACCTAAAATGGGGACAACACCTGGATGACCTTGAGTGACCCTTAACAAAGACTCTAGTTCCTCCTTCCTGGAGGAATCAGGCTCCCAGTGGTTGGAGACCAGGCTGAGGCCTTGTCCGAGGAGGTGGATTTACAGGATGATGCCTGGCCTCAAGTGCCATCCAAATCCCTCATTTATTGTACGTGGATAAGTAGGGTCAAGTATCAGGATGACCTGGCTGGGGAAGGAATTTCCCTGTGGTGAGAGGAGTGAGATTTTCCACCAAGGAGCCCCAGGACTTGACTAATTGAGTTGGGGAGGGAGATACTCTTGGGAATGGATCCTCAGTGCCATCCTGGGATGAGCGGGGAGGGCGGAGGCGTATAAGACTGGATAAGGAAAGTTTAATGGGGACCTTCTCCATGACTTGGGATTTAGCGTCCTCACAAGAGCCCTGGGACCTCACTCCTGGACTATTGGGATGGTTCCCTAAAGCTTGGGGGAAACGGTGCCTTACATTAATGACGACATGGTGCCAGACTGTCCTGGCAAAGTATTTGAGGACAGAAGTCTCAGAGTCGGGGGCGCTGCTCTGTTCACTTGCAGGCTTCAGTGGACACTCCCTTCAATGAAGCGATGAGGAATGTACCAGTGAGGGCGTTTGCATAACAGAAAATCTTGGCTGTTACTGGTAGGCTGGGGTTGATAGCAGGAGAAACTGCCTCTGGCCAGGCTTCCTGGTGTCAGCAGAGGCGAGGGGGTCTGAAGTAGTCGAGATCTGGTATGACAAGGCTCTGTCAGAGGCAAGGGGAACATAGTTGCTGTAAGAGACAGAAAAGCTGCAAATTCTTTAATCCACAGGATCTGTGGCGCTGGCTATTAAGCCTACAGTGTTCCTAGTCGTTGGTATTCAGACAATTTCTATAATAGGTGTTATAATCAGAAAGGTTATTAATGAAAAGGAGGAAGATGTCTCATTGCTAAACTTGAATCTTTTTCAAGTCTCTCGGGTCCCCCTTCCTGTCTCCCTCTCAGCCATTCTCTTTTCCTCCATCCCTCCCTCCCATGAATACTTATTAGCTCTAATTTCATGCAAAGGACTGTCTTTGGGAAGTGAGGATATAAACATTGTTGCCATTTATGGATTTCTTACCTTCACTGCCCTTTTACCATCACCATTTTACAGGCGGTGAGACTGAAGCTCAGAGAGGTCAGGTAACTTGCCCAAGACCGGACAGCCGACTGGCAGCACGTGCCAGGTTTCTCTGACCCAGAACCAAGTGCTTTCCACTAGATCAGGATGGCTTTCTGGAGTGTTCCTTCCAAGTCTTTCCTGCTTGGAGAAGTCTTTGAGTTTATTGATGTCAGACTGTTTTCACCTCTGATGAACATGTCCAAGGTCTCGCCCGGAGGTGGCTCAGCGCAAGCTTGGTTGTTTTATGGAGACTAATTTTTCACGAGCGAGAGAGTGCTTTGTTTGCTACAGCTCAAACCAAAGCTTAGGGCAGGAGAAACTGAGGGGAAAAAGAAGCAGAGTATCAAGAGAAAATTCAAAGAAACTGCTGCGAAAATGAAGGTTCTATGTTCTCGTCTCCCGGGCAAGGTGATTACTGGGTGCAGAGTGATGGGGTCCAGTGCCTTTCAGGGGAGCTCTAGATAAAACTAACTCTCAGCAGCTCCTTACTCTTGGAAATGTTTACTTTGCAAATAGCAAAAGGTAAGGAGAAGGGGAATTTCCTGAATTTTTTTTTTTTTTTCATGAGAGCATTTTCCAATTGGAGAATATAAATACTCACAACTACTTCTGGTAGCTCCACTGACTGAATTCATGCTTTCCTTCTTCCACGGATTAGGAAATGAATGAGCCACAGAAAAGAACCAAATTCTGCTGCAGTGACCCCACTTAGCTTTTCAAATTAATTAAGTTTTTATTTAATTAATTAATGATGTATTTATTATTTTGCCTTTTAGGATTGCACCCACAGCATATGGAGATTCCCAGGTTAGGGGTCCAATTGTAACTACAGCTGCCAGTCTACACTACAGCTGGCAGCCCAAGTCACAGCCACAGCAACTCAGAATCTGAGCTGTGTCTGCGACCTACACCACAGCTCATGGCAATGCCAGATCCTTAACCCACTGAGTGAGGCCAGGGATCAAACCTGCAACCTCATGGTTCCTAGTCAGATTTGTTTCCACTGTGCCATGATGGGAACTCCAAATTAATCAAGTTTTTAATGTAATGAAAAGAATTTCTGAGATAATAATCTGGGTATCTCATTGAAAATAATGTGGCATTGATAAAAACAAATCACATAAAGTTTTCGAAGAGGACTGATTCTTTTAACTCAATGAATTTTATTTAAAGTTGTACAAAGATCATCAAAACCCAATTTTATAGCATTTCCATCCCAAATCCCTAGCCCATCCCCCCACCCCAACCTGTCTCAATTGGAAACCATAAATTATTCAAAGTCTGTGAATCAGTATCTATTCCGCAAAGAAGTTCATTGTGTCCCTTTTATAAATTCCATGTGTAAGTGATAGCATATGATGTTGGTGTCTCACTATCTTGACTTGACTTAGTATGATAATTTCTAGGTCTATCCATGTTGCTGCAAATACCGTTATTTCTTTCCTTTTAATGGCTGAATAATATTCCATTGTGTATATGTACTGCACCTTCTTTATCTCTCCTCTGTCGGTTGACATTTAGGTTATTTCCATGTCTTGGCTATTGTATATAGTGTTGCAATGAATGTTGGAGTACATGTATCTTTTCAAGTCATGGTTTTTTCTGCATATATGCCCAGGAGTGAGATTGCTGGATCAAATGGTAATTCTATATTTAGTTTTCTGAGAGATCTCCACACTGTTTTCCACAGTGGTTGCACCAAATTACATTCCCATCACTGGTGTAATAAGGTTCCCTTTTCTCCACACCCTCTCTAGCATTTGTTTGTAAAATTTTTGTTGGTGGCCATTCTGGCCGGTGTAAGGTGGTACCTCATAGTGGTTTGATTTGCATTTCTCTAATAATGAGTGATGTTGAACAACTTTTCATGTGTTTTTTGGCCACCTGTATGTCTTCTTTGGAGAATTGTCTGTTTAGATCTTCTGCCCACTTTTTGATGGGGTTGTTTGTTTTTTTGGTATTGAGCTGTAGGAAGTGTTTATAAATTTTGGAGATCCATCCCTTGTCAGTCAATTCATTTGCCAATATTTTCTCCCATTCTGTGGGTTGTTTTTGCATTTTGTTTAGGGTTTCCTTTGCTGTGCAGAAAGTTTTAAGTCCCATTTGTTTATTTTTATTGTCATTAGTTTAGGAGGTGGATCTGAGAAGATACTGCTGTGGTTTAAGCCAGAAAGTGGCCTATGTTTTCCTCTAAAAGTTTTATAGTATCTGGTCTTATATCTAGGTCTTTAATACATTTTGAGTTTATTTTTGTGTAAAGTGTTAGAAAGCGTTCTAATTTCAGTCTTTTACATGTGGCTGTCCAGTTTTCCCAGCACCACTTATTGATGGGGCTGCCTTTTCTCCATTGTATATTCTTGCCTCCTTTGTCACAGATTAGTTGACTATGGGTGCGAGGGTTTAATTCTGGGCCTTCTATCCTTTTCCACTGATGTGTATTTCTGTCTTTTGGGCCAGTATCACATGGTTTGGATAGCTGTAGCTTTGTAGTATAGTCTGAAGTCATGGAGCCAGATTCTGCCAGCTCCATTTTTCTTTCTTGGGATGTCTTTGGCAATTTGGGATCTTTGGTGCTTCCAAACAAACTTTAAAATATTTTTGTTCCTGTTCTGTGAAAAATGTCCTTGGTAACTTGATAGGGATTGCAATGAATCTGGAGATTGCCTTGGGTAATATAGTCATTTTGATAATATTGACTCTTCCAGTCCAAGAGCATGGTATGTCTTTCCATCTGTTTGTGTCATCTTTGATTTCTTTTATCAGCATCTTATAGTTTTCAGAGTGCAAGTCTTTTGTCTCTTTAGGTAGGTTTATTCCTAAGTAATTTATTCTTTTTGATGTGATGGTAAGCGGGATTGCTTCCCTAATTTCTATTTCATTGTTAGTATATAGAAATGCAGTCAATTTCTGTGTATAAATTTTGTATCCTGTGACTTTGCCAAATTCATTGATGAGTTCTAACAGTTTTCTGGTAGAGTCTTTAGGATTCTCTAGGTGTAGTATCATGTCATCTGCAAATAGTGATAGTTTTACTTCTTCCTTTCCGATTTGGATTCCTTTTATTTCCTTTTCTTCTCTGATTGCCATGGCTAGGACTTCGAAAACTATGTTGAATAGTAGTGTTGAAAGTAGAAACCCTTGTCTTGTTCCTGATCTCAGTGGGAATTCTTTCAGCTTTTCACCATTGAGAGTGATGTTAGCTGTGGGCTTGTCATATATGGCCTTTATTATATTGAAGTAGGTTCCCTCTATGCCCACTTTCTGAAGGGTGTTTATCAGATAGGGTGTTGGATGTTGTCAAAGTCTTTCTGTGTCTACTGAGAGAATCATAGGGTTTTGATTCTTCAGTTAATGTGGTGTATCACACCAGTTGATTTGCAGATATTGAAAAATCCTTACATCCCTGGGATAAATCCTGCTTAGTCATGATGTATAATTCTTTTAATGTATTTTTGGATTCGGTTGGCTAGTATTTTTTTAGGATTTTCATTTATGTTTATAAGTGAAATTGACCTGTAATTTTGTTTTATTTTTTTTGTGGTATCTTTTTATGGTTTTGGTATTGGGGTGATGGTGGCCTCATAGAATGAGTTTGGGAGTGGTCCTTCCTCTGCAATTTTTTGAAATAGTTTTCAGAAGGATAGGTGTCAGCTCTTCTCTAAATGTTTGATAGAATTTGCCTGTTAAGCCATCTGGTCCTGGACTTTTGTTTGTTGGAAGTTTTTAAATCACAGTTTCAATTTCAGTACTTGTGACGGGTCTGTTCATCTTTTCCTTTTCGTCTTGGTTTAGTCTTGGAAGATTGTAGTTTTCTAAGAATTTGTCCATTTCTTCTGGGTTTTCTGTTTTGTTGGCATATAGTCGCATGTTGTAGTTTCTTATGATCCTTTGTATTTATGTGATGTCCATTGTAACTTCTTTTTCATTTCTAATTTTGTGTCCTCTCTCTTTTTTTCTTCATAAGTCTGGCTAAGGGTTTATCAATTTTGTTGATGTTTTCAGAGAACAAGCTTTTAGTTTCATTGATCTTTTCTACGGTTTTCTTCATTTCTATTTCATTTATTTCTGCTCTGATCTTTATGATTTCTTTCCTTCTAATTTTAGGTCTTGTCTGTTCTCTCTCTAGCTGCTTGAGATGTAAAGTTAAGTTGTTTATTTAAGGTAGGTTTTTTATTTTGACCTTTTCTTATTTCCTGAGGTAGACTTGTATTGCTATAAACCTCCCTCTTAGAACTGCTTCTGCTGCATTCTATAGGTTTTGGGGTGTTGTATCTTTGTTGTCATTTGCTTCTAGGTATTTTTTAATTTCCTCTTTGATTTCTTCATGATCCATTGATTGTTTAGTAGCATGTAGATTAGTCTCCATGTGTTTTGAGTTTTCTTGCAGTTTTTTTCTTGTTTATTCCAGTCTTATAGTGTTGTGATTGGAAAAATGCTTGATATGATTTTAGTTTTTTTAAAGTAACTGAGACTTGATTTGTGGCCCAGAATGTGATCAGTCCTAGAGACTGTTCCCTGTGCACTTGAGAAGAATGTGTATTCTGCCTCTTTTTGATGGAATGTTCCTATAAATATCTATAAAATCCATTTGGTCTAATGCTTCATTTAGGGCCTGTGTTTCCTTGTTGATTTTCTGTCTGGATGATCTGCCCATTCCTGTAAGTGGGGTGTTAAAGTCCCCCACTATTCCTGTGTTATTGTCAATATCTCCTTTTAAGGTTGTTAGCAGTTGCCTTATATATTGAGGTGATGCTATGTTGGGTGTATATATATTTACAATTGTTATATCTTCTTCTTAGATTGATCCTTTGGTCAATATGTAATGTCCTTCTTTGTTTCTTATAATATTCTTTAAGTTCTGTTTTGTCTGATATGAGTATTGCTACTCCAGTTTTCTTTTGATTTCCATTTGCGTGGAGTATTTTCTTCCATCCTCTCACTTTCAATTTGTATCTGTCAGTAGAAGTGAAGTGGGTCTCTTGAAGACAGCATATATATGGGTCTTGTTTTTGTATTCATTCTGCCAGTCTATGTCTTCTAGTTGGGCATTTAGTCCATTTACATTTAAGGTAATTATATATAGTCTTATTGCCATTTTATTAACTGTTTTGGATTTGTTTTTGTTGCCCTTTTTTCTTCCCTTCTTCTCTTATTCTCTCCTCTTGTGGTTTGATTATCTTTAGTGTGGTATTTGAGTTGATTTTTCTTATTTTGTGTGTATCAGTTGTAGATTTTTGGTTTGCAGCTACTCTGAAGTTTTGATATAGGAGTGTGTATATATATATATATGTATATATGTGTGTGTGTGTATATATATGTATATGTGTGTGTGTGTGTGTGTGTGTGTGTGTGTGTGTATAAAATGAGGTTGCTTTAAGTTGTTGGTGTTTTAATTGCAAGTGCATCTCCAGTGTCTTGCATTTGTACCCTCCTCTTATGATTTCTGATTTTGGTAGCGTATTTATATGTGGGTGTTTGCAGTAAATTATCAGTCTTTGCCTCCAGTTTATTTCCAATGTCTTGCATCATCTTCAGCATCAACAGTCTAAAGTCTTTTTCCTGGAGGCTGATAATCTCCAGATCACTTAGTGATTTTTCTGTGTTTTTTTTCTTTATCCCTTATCTGAGTTATAGTTCTGTTTTCTCATTTTTTTTTTTTAGGTTTTTGGTGTGGTGTCCTTTTTGTAGACAACATAGAGTTTTAGACTCTCTTACTTCTGATGTCTGCCCCCCTTGTGTCTGAAGTTGGTATTGGGGTTTGCTGTAGGATTCCTGATGGGAGGGACTGGTGCCTGTCCACTGGTAGATGGGGCTGATTCCTATCCCTCTGGTGGGTGAGGCTTTGTCTCTGGGTGAGATTAGAGGTGCTGTGTGCCTAGGAGGGGTCTTTACTGATGAGTGGGGCTGTGATCCCACCTGGATTATTGTTTGTCCTAGGGCTTCTCAGTGCTGATGGGTGGGGCTAGATTTTTCCCAAAAGGGTCACCTGCAGAGGAACACACACTGATGAATATTCCCGAGAGCTTTGCCTCCAATCTCATTCTCCAACAATGAGCCACAGTCACCCCCTGTTTTCTCAGGAGATCCTCCAAGAACTGCAGATTCCTATGGAGCCTCTGCTTTGCCCTAGGACCAAATGCACATGAAAGTCTGTGTATGCCTTTAAAGAATGGGGTCTCTTTCCCCCAGGCCCATGGAGCTCCTGTGCACAAGCCCCACTGGCCTTCAATGCCAGATGCTCTAGAGGCTCTTTTTTCCAATGCCAGATCCCCAGGCATGGTGACCTGAAGTGGGGCTCAGAACTCTCACTTCTGTAGGTGAGTCTCTGTGATATAGTTACTTTTCAGTCTGTGGACTTCCCACCCTGTGGGTATAGGATTGCTTATATCGCATAATTGCCCCTCCTACCTCTTGATGTGGCCTTCTCTTTGTCTTCTGGAGTAGGATATCTTTTTGAAAATTTCTAGTCCATTTGGTTGAACGTTGTTCAGCATTTGGTTGTAATTTTGTTTTTATGAGAGAAGGTGAGCTCCAGTCTTACTATTCTGCCATCTTAATCCTGTTTCCCCTTGTCTTTTTCATTCAGGAAATATTTTCTTAAAAATAATGCACATCTTATTATTCTTTCTGGTATTTTCAAAATATGAGAGTAAATTATTGAGAAGTAACTTTTTAAAAAAATTAACTTTATTGTAGTATAGTTGATTTACAATGATGTATTAATTTCAGGTGTACAGCAAAAAGAATCAGTCATATAAATATATCTATTCTTTTTTCCATATGGGTTATTACAAACTATTGAGTAGATTTTCCTGTGCTATACAGTAGGTTCTCTTTAGGGTCGCATTAACCATCTGTTTTTATATAGTAGTGTGTATATGTTATTCCCACCCTCCAGTAAGTAACTTTAAAAAGATCCTGTAAGCAATCTGGCAAATCTTATTTTCTGTTAAATTTCTACTAGAGAAATAGCTTACTGGGTTAGAAGAGTTTTGGTCCTTATTGGCAAGATGAACCTTGTGGCTAGAACTGTGTACAGGGAGATCTAAAAGTCACTGTGCTGGTTGTAGTGATCCTGGAATATCCGAAGGGGGCGCTAAAGACCTCTGAGGAGGTGATGTTTAACAACAGGAAGAAGTAACAGGGAAAGGATGAGAAAGAGAGGAGTAGGTGCCCAGCCCTGTAACCAACAGTAAAGCAGAGACGTGTTCCAATATTAAGGAATTTAGAGGGATTATTCAGGTCTCTGTTCCAGCTCCTCATTATCAGGAGAAAAGTAAATATTTGCTAAGCTCTTTGGCTTTATTTTTGACTTTTAAGTTCCTCTGGCTGTACAATTTCTTTAGCATACTAAATCAGTTAAAAAACAAAACAAAACGGCTTCCTGATACACAGGATCAGGTATAGGCTTTGACCTTGACTGTGGGTCATTGGAAATGACTTCTGGAAAGTCACTCAAACCCTGTATACAAACAAACAAAGAAACAAACAAACACAGAACCAAACTTCCCCCGAAGAGAAAAAAAAACAAAAAACAAAAAACAAAACACTTGGCTTTAACAAAGAATATCAATATTTCCAAGATGAGAATGCTAATTTTCCTTTGGTGATGTTGAAAAAGATTACCAACAAGGCATAAATGTGAATATCCTGAGTCACATATAATATTATACCACTTAAAATCACTTGGAAGAGTATTTATTCACTTAAACTCTGTAAATACACAATAAAGGATACTGATGAATTTTTAATAGTCATTTATGAAATACACATGCAGAATTACGCACTTAAAATAGAAATTTAATCCTGTGAGTTTCAAATTCTTTCTGCGGGAAGTGCAGAAAGAAGTACACTTTCTTGGCCTCACTCTTCCTCATGCAGAGATTATCAAGACACCTGCAGCATGGACCAAGGTGCACTCTCAAAGGAAGGTGAGCTGTTTCTGGGCTGTTCTGAACCTCCATCTTGCATTACCTTCTTGGCACCTGCATATCAAAATTGAAATATTTGGGGGGGGGATCCAAATTTTAATGGGTGGAATTAAGACCTCCAACATTAAAAATATGTGGGAAATGTCTTTAAGAGGAAGATTTTCAATTTTTTGGCTCATGTTTGAACAACCTTAGGAAGCTAACGCTGAACTGTTTCCCCCTTGAAACATAAACACTTGTTAATGAGGAGGACCAAATGAAATCAGCAGTAAGTTTTGACCTTAACAAAATCTGAGTCCTTTCAGGGCAAACTGAAAGGAACTAATGTACTGGAAGTTCACTCGTGCCTGTCTCTACCCTATAAGTTTCGGACGAGCAGAGGAATAGAAAGAAGTGGGCTCTGACCGGGGGCTTCTCTTTTTCGGCACTTGATTATTTCAATGTGCCTAATTCAGTAGAGGGCTTTCAGATTTCATAGACTGGGATTGGGTTTTACTCTTGCAGTAAGGGACTAGAAATCAAACACTTATAAATTATAAATAAATGGATTCTTGAAAAGAGATGGAAGGCCAGTTTTTTTGCCCTTTTAGGTTCTTTTTTCTTTTTCTCTTTTTATTAAAGTATAGTTGATTTACAATGTTATACCCATTTCTGCTGTACAGCAAAATGACCCAGTCCTACATATGCATACAGTCTTTTTCTCATTCTATTGTGTTTCCTATGAGGGAGATAAAATAGACTTTATTCTGCGGCCTGGGGAAGGAAGTGGCTGGCTGGGGATACAGGGCTGTTGGAAGATATGCAGTCCCTGGTGAAAGAAGCACTTTTTGACAGCTTGCATGGGTTGTTATGAGCAAGAAATCAGGGATACCTTTGCAATAATGAAAATCATCTTTGATAAGACCCTGGTTTGGGATTTGACTAAACTTTTCCAAGAATGTTAGCTGCTTGGGGTGACCAAGCTGCTCCCAGATTAAAAGCTGCCCCAGTTTTAGGATATCTTGGGAAATGGGCAGGTTCCTTCAGCTAAGCCTGAGGGAACAGCTGACTGACAGGACCAGAGTCAGGGCTCTGTCAGCAGAGTGAGGGGAAGCTAGGTGCAGGGGCAGAGGATGGTCCTTCTCAGAGGAAATTGTCCCTTAATGATGGGACTGGCACAACGACATCAGGGTCTTATTCTGGGATGGAATCAGTGATATCCTAGCCAGAAAATTAGTGGGCCATTTGTAGGCACAAAAGAAGTGGTAATCCCATGCTCCCCCCCGCCCCCCCCCCCTTTTTTTGTCCTTTTAGGGCCAAACCTGTGGCATATGGAGGTTCTTAGGCTAGGGGTGGAATCGGAGTTGTAGTTCCTGGCCTATGCCACAACCACAGCAATGCCAGATCCAAGCTGCGTCTGAGAACTACAACAAAACTCATGGCCACGCTGGATCCTTAACCCACTGATCGAGGCCAGGGATCGAACCTGTGTCCTCATGGACGCCAGTCAGATTTGTTTCTGCTGAGCCACGATGGGAACTCCCCGTGCCATTTCTTGCTTTGAAAGTACGATTTACCTTCAGAACTTCTTGAGCAACAGTGGAATTTTAATAAGACAATAGGTGTATGTGTTTTGGGTACAATTTTAAATTTTTTAAGGGCTCTTGTATTCAAGTAGAGATGTGTGTGGGGAGGGCAAAGCATGATCCCCTGTGACTTTTAGTGAAAACATGTTGAATAAGCAATATCAGCTCAGGTCTGTGCTTAGGGCAATAAAGATATGAATCTGTGGGATGCTATTTTTAGAGGACAAGTTGTTTGCAGTCAGTCCTTATTTTGACTTCTGGAGCACTAGGTGTTGTCTTAAGAGCTGAAGAATGAAGTTTCACCTAAAAGTTTTATGCTCTGAACTTTGTTTTATCTTCATTTTATAAGTTTATAATTTTCCATGATACAGATCTTTCTTACTTATTCATGGAAAATAATGTTTGAGGGCATTTTTTTTTCTCTCCTTTATAAACACCGGAAAGACTTTCAGAAAAGAAATACTTGAGATTTATCAGATCTTTCAAATCAGATGTTGCGTTTCTGCTTTTGATTCCAAAATATGCTTTTTCTTTTATTGCAGCTGGGAAGCACATGACAAGCAAAAGAAAGGGCTTCTGAAAGCATTTTTGTTCTTCTAGTAAATATGAACAACTCGAATATTAGCCTAAGGCGTACCCAAAATGTAGCATCAGAAAGATAGGTGAAGCTGAAGGTTTTACTATCTGTCAGCTACGTGTTTGGGTGTAAGGGTGGATGATAAACTTGATTATCTCATAGACCAGTGTCCTCAAATTCTAATGTACACATAAATCATTGGGGTGTGTGTGTATGTCTTATTAAAATGTAGGTAGGTTTGACATGGGCCTGAGAGTCTATGGTCCTAACTAGCTCACAGGTGGGGCCAGACCACACTTGGAGGAGAACATTTCCCCTTCTAACAGAGGCCCGGGGAAGGCAGTTTTCTGAGTAGTTGATGGAGACGCCCTCAGATAACCCAGAAATGAGTAAGAAAAAGGACCGCTTAATGAATTAAAAGTCAGAACATGGCACAAAATAAACTGCAAGGTTAGGATATATGAAATAATATTCCATTAATTATGCAAAGCGCACCCAGAACAATCATTATGTCAGAAGCAAGCTGTAAGAAAGCCAACCTGTGAGCAGGTCAGCTATGCTTACCTCGTGTATCATCTTCCCCGTGGAGATTACGAGGGGAGGAATATGGACTGTTTCCCATTGGGGTAAAATTCTGCTGGGATGTACTTAAACAGCAGTTACTGTTACTCAGAGCAAAAAAACTAATTTAAGCCAGGAGATGAGAAGAATGTAGACTTCTTTAACCTTCCCACCCACAGATCCTCTAGGAGGAAAAAAAATCCCATTGCTTAAACGAATTGATTTTAAAAAAATGGCAGGTGATGGTGCTTTTAGGTGTGTATGCAAAGCTGGCTCAAACGTACCACCGTGTCGTGAAAGAGTTTCTATTTTTTCTCCAAAGAATTAACATAAAATCAAAAGACTGACCTGTTCAGGGTCCCAGGGAGATAAGACTCAGCTCTGGGCTTTAGGGACCCTATCTGCAGATTACCCCAGACATCGCATCCCCTAAAACACTGATCAGATCTGGTTCATCAAAGATAACTGCATGTGCTGGAGGACAGGGCTGAAAACACAACAAAATCACTCCAGCTATAGTATCATGAAGTTTCTGAGTCACAGAACTTGGAACAGAATGAAGTTACTGGGGTAGCACATGTTTAAAACACACACACACACACACGCACGTACACAGAAAACATGATTCTGGATTTTAACATGATATTCCCTAAGGAGAAAAGAAAGATTATGACCGAGATTAATTATGCGGCTTTTCCTCTAATTTCCTGTAGTAGAAGTTAAAAACCAAGAACTGTTATTGGACTTGCATCCCATGAATTCACAGATGAACCAAGCCCTCCTTGACTTATTCTTGCCTGAGCCCAAAGAGATGTCCAAAGAGCAGAACTGAGCCTTTGATGCTTAACGTACCTTTGTGTAGACCTTGGTGCTTTAATTTCCTCTCTGGTCTTTGTTGATCATGAAAGCACCATGAATTATTGCTTTATCTCATACTTTTTGTATTCTGTATTGCTGCTGTGCCCTTTAAATTTAGATACTCCACCAGGATGAATAAACATCCTTCATGTAAGAAACTGTCATTCCAGATAGCCTAACATTATCCCTTTCAGGTTTTAAGTTATGTTCATTCTCAAGGAAACTTTCAAAATAATTTACCCGCTCGTATTTCTTGGTAAGTGTCCCTTGGCTGCCTGCTCTATATTAGCAAGGAAGGTGCGAGGGTGATGACTTGCACTGCTATTAAGGACCCAAAGAACGTGGTCCAGCATCTCATCCATTCTTAATGAATCATGAGGTAGAATTATCTACAGTTATCACATAATTAACTCTGTAGGCTGACCCTGCCTAGCTTCTTAGAAACATATAAATGCTTTTCACGTGAATGGTGCCACTTTCTTTCCCTATGCCTTAGAGACTAGGCAGAAGTTAGCAGTTCCCCAGGAGAACTGTCAGCTATGTGTTTTTGCCTTGTTTGGTCTGAGTTTGCTCTCCATTCGCTAAAGGTTTCCTTTTTAAAAGCACCTAACTTCCTTTGCAAGAAACTTGATTTCCCTGACCTTCTTTCTGCTTCTAATGGTCCTTGAAGTGAAAATGTTTTCTTGAGTTTTCTTATTTGTCCTTGGACTGCCTACTCAATGACTCTTAGGAGAATAGCTGGTGACCTGTGGTTCTCTCTGTTGAAGAGGATGCACATTTCCCTTTCTGGCATCTAAACATAGGGATAGATTTAAAAACGAAGGCATAAATGGTTAATCATCTCTGGTGTGGTGTCAAACATTGCTTTAAAGCTAAACTTCAATTTCTAATCTTCCATCACTTTGATCATATGGATGAGTTTGCCTTTCTTTACAAATGCAATACTTCCTCTTTAAAGGCTGACGGAAAGTCAAACATTTCTTCTTAAATACTCTACTTTGCAAGGTTATTGCTCATAGAACCTAACACTCTGAATGGTGACATTTTTGTTGGCTTAAAATTTGGGGTTTAACTTTTAAAAACTTTTCTCCTAAAGTTGGGAGCATAGTTGTGATTGCTTTACCACTATTTGGATATTATTTCCTTGTTGGTGTTCTATGGAAATTGTGTATGGTTACATCCAGTTCATCTGGTTATATCCACTCCTCTTATAGACTGGAAATCTCCCAAATAGTTCTTTGCATATTGTGTTCTGATATCTTAATATTGAAATCTCAGGGTCTAACCTCTCTTTCTTTCATATTTGTATGATTTAGTTTTGATTCCCCAGTTTAGGGCTTCCTGATTGAGGGTTGCTCTAGTTATTGCATTCAGTGATTGCTCTTTAACTATAAATTTTCTTGGCATAAAGTGACCCAGAGTTGTACTGTTAACATGGGTCTGACTTGTGTCTTGGGCCTTTTGTGTTTCCAAAGGAGTCCATTAATTCTACGAAAAAACCTAACAGCTGATTGAAAAAAGTATCTGTGAGACTAGCTACATGTTTAAGCCATTAGATTGAGATGACATTACATTGCATAGTGTGGATTCCAGGCATATATATATACAATCTTTATAGGGCTGCACCCATGGCATATGGAAGTTCCCAGGCTAGGAACTGTAGCTGCTGGCCTACACCACAGCCACAGCAAGGCAGGCTCTGAGCTGGGTCTGTGACCTACACCACAGCTCACAGCAATGAAGGATCCTTAACCCACTGAGTGAGGCCAGGGATCAAACCTGGGTCCTCATGGATGCTAGTCGGATTCTTTTCCACTGAGCCACAACAGGAACTCTGGATTTCAGGCATGCTGTCGTGCAATCAAATTCTTGTCTCTAGGTTATTACTAGTTTGATGGATTATCTTATTTACAGTGGCCCATGTCATGTGTTTGAAGTGTGGCTAGGATCTGTAGGATAAACCAAGGCAGCTTGCATTATACACTTACAAATCCCAGTTACTATGTTGGTAATGAATGCAGTATGGAGTTGAAGGACACTGGATGGGAAGAAGGAAAGCTGAGATCTGTTCCATGTCAGTTGCCACACATCTCTTATAACTCGCTGGGCTTGAGTTCTCTTGTCTGTGCAATGAGGGGATCAGGCTATTTCTTCTTATGTCTCTGAGAGGTAAATACTCTACTTTCCAATGGAGATCAGCTGCCCCTTCATTTTGGAAGACAGTGTTGACCTTTAAAGCATCCTTGCTTGCTGGGATTTCTGTCTTTTTACCTTTGGTTTCAGAATATAGTTTTATTCAATCTTTTAGCAGAATTTTTTTAAGTGAAATGAACTACCACTTGCCACGAAATAGGGAATTCATGATTGCTTTGGTGGAATAACACTAACTCATTAGGTTGCTTGGCTCTTCATTATTTTTTTCAACAATTAGCTCCTAAGACAGCTAAGAGCCTGTCTTCTGCCCCAGACCCCAACCATCTCTCTCCAGGTTCTGGTTCCGGGTGAGAGAATGATCTTCCCACCGTGAACAAGTTCATCCCTATGGCCCAATAGGGAGGCGACGGTCTGGGGAGCCACTGGCCTGTGGAGTGCACACTCTGGGAAATTCTTCTTGGCACAGAGCAGACAGACTGTTCTCAATTTGTCATCCATACCAATGAGAAGTGAGGAGTGGCTCTTTAGCAAGACGTAACCACACAGTAATGTAACAAAAACCAGCTAATGGCATTTCATTTATTACTGGGCTAAAAGCTCAATATGGTTTGTAAAGGGTGAATTCATAACCTGTGCAGAGTTAGAATTTACACATGGTTGATTTCCACTTACAAAGAGAGAAAGTCCTTGTTTTCTCTAAATGTCAAGCTTTGACTTACAAAACTCCCGTTTTCTTTTAGGTGTGTGTGTGTGTGTGTGTGTGTGTGTGTGTGTGTGTGTGTGTGTGTGTGTGTTTAAGAAAATGCTTTGCAACTATATGGGGGAGAAAGAAAATAAAATTTGAAATGTATAAGGGAAAACATATTTCAGAAATTAAAAGCAAACAAACATACCACCTTCCCCGCCCCCCAAACGGAGGGAGTATCATGGAAGGTCTTAATTGAAAAGACCCAAACCACATACTTTTTTTCCCCATGTACTTCTTCCAGCAGCAGAAGAGACTACAAGTACTGGATTTTCCCAACAAGAGTGTGAATCTGGAAATTCTTCACCTAAAATTGGTGTAATTCCATGTTGCAAAGAGACATTTTGCTTATACCGTTGAAATAAGAAAACCCAACTGCCTACCTGGGTATTTGCAGGGAAACTGTAAGCAAATAAGGCTAATTAGAAGTCTTTATACTCTCTAATTAAAAGCCAGGAAATATCTCTGTGATACAAGAATCGCTGGACATTCGGAAGGGTCACCTCCCCAAGACCAAAGTCCCTATTCCCTGGAGCACATTGTTTTGGAAGCTGGGCATAGACAGATTGGAGCTTGGTTCCCCTCAGATCTAGCCCCCCAAAACAAGTTTGAAATGATGAGCACAGGAAGTAGGGAGAGGAAATATTTTAGTTGTACTTGGAGATACCACTTAAAGAGAATGGGAGCTCCCATGGGACAAACTGGGAAGCACTTTCAGTTGGAGAGGGAAAATCGAGGCACTTTGCTTAACTTTTGGGGACTTTTTTCCCCCTTATTTTTACAGGTGCACCTGCAGCATATGGAGGTTCCCAGGTTAGGGGTGGAATTAGAGTGCAGCTGATGGCCTGTACCACAGCCACGGCAACGTGAGATCCGAGTCGCATCTGTGACCTACACCACAGCTTACGGCAACACCAGAACCTTAACTTGCTGAGTGAGGCCAGGGGCTGAACCTGCATCCTCATGGAAACTAGTCAGGTTCCTAACCCACTGAGCCACAATGGGAACTCCTGGGGACTTTTAAACCCTTAACTGGCCAGGTCCTTCTTTGGAATCAGCTCATCATTGGGTACAGGGTGTGTGAAATCAAGAAAGGAATGGGGCTTGTACAGGGGAAAGGAGGGAGCAACGAAGTTCACTTTGCTGAATAAAGAATATTTTAAAAGGTAGGTCTGCCATCTTATCCCTCTAGTCAATTTGGTTGAAAAGCAGAAATACTACTTTATTATATACAGTTCATTTATAATTTTCCATGAAAATACGATGTGGAAAAAAAATAAAGCTATTATCAATGTATGCATTTCTGGGGCAAATCTTTGGCAAAAATATGGACCTGCAGTTCAGATGCAGATTTCAATGAGGTTCAAAAATCATGGCTCTGTATATTTCCAAAAGTGTTTAATGTTTTCTTCTATCTTATAGTCAGGTATTCAGAGGTTCATGTTGGTTCTAATAGCTTTGGTAGAAACATGCTGAAAATAGGAATGAATATAATAAAACCCTTCGTCTTAGGTTAATTTGGTATGGGTTTGTAAGGCCTGAGTAAAGTGGTAAATTAGTGAATTCCTTAAAATAATACAAATGAATGTAAGAGACATAGTAGAACATCAGATTCAGAAAAAAAAAAAAGGTTAGCGTCATATTCCCATGTTTTGTAAAAAGACATCTAGTAAGGCCACCAGTACAGGAGGAACCAAGTTCTTTTTCTTTTTCGGTTTTCCTGTGATGATTTCCTATCAGCCTCTTGTTCCTGGAGTGAGAGATACAAAATGCAAGGTGGCCTTTGTTTCCAACCTGTTCAGCAGCTGAGTTCGGGTTCGGCATTCTCATAGGTGTGCACCATGGATTTTTCTGGCTGGTGGGGAGGACGTGGCAGGTGGCTAGTTGTATGCTGTGCTTGGGCGGGCTCTCAGGGCGGAGGACAGGCCCTGTGTCTGTGACTTCCTCTCTGGTCATGCCTTCCTTTTGCTCTTGGTCACAGAGGTTGGCTGCAATTCTTACCCTGAGATGGGCTGGAGGTGGGTCTCAGGCTGCCTCAGATGATGGAACAGCAGCTGTGACACTCGGAACAGTGTTTCTTCTTTTTCTTGGGGTGGAAAATGGTGAGGATCGCTTCATCAAAAACTGCTTTGAGCCCTTTCTGCGTCAGGGCTGAGCATTCCAAGTAGCACTGGGCTCCGATCTTAAACACAAAAGAGAGAGAGAGGCTGAGAGGGAAAAAGGAGAGAAAAGCACAGTGGTGTCTGCCCTCTGTCCAGCCAAGTGCTACTGCAGCTTGTCCCACCAACAGCTTGTGTGTGTGTGTGTGTGTGTGTGTGTGTGTGTGTGTATGTATGTATGTATTATGTCTTTTTCTTTTGCATTTCAGTTTGTATCTGTCATCCTGATTTGTGGTATTTTTTAAACTTTTTGCTTTCTGACATTGACCACAAATGGTTGTGGACTGCTTTTGACAGGCAACAAATTCTGAAAGTGATACCTAACCATTTATTCTTAAATATAAGAATATAAAAAAAATTGAGAGTATTCAAAACCAGTGACAAGGTTTAAGTCTATTTTGTACACCACAGGGCACACAATATTTTTAGTAACTTCTCATTTGTATGTAGAATATGTAAATATGGTACAAGTGTTATACTTCAGTAAAAAAAAAATCTGGTATAAGCAAAATGTATTCCCTTTTGTACATAGTAGGGCAAGGTGTTAACTTGGTTAATAAGGCACATAGAAAGAGAGTGGGTGATAGGGTTTTACAGGTCCTTTTTTTTTTTTTTTTTTTTAATGGCTGTACCCATGGCATATGGAAGCTCCTGGGCCAGGGATCAAACCTGAGCCACCACAGAGACAATGCCGTTTCTTAACCTGTTGTGCCACAACGGGAACTCAAGGACATTCTTGATTAAAATGCACTTCTTACAAGGTGTCTTTCAGCAAAGTAATATCTGATTGGTATTATTGTTTGGTTTTTAGATACTTTAAGAGGCATATTTTAAAGCAGTTAAAAAGCCTCAAAACATGTAAAAATAAAAACCATAAAATGCATCTACTGACACAGACACCCTCCTTGTCATTATACAGTCTAAGTGTATTAAAATGATAAAACATTTTGTGCTTTTGGGCTTCATTTCAAAGCTTTTGATGATTTCATATTATGGTGTATTTGATAATCACAAAATCCCTGTGAGAGAGATAAAAATTCAGGCCAGGGTTATAGAGTCATATTTTAAAAAAAATTGCGGGGTAGAGCAGACCATGTTTGGCAGGCAACTTCCTGAGATAATTCATGTGAGGGAGAGCCGGGGTTTTGATTGCTCCCAAGCTCAATATGAGCTAACAGTTTGGTGTGGACCTTTTAATACTAAGGACATCTGGAGAAATGCTTCTATTGTATGCTTCCCATCATAAGAATAGCTTTGAGAAGTTAAAGTATATTCAGAAGAGGATGTCTGGATGGTGAACTCCTCAAAATCAACAGCTGATACATGACTACAGCAGGGTAGCAAAATCATATGCCAATTAGGGCCAGTGGCTTATGTAACTGAATAAAGCAGGGCTGGTGTAGACAACAGGGAGCTGGGAGACTGCGGTGGCCTCCGAGGTGTGCACACCTCTGCAGTGGGCAGTCTACTGGGCTTTAGACAATCATTGCCATGCAGGGATGTCGATACGTCATTGCTCATATTTGTGTTTTTCATCTTTGGACATTTGGATTTCAGTTAATATTTACCCATTGGAAACCCTCGGTGGGCTAAGCAAGACACTGACATGGACTGTCTATGGCAGTAAGCTGCCAGTTCACAATGTGTGGATTAGAGGGACTGGTGGTTTAGCATAGATTCGAGGGGTAGCAGCCCAGGAAGGCAAAATCTGTTGTTTAAGGACGTCCAACTAGAAAGTGAATGATCTAGACGTACAATCTGGATGACTTGAAATGTGTTTTCTTCCTAGTTCCATGATGGAAACTGTGACTCTCAGCACTCACCTCTGCAAGAAGATGGTCAAGTTGAGAATGAATGAAATGGAGCTGCTCACTCATTTGAAAGTGCACAGGTGAGAAAACGAAGTGGAGGTAAAAGTGTCCTGGTGGGGTCCAGACACTGTGCACTTTCTTCCTCATCAGTAATGATTACTATAGGAGCCAAAGACAAATATCCAAAGAAAAAAGGCTAGATATTGAAATTTTATTTTATGGTTTCATTTTGACCATGGTTTGGCCTTTGGATTAGAAAGTGGCTTTTTAATATATACGTAGAAACAGTTGAATTTAAGAGAGGGGTACAGGAGAAAGAAATGTTAAGGTCCTGAAAAGTCATCTGCTGCATTTTGGGGTGTGTTCAGTACTTGAAATGAACACACATGGAAAGCACACTAATCTAATGAACGTGCCAATTGAACGAGTGCTTGTAGTGTGCTGGCTCTTGTTAGTCATCCTGAAAAAATATCCAAAAAGTGCTGTGGGGCTGTTCTATCCAGAATACCTCTCTCCAGTGATCACAAGCCTCAGTTGGTTCTGTAAATGACAGGAGAGCTGGACTGAGCAGGGGTGGGGTGAGGGGGTGACATGTGGCCTTTAGGCTGTCTAGTCCTGCTCCCCCCATGTGTTGCTGACAGCGCCTCGGAGTTTGCCTTTTGATGGTGCAGGAGGAGCCCAAATTTTCCCAATTCAGACATTTCTGAAGATCAAGTGTTATTGTGTAACTCGGGAATATCACATTATTTTGTACTGATAGTTCCAGGAAAGTAGCAAACCGATTTTGGGTATGATTTGGGGAATATATGGGAGAAACAGAACCTAGTTACCAGGTGAATTTTGTTAACCACGTATCAAGTGCTCTGAGGGCCAGAGAGCAGAAATCATCCTGGTTCAGGGAAAAGGCACAGCCATGTTCTAGGGACTGCTTAAAAAAAAATTGTGCCCTCAAAGATGCAAAATGGAAAACTGCCTCAAGGAAATACAACCTCTCTTAGACCAGTAACTTTGCCTGCCTCTTGGAGCAAAGTGACCTACACAGTTAAATGTTAGAACCAATGTGTCAGCGCTCAGGACTCGGAGATCTTTGTTTAAATACACATGTTAGCAATCTGGGACATGCTTTACCAAAATGATTTGTTTTCAAGAATGAAATAGAGATTGAGGAATGTAAACTGAGAAAACATTTTCCTGACAACTTTATAATGGATAAAACCTTGTCTCAAAATTGTCTCAAAAGCTGGGAAATGTATCAGAGGTGTACAGAACAGAAAAGAGTCTGACAAGAAATTAAAAAGCCAGTAAACAAACTCGCAGTGGCTAATCAAGTGGAAAAAAACCTAGTGCTTCTTCTAGGTCATCCTTCTGGGTGTGGGGCATGTACTAGATTAAGATAAGGTATAACTGGGGAGCTCCCTGAGCCTAGCAGTTCAGGATCTGGCATTGTTGCTGCTGTGGCATGAGTTCAGTCCCTGGGCTGGGAGCTTCCACATGCCACAGGCACAGCCAGAAAACAAACAAACAAAAAAATTGAAACAACAACCCCCCCACCCCAAACATAAGGTATAACCGGAAGGAATACAAACAAAGAGTTCTTTCCAGTTCCTTTGTGTCTAAAAGGGCACAGTTTCAGCAACAACTAGCTTATGGAGCTGGACTTCTAGGTACCTTGGCTCATGGAATCATCATAAGAACTTTATGGGGTAAGTCTATCACTGTCCTCCCTTGCAGCTCAGAAAACTGGTGTTCAGAGAGGTTAGGTCATCTCCTTAAGGCCACACAATGAAGAAAGCGGCAGAAATTTGAATTTATCTGTCTCCTGAGCCAGAGTCTTAACCATTTTGTTGAGCTCTCTGTAGCAAATTTAAAGAAATGTATCTGAAAGAACAAAAGAAATGAACAAACGGAGACTGAGTGAGGATGATGTGAGAAGAAGGGAAGGAAAAGTAAGGCAGTTCCCATAAATGGTGAGAAGAGGTTGGTAGAACAGACAGAGGAAGCTGGTATCTAAAAAAATGGCTAAAAGCAGAGAAGTTCTTATTTCTTATTTAAGAATTAGGAAAGGCACGCAGAGTGAGAGGGCGACTTGAGAACCAAGCAAAGAACCAAATGGCTTATGAGAGAAATTCTATCTAAGCAAACCAGCATTACATCCACATTGCTGAAAGAGGAACTAGATTTCTAGGCTGGATGTGTTTGCTGCTGAGGTTTTTCAAGAGTTGTCAGAAATTGCCAAGTCAAGGGTGGACAGTGTAAGTGCATTGCTTGAATGTAGGTATGAAGGGGAGATGGGGATTGTGGCTTATGAAGGGGAGGGATTTGTCCAGAAGACTATGTCAAAGTTGCAATTGATGAGGAAATGTGGGAGAGTGCTGTCAGGTGTACTGATATTTCTTTAGAAGTCAGAAATCTGTATATTTACATAAATACTCCATATTGTTTGATGTTGGCCATAAACCACATTAAAATACTTGTGTGGACTGAACAAAATATTTGTGGGTGAAATTTGGCCTGTCACTTGCATGTAATGATCCATTTATTTGGAATTTTGTCTCCCCAGTCCCCTAACTTTGTCCACCTGACAAACATGTCCTTGTCCTTTAAACCTGGCTCAGTTGTCAGCTGCTGCAAGAAATTGTCTCCAAGTCCCTGGTCCCTGAATCTGTCCATCACTCTCCTCTCTGCTGCCTCAATTCTTTGCATGTGTGTCTGTCGTATTTGTTCAGCTGGCATACTTTTGCTGGCCTGTCTCTCTGGTCTTCTGGCCCATGGGTCTCTGAAGGGCGGGGGTTGTTTCTCTCTTGTCTCTGTCATCCAGACCCCAGCAGTGAAGTGACCAATTTCCAGTGACCACGGGAGAAAGAGGAAAAGGTCAGCACACAGAACAAGGAAGGTGACAATGACTTCTACAGTCAGAAGGAGGGTATTAAAGACTCCATGAGTACTGATACAGGCTTTTTGCTGCTTTAAACCTCACTGGTGCAAGTTAAAAACCCGGGGGGGAACAGGTGCCAAGACAAGGAGTGAGAATAGCAAGAAAAAAGGCACAGGGTGAAGACGATGGCAGGAGAGGCCAGAAAGAGGCCAAAGACTGAAACAGGAAAAGTGGTCACGTGGATATCAAGAAATATCTTAGGAAATCTGGGCTTAGGAAATCACGTTTAGGTTGTATCCATTGGAGCTGGAAAAGGGAATATGCACAAAGACCTATCACCTTGGAGCATAGCACCTGGCATAAATTAGGTATCAATTATTGCAGATAAGTCTAGCAGCAGCATGGACATATGCAAGTGAGAAAATCGCGGGGAAGGAAGGCTGAAGATTAAAAAACACAATAATGAAAAGGGAGAGGATAAAGGGATAACAAGGAATATTCTAAATTGATACAAAACAATTATGTAAATGCAATTGACTTTGGAGTGTAAAGAATTGGAAATATGTATGATAGGAAACTGTCCTTTATAAATAAAATGCCCTTTGAGACAAAAAGAGATGTTAGATGAAAAATCTTTTGGAAATGTAAAAGTATTGAACAAAAGGATATAAAAAAATCTGAACTGGCAAAGCTGTTAAGCTATGGGGGAGAATATATACACATTAAAATGCAGAAAAGAAAATCAAGGACTTGGAGAATAGACTTGTGGTTGCCAAAAGGGTGGGGGAGGGACTGGGATGGTGGGGGGTCTGGGGTTAATAGTTGTAGACTGTTGCCTCTGGGCTGGAAAAGCAAGGAGATCCTACTGTATAGCACTGGGAACTAGGTCTAACCACTTGTGATGAATCCATATATGTGTGTGTAACCCTGTCACCACGCTGTACAGCTGGGTATAATGGAAAAAAAAAATAAAAATTAAAAAAAAATTTTTTTTCAGAAGAGTCTTGGGGGGGGCTATATTTTGGATGAGAAAATACTTGGAGCTAAGGAAGAGGTCAAGATAAAAATACTGTTCAATCAAAGCAGTACCACATTTGTCTTAAAAAAAAATATGGGGCTTCAGTCTATAAACAAGCCCCAAATCTAAGGGCTTCTTTTCAGATGACAGGAAGGAAGCAGAAGAACATGGTGGTTAAAGCACAGTGTCACATTCTGCCTCTGCCACTCTCTGGCAGTGTGACCTTAGCCTCTCTGAGCCTCAGTTTCCTCTAGGCAAGGGGAGATAACAATGTACACACCTCAGGGGGCTGCTGTGAGGATTAATTAAGATGAAGCATGTAAAACGCTTGGCAGGAAGCCCTGCGCACGGCAAACACTCCATAAATGCTAGCTGTTATTATAAACTACTTGACAGGAAAGTCAGGGAGCAGAGAAACTCAGAGCTTCTCCATAATTACATGAATTGTGATGAAACAAGTTAAACTCTTGCTTGGTTTTCTTCTAAATTGGATTCTGTAAGCTAAACACGATTCTCTCTGTACCCGAGAGCAGTTGCTAGGAGAAGCTGGCAAACGGCAGTGGAGTGATGAACACAGCCATTGTTCCCAAAATAAGTATGAAATGAGATGGAGGCTTTGGAACGACTTCTTTTCAGAGGGAGAAAACAACTTCCCAAGTGAGAAGTCAGAGTCTAGGGCACTGACAGGATGGTGGTGGGAGAGCGGCCAGAAGCTAGGGTCACAGAAAACAGGTTCCTGGTGCTGAGCCTCTGGGGCCTCCTTGTGAAAAATGTGAGCTGGGAATCCCATACGATCGTTAATGGAGCTTTATATTTATGTACCTTAGGGAGAGAATAGAAGCCGGACGTTTGACCTGTGCCCTTTTCACAGAAGGAAAAAGAAATAGTGGAGGAGACAGTGTACCTGATGGTCAGGTGCTTGAGGGTGATGTCCACAGAACTGACTTAGGGTTGCTTTTATCTTTGTGCTTATCGTCTGTGTGACTCAAACGTGCTCATGGCCCTGAGACATTGTTGGCTCACCTGTAAGAGGAGACCAGCGCTGTCCGCTGAAGAAGGCTAGCAAGGGGCTGAAATGAGATGGAGCCGGTAGGAATGTGATGGCTAGCTCACCCCTCTGGTTCTGACACTGCTATTCACAGAACTAGGAGGCGTACCGTCTCTCAAGTGCTTGTGAGATGTTCTCATGGATTGCGTCCATAAAAGC